>OW240915.1:210806073-211095922 GCA_933207985.1 Pelobates cultripes | reverse complement strand
GGGTGTGACTGTTGAATAAGAGCGCGTGCATAGTATTCGTTGTCAACGACGTTCCATTGATAAGTATGGGCGCGTCAGAGTCAACGATTTCGGATCCCTTAGGTTGTATGGTAAAGAATTTTAAAAGGGATTCAAAACATGTGATTTTGGGGTTAAAATGTCTCCTGTACGTTTGGTCACTTTGTGCACTAGGGAGTGGCCTATTTTGGTTGCGGCATGGCCGCCGCGTGGCAGTTTGGATCCAACCCTGGTACAGCGTGTACACGTGGCTGTATCAGGTAGGCCTGAACTTTACGGACAGTTTCCATACATTGATTGTTGGGGGCAGGCCGTAAACGACTCGCCAAAATGGATCCGGATATGCCATGAGGAGCAATGTCGTCTCATGGTGGCCAGGACTTGTTTGTCCACTAGGACTGGTGTTAGGCCCATTTTGGACACGCCCCCTGAGTCCGAGATCCCTTTGCCGCCTCCTTACTTTCCTTTAAGAGGAAGTGACGCGAATGCAGGAAGCTCTGCACCCCTTCCCTATTGCCCCCATCCACTTCCGCTTCCTACTCCAGTACAGAATCCACCCCCCCTCGTATTAAAACTCCCCTTCCGGAACCAGGACCAACCCCCATTAGATTTGAATATCCTGATTTGGCGCCACTTCAAACTTCCGGTCAAGCTTCTTCTAGCTCGGCTCGGAGTATACTATTCACTAACTTTTCCCAAAATCAAGTTCCCACATCCTCATGCCCTATTACCTCTCGGCCGGAACCTTTAACTGACGCCCCTCCACGTAGCCCCATACTAACCCGACAACTGACCGGTACCCAACAATTAAAACATTATCAGATGCCTCTTCGTCTGAATCCTGGGTCAGCCTATATATATGCCGCAGGTCAAATGGCACATGCTGACCCAGTCTTCGTATATGTCCCGTTCACGACTACCGATCTCTTGAATTGGAAGACCCACAATTCCTCGTACACTGAGAAACCACAAGCTATGACCAATCTGTTCACCTCGATAGTTCAGACACATAACCCGACATGGGCTGATTGCCAGCAGTTATTAATGACATTGTTCAATAATGAGGAAAGGACAAGGATTAACCAAGCGGCCATTGAGGCGCTAGAGGAGAGAGCCCGTGCTTTAAATCAAGCCAATCCGGCAGCATGGGCCGCAACACATTACCCTAACACCGATCCTGACTGGAATGTAAATGCCGCAGATATGGCTCAACTTAAAGCCTATAGAGATGCTATAATTGCTGGCATGAAAGCCGGAGGGAAGAAAGCTATTAACATGTCGAAGACAGTTGAGGTGATTCAGAAAAGTGATGAAGCGCCCCGTGTCTTTTATGACCGATTATTGGAGGCATACCGCTTGTATACCCCCTTTAATCCGGAAGACGCTGATAATTCCCGAATGGTAAACTCCGCCTTTGTCAGCCAAGCTCACGGAGATATTAAGCGCAAGCTACAGAAATTAGAAGGGTTTGCAGGTATGTCTATCACCCAACTAATGGAGGTAGCGAACAAAGTATATATGAATAGGGAAACAGAAAGAAAGAAAGAGGAAGAGCGCAAGATGCGTAGAAACGCAGATATGCTAGCGGTAGCGATCGCAGGCGTAGATAGACTGGGCCCAGATAGAGGCGATGGTAGATGGAATAGGGAGCCTTTGAGTAGGAATCAGTGCGCGTACTGTAAGGAAGAAGGGCATTGGAGGAACGAGTGTCCGCAAAGAGAGCAGTATGAGAGAGACTTACCCAGGGCAGGTTACGGAAACTTTAGAGGCAGAGCGAGAGGTAGAGGAGGCCCCGGAAGGAGTAATGGTAATAGAGGGAGTAATGGGAACAGAGGAAGTGTAAGGGAAGATAGGTACTATCCAGCAGCGCAAAGGTCCCGCGATAGAGAAGGTAGGGACTTTGTGGGATTGGCTGACATGCTCATGGAGGACTATTGATACCGACCGGGCTCCATCCCCCTTGGTCGAGCGGAGCCTATGGTCGATGTATCAATAGGGGGAAAAAGGAGTGCGTTCATGATCGACACTGCTGCTGAACATTCGGTGGTGACTAATCAAGTTGCTCCTCCATCTGGAAGAACTATTACTGTAATAGGAGCAACTGGAAGAAGTGCTGAAAAACCGGTTCTTAAAAGTCGACTCTGTACATTGGGAGCCCACGTAGTAAAACATCAATTCCTTTATATGCCTGAGTGTCCAGTCCAATTGCTGGGACGTGATATGCTATCCAAATTACAAGCGCAGATTACGTTCCTACCAAATGGAACAACATCCTTAAAGTTTAATGGACCCTCAGGTATTATGACATTGTCTGTACCAAAGGAAGAAGAGTGGCGACTTTATACAGTATTGACTAGCCAAAACCCGAGGAGTGATGAATCCTTATTTAATATACCAGGAGTTTGGGCAGAGAACAACCCACCAGGACTGGCCCGCAATATTCCACCTAATAAAATCGAACTAAAACTTGGGGTTTATCCAGTAAGCCTGAGACAATATCATATTCCGCAGAAGGCTAAGAAGAACATCCAATCTTATCTGGATAAGTTCATACGGTATAGTATCCTAAAATTCTGTACTTCCCCCTGGAACACCCCATTGCTGCCTGTTCAAAAGCCCGGTACAGATGAGTATCGACCTGTGCAGGACTTGAGAGCAGTCAATGATGCGGTTGTTAGTATACATCCAGTCGTGCCCAATCCATATAACCTGCTTGCTTTAATTCCGGGCAGGGCTACTTACTTTACAGTCTTAGATCTCAAAGATGCCTTCTTTTGCCTCCGAATTGCCGCAGAAAGCCAATGTATCTTCGCTTTCCAATGGGAAAATGCTGTAACGGTCTCGAAGCGCCAAATGACCTGGACAAGATTGCCCCAGGGGTTTAAAAATTCACCTACCCTATTTGGTTCAGCTCTAAGTCAAGATCTACTAGATTTCGAGTCTATCCCAGGAGAGTGTGTATTATTACAATATGTAGATGACTTGTTGATAGCAGCAGTTACAAAGGCAGTATGTCAGCAAGCAACGCACGATCTACTACACATTCTCTGGAAGGCAGGATACAAGGTGTCAAGAAGGAAGGCTCAGTTGTGTTTGCCAACTGTCAAATATCTGGGATTCCATATCTCTGAAGGTCAAAGAATTATGGGGCCAGAGAGAAAAGAAGCTGTGTGCCAAATACCGATACCCAGGAATAGAAGACAAGTGCGAGAATTCTTAGGGGCAGCAGGCTTCTGTAGGATATGGATTCCCAGCTACGCGATACTGGCAAAACCTCTGTATGCAGCTATCAAAGGTACAGAGCACGACCCCTTCTTATGGACTCAAGAACAGCAAACGGCATTCGAAGATGTGAAGAGGGCTTTGATGAGTGCCCCAGCATTAGGTCTACCTGACCACACACGGCCATTCTACCTGTATGTACATGAGCAAAGAAGAATGGCTGTGGGAATATTGACACAGTACTTGGGATCATGGCAAAGACCTGTTGCCTACATGTCTAAGCAACTGGATGCAGTGGCCAGCGGACTTCCACCTTGTCTAAGAGCTGTAGCTGCAGCCGCCCTGCCAGTAGCTGAAGCCGATAAACTCACTCTGGGTCAAGAACTTTATGTACGAGTTCCACATGCAGTACAGACGTTGTTGGATTACAAGGGAAATCATTGGTTTAGTAACAGCCGTATGACCAAGTATCAAGCAATGTTGTGTGAAAACCCAAGAGTGCATTTAGAGACTGTAAATACCTTAAATCCAGCTACCCTTTTGCCACAACCTACTGAAAGTCAACATGATTGTTTGGAAGTAATGGATGAAGTATTTTCAAGTAGACTAGATCTTCGTGATTTTCCCATCCAGAACCCTGATGTTCAATATTACACCGACGGCAGTAGTTATGTAAAAGAAGGGATCCGCTATGCAGGATATGCAGTAACAACGATAGACAAGGTGATAGAAGCTTGGCCACTGGCAAAAGGAACATCAGCACAAAAGGCAGAATTGATAGCACTGACACGAGCGTTACAATTGGCTGAAGGTTTAAGAGTGAACATCTACACGGACTCCAAGTATGCGTTTTTAACCACTCATGCCCACGGAGCTTTGTATAAAGAAAGAGGACTATTGAATTCAGAAGGCAAAGAAATCAAATACGCAGCTGAGATCCTACAACTATTGGAAGCAGTGTGGGAGCCGAAAGAAGTAGGTATTATACATTGTCGGGCGCATCTGAGAGGAGATGGTGATGTAACCAAAGGGAATCGGATGGCAGATAGTGCAGCTAAGCGTGCTGCTGAATCAGGAAGACAGGAATATGTAGGGCATATAGCTGCTCTTATACCAACTCCACTGTCTCAATGGACTCCAATTTATACAGCTCAAGAAGAGGAGTGGTTAAGGACTGAACCTGGAAAGTATTTGGAGAACAAATGGTATCAGTTAGAAGATGGAAGAATAGTTATTCCAGCATCACTAGCGGTAGAAATTGTCCAAAACTATCATAACGGGACACATTCTGGGAGAGACAGTACAGAAGAATCTCTCAGAAAACATTTCTACATACCAAGATTGTCCAACTTGACTCAGGCCATTGTACGTAGATGTGTAACGTGTGCTAAAAATAATGCAAGACAAGGACCAGTAAAGCCACCAGGAGTCCAGTTTATGGGGGGACTTCCCATGTCCGATTTACAAATTGACTTTACAGTGATGCCTAAATCGGGTGGACATCGCTACCTTCTGGTAGTGGTGTGCACCTATTCAGGCTGGGTAGAAGCATGTCCTACTCGTACAGAGAAAGCAGGAGAAGTCGTGAGATTCCTGCTACGAGAAATAATACCCCGATATGGACTACCCTGCTCTATAGGATCGGACAATGGTCCAGCTTTTGTTCATCAGTGCCTACAACAATTGACTCATATGCTTGGTATAAAGTGGAGGCTTCATACGGCATATAGACCCCAGAGTTCTGGTAAGGTAGAGAGAATGAATAGAACTATTAAGAATCAGTTGGCTAAAATGTGTCAGGAAACCCAACTTAAGTGGAACGTTCTCTTGCCCATAGCTCTATTGCGAATCCGTAGTACACCTACCAGAAGGATGGGCCTCTCTCCTTTTGAAATCATGTACGGGCGACCACCTCCCGTGCTTGGTAACTTAAGGGGGGATTTGAGTCAGTTGGGAGAAGGAATTACCCGGCAGCAGGTTGTAGAGTTGGGTGAGACTATGGAGGAGGTACAGAAATGGGTACAAGATAGATTACCTGTGAATATTTATCCCCCAATTCATAGTTATATTGTAAGTCTATGGAATGCAATCCAATCCATATACTTATAAATAACCCTGACAAGTTCTTAGATAAATATGGTAATTTATTTGGGTTTCAAATATATGGGACGGGTTTAGACCCTGGGACAATATTGTTTATAGGGATAGAGACTGATACGGTAACCTCCCAAACTCATCAAGTATACCATTCCTTTTATGAAGAGATGAGCATAGATAATAAGATCCCCCATAATGCTAAAAACTTGTTCATTGATTTAGCCGAGAGTATTGCCGGTAGTCTTAATGTTACCAACTGCTATGTGTGTGGAGGTACTAACATGGGAGACCAATGGCCTTGGGAAGCAAAGGAGGTAATGTCCGGTTCTGAGGCAGTTGACCAATTAATATCTACACAAGCCGACTATCATATGAGTGTTAGAGGTAAATCTGAGTGGAGATTGAAGACCTCCATCATAGGTTATGTTTGCATAGCGAGGAAAGGAATGATGTATAATACTTCTGTAGGAGAATTAACTTGTCTAGGGCAAAAAGCTTATGATGATGATACAAAGAATACAACTTGGTGGTCGGCTTCAAATGTCTCAGAACCATCTAACCCGTTTGCAAGATATGCCAATTTAAAGGACGTATGGTTTGATCTATCCATCACATCTAACTGGAGAGCCCCAGCGAATTTGTACTGGATCTGTGGTAAGAAGGCCTATTCGGAGTTACCACAGGACTGGGAAGGGGCATGTGTGTTGGGTATGTTAAAACCATCCTTCTTCTTGTTGCCTATTGAAACAGGTGAGACTTTAGGTGTTAAAGTGTATGATGTGAATCATAGGAAGAAAAGGGGACCCATAGAGATAGGTGCCTGGGAAGATAATGAATGGCCTCCCCAGCGTATTATAGATTATTATGGGCCAGCCACGTGGGCAGAGGATGGTACCTTTGGTTATAGAACCCCTATTTATATGCTCAACCGCATTATAAGGTTACAGGCGGTGGTTGAGATCATTACTAACGAGACATCACAAGCGCTCAATCTTCTAGCGAAGCATAATACCAGGATGAGGACAGCAGTTTACCAAAATAGATTAGCCTTGGATTATCTTTTGGCAGTAGAGGGAGGTGTATGTGGGAAGTTTAACCTGAGCAATTGCTGTCTTCAAATAGATGACGAAGGGCAAGCAATAGCTGAGCTTACTAGCCATATGGTTAAACTAGCGCATGTGCCTACTCAGGTATGGAAAGGGTACAATCCAAGTAGTTGGTTTGGTAGCTGGTATGAGTGGTTTGGAGGGCTTAAGGCAGTGGTAGGTGGAGTCCTACTGATTTTCATGTTGTGTCTACTCCTGCCGTGTCTTATACCCTTAGTAGTTAGGTCTGTGCAAAGCCTGATAGAAAATATAGCAGAGAGGAAGGCTGCTGCACAGATAATGGCAATTTATAAATATAAGGCTCTAGATCAGGGAGAACCAATGCAGGAAGACGAGTGTTGAAGATTCACATCATAGGATAAGTCTGGTCTGGTTCAAAGGTAACTTGTGGTGTATGCAAACCAAGGTTAAGTGATGCCTCAAGTAATTGTAAAATATCAAGAGGCATCAAAGGGGGGAATGTGGTGGAATCTCGGTAAAAATAAATTTAGTAGGCCGAGATTACCACGTGGCATGTGTACGTGCATATGCTGACGTATCGATCAGTTGGTTGCACGAGGCAAGATACGATCAGTAGTGTACGGAGCATGTGCAAGAATACAGGATGTAGTATTCCCCTCCTCCATTGTGCTGGACAAGCCATGCGGTCAAGCAGGAAGTTAATTCTTATTTGTAATGATTGGTCAAGAGAATGTGCGGGTGGAGCTTAATATGGGAGGAGTTATGTGCCTATATAGGGAGCCTGCACTATTGTTCAGGGCTCAGAACTTGCTGTATTTTTGGTGACATTAGTCCCTCTGAGTCCCGATCGGTGATCCAATAAAGAATCTCTTCCTTCCTGAAGAAACCTGTGTCCATCTCTCTGTGCTTTGCTTCCGTCAGTTTCTCCGGTATCACATCTACAGTCCCTTTCCTACCCCTGTGTTTTTTTTCTTTTGTGGGGGGGGGCAGCAAAATGCTACTTTGCCTGTGTAGCTACAAATCTTTGCACCAGCCCTGTTTGGAGGCTACTTGTATGGACTAGTATGGTTGCACATGTGGGGGACTCTACTTGTGATGTCACTAACAACCACAGAGCAATCGTGTGATTACATTTCCTTTATTTCTTTATTTTAATTCCAGTAAGGGTTACTTCATTCAAAAACAGTGTTTTATTAAAACAGTTTTTGGTTGGATTGACCCCTTAATTGTAAATCTGGCCCTGTCTGGAAGCCCTCTCACACAGCCATTATGCGTGCTAGGCAGCGTGCATATAATATCTGTGTGAGAGTTCACAAAGACCTTGCATCAGGAGGTGGACCTTGATCCTCTATTGTCAGTTGTCAGTCCACCCCTGATCCTTGCCTTTTGTGTCACTATACCCCACTCCCTCTAGCATGTAAGCTCATTGAGCAGGGCCATCAATCCCTCTCTTCCTGTGTGTCCAACTTGTCTGGTTACAACTACATGTTTGTTAGTCCACCCACTGCAAAGCGCTGCGGAAATTTGTTGGCGCTATATTAATAATAATAATAATAATAATATACCCAATGAAAAATGCATGCATTTAATTATGCATTTTTTCATTGCGGGTATATAAAAAACAGTTTGTAAAAGTTGCAGATCTCTTAACAAGGCCTCCCCTTCCAACCCAGCCCAGACTTTGTCTTGCTATGATATATTTTGACTGCATTGAAATTTCAGTGAAATGCCAACACATTTTATCTTTTTGAAACGCTCTTTTGGGAGGGGTGACAGAGCTAACAGAGTAAATTTATTTCTATTGAAATCTGCACTTTTATAAAATAAACCTGCAGAGACATGCATTTACTTCTTAAAGCATTTCAGCAAGCTGAGTTGCATTAGCGGACTGCATGATCCATTTCTCCAACTTTTGTGGCTGCAACCCTGAACAAGAACATTTGTTTCACTAAAATTTGTCAGGTATAATATATTTATGAAGATTTTTCAGACAGTATAGGTCTAGTGAGGGTCGACAGGATCAAAATCGACAGAGTTTGGACAGACCCAGCTTGGCTCCATTACAGAATCAATTTAGGTTTAACCTGAAACTTTTTCGAAGTCGAGAACTATACACAAGCAGCGGTCCATTGAACCTCCCTGTCCCACCGCTCCAAGAGAACATTAAAAACAGTTATGGGGGGGGGGCCTGACCACGGACGCAACTCACATCCGTTCCTGCATTCTACACCCAGAGACCCCTGGGATCCATTGTGTGCAAGCGGCTACTAGACATTTCTCGCTGGCCCGTGTCCGGCGGAGGAACGACACTTGGGGTGTAGTCTGGGGCCTGGCGGAGGAGGCGGCCGATCCTCCGAACATGACCCGGCCGGGCATACCAAGAGAGCGGCCAGAGCCCTGAATTCCACTACCCTCCCCCCCCCCCGTTCCGGTAGGGGTTATCTAGGACCTCATTAAGAAAGGGAGTTGAGAGCAATCTACCCGGAACGAGATTCAAGTCTCGAATATAGCATCAAGACGCTTGTCCTCGTGGTGCACTCAAGATGGCGTCTGATTACTCACCCTATACTCAAAGCCTGCTTCCAAGCCACAGGCCCCATCAAGGTACTGCCACAGATTCCCTGCAACGCCTCGAAGAAATCTTCCTACGATTCTGGGAGAAACGTTATCAGCGTAAACAGGCAGCCCGGAACGAGCAGCAAAACAAGCCAAACACCGGTGAGCAGGGGCACAGGCAGCGGGGAGCAAGGGGGACACCTTCAGGCGCAGCAACAATATACTCTCCATAGCCCACCTGGGCTGAAGGCCGCCAGGGCTAAAGCCCAGAAGCAACTTCCACATCGGCGGAGGCACAAGCGCCGTAAGCAGCAGCAGACCACCAGGCCCTCCAGCAGTCCCACACGAGGAGGAAACTGGGACTCTGGAAGTCACCGAGTTTGTGGCACCGAGATGCATGCCCTTACACCAGCCTGGAGCTGGAGGAACACCCTTTCTCGCACCTGCACAGCAGCGGCCCTACACAGCCCACCCGTATGCACCAACGGCTTCCCAGCAGAGGGAGTCGAATGAAAGAGACGGCCACACACATGCATCCCCACGTCTACGGTGCACACACATTAGTTATCATGTCACAGCATTGCAAAATGGTGCAAATGTTTATACCATGCCACTGTTTATTCCTTATGTTTATATTCTGTTTGCCAATGCTGTTGTGATGCTGCAAGCATGTTTGTTCTCAAATAGATTGTTTATCGTTTAGACATATCTGCCTAGCTTATTTTCCTATGTTTTACTATGTCTTATGTATTGAAAAAGAAAAAGAAAAAAAGTGCAGTCTCTCTTGACATTACCTATATCTATAATAACTATCTACATGGCTATCTTTTGTCAATTCCAATTCATGTATCTCTAAATGCACTACAAAAATAAAGAATAAAAAATAGTTATGGTAGAGTAGCATTAGATAGAGTAGTTAAAGGACCACTATAGGCACCCAGACCACTTCAGCTTAATGAAGTGGTCTGGGTGCCAGGTCCAGCTAGGGTTAACCCTTTTTTCTATAAACATAGCAGTTTCAGAGAAACAGCTATGTTTATATTAGGGTTAATCCAGCCTCTAGTGGCTGTCTCATTGACAGCTGCTAGAGGCGCTTACGTGCTTCTCACTGTGATTTTCACAGTGAGAAGACGCCAGCGTCCATAGGAAAGCATTGTGAATGCTTTCCTATAAGACTGGCTGAATTTGCGCGCGGCTCTTGCCACGCATGCGCATTGAGGAGAGGAGGAGGAGAGCTGCCCGCCCGGCGCTGGAGAAAGAGGTAAGTTTAACCCCTTCCTCACCCTAGAGCCCAACGGGAGGGGAACCCTCAGGGCACCATAGTGCCAGGAAAACGAGTATGTTTTCCTGGCACTATAGTGGTCCTTTAAAGGATCCTGCAAGGACACCACCTCGGCCGAGAACCAAGCTGTGTACTCCAGCATTGTTCTGATTTTAGATTCAATGCAGGTATCCAATGTGGGAATATACCACCTCCATGTAAGGAAGAATTTTTTGACCAACATTTCCTTGTTGGTTAAGGTTTAACCCCTTTAGGACCAAACTTCTGGAATAAAAGGGAATCATGACATGTCACACATGTCATGTGTCCTTAAGGGGTTAAAGCCAATCCATGTTTTAAAAAAAAAAAAGGAACTTGAGTTTGTTTAAGAATAAATTGAATGGTGGAGTACCCAGCTGGTTCCAGACCTGAAGAATGGTCTTGTGGCCTACTGCTGCTATGATCATGGAGAAACAACTATTAGGTACGGAGTTGCCAGGGATGGGTCCCAACAATCATTAAAAACGCACTTATTCATAAAAACGTATCAAATGATTCTTCCATATTCCCAGACCCATTTGTAGTGTGTATCACAAAAGAGCATAGAGAGTGGATATGGAGTAAAAGGCTGGATTCGTGGTGCATAACAGATAATCCAGAGAATTACTCCAGTCATAGACCGTGTGGTGCTGGCTTTTAGTGCAATAGTAGTGCCGTACCTGAAAGTATACGAACCAGGGTATGGGAAGGCCCGGGAAGCGTTCTCTGAGGCAACCTATGGTAAGAATTTTTTGTGTGTCAAAATCTATGAAGGAACTCAACAACACGAGACCGTGCCTTGACCATATAGTGAATGGGTTTGTATTGGATCCGTTCTGGAACTCAGGATTCCGCAGCAAGGGCAAATGTAGAGAAGACAGTGGGCTTGCCCCCAACCTGGCACAAGACAACTTCCAAGACTTAATAGGGATGGCCACCAGAGGGTTGGAGAGAATGTCGTTTGGGAGTAGGTTATGCGGTCTCTGTAGGAGAGCCGCAAGGAAATTCGGCAGCGATAGAAAGGAGTAGCACACATATTTTAAGCCTCCAATAGCCTAATTTATATACAATAGGGTGCATAGAGTACTATAGTATAAAGAAGGGTGGGTTCAGACAATAGCAAGGGCTGATGGGAAATTGAGGGGTGACAGGGCAGCCAGTTTAAACTGGTCTGGTAGTGTCCCTGGGACAACGCCCTGCTAGGGAAACAATAGGGCAGGAAAAAGGAGGAGGGGGAGAGGCACAGACCAGCAATACATTTAACATACCCTGCACCAATAATGGGCACAGGGTGACCAAAACACAAAAGCAATCTGGGGACTGACACATAGTGTCTATCTTCCACCCCCAGTTATGGTGACTAACTCAAACCTATCCCAATATGACTCCACTCTCAGGGGGCCACCGTGACACCCATACACCCAAATAGCAAATCTGGAACCCTGTGTCTCTAGCCCAGGATATTTCTCCCCTTTAGGAAAGAGACCAATACAGGAGACCCCAGACGAGTCCCAGAACTATGTGTCATCTAGTTGCTGGGGGAAAGTGTCTTGAATTATTATACTGCTTCTTTCAGCTTCAAGGAAGGAATATCGGAGATACCTATGCTTGGTATTGGAGCTCCGCTACATCAACTGTTAACTAATTCAACCTGCCTGCATTCCAGGTCCCATCGTTACCTTCTCTCATATCTTTCAGCTACATCCCCTTATGAGTACACAGGTCAGTATCACTATGTCCCCATTAGTGTTGGTTCATTATTCATGCTTCTTCCCTGGTACTTGAGGACAATCTAAGACCAATGATGACCACAAATGACCACCCTATAATAATCCCAGGGCATTCTCAATAGCTTTTCCCTTGCAATCAGGGCTCCTTGTGTGTCTCTTAAGTGTGTTCCTGCAATATTTTTTTGTATTGATTACATTTTTAATGAGTCTGGCCTATTCTCGAATAAGCACTTTCTTATTTTAGTCTCTTGTCCATAAGCCCATGGCCAAAAAAATGCAAGGACTAAATACGAGTCAATGTTTTTTCAGTCACTGCAAAGAATATCAATTGCCCCTTGAGCTAAGGGGTGGATAGGATAGATGATCTTTCTAAAAGCATGACAAAACAGACAGCATCAGGAACCTGGGTGAGCAGAGAGGGCAGGAATCTGAATGTTAGAGAAGCAAATGTTGAAGACACAGTGTTATCCAGATGGAAAGAAATCCAAAACCACTAGGACTAGCCTGAAGCCTCTTGACACAGTGCCTAACAAAGATTAAAAACTATGTACTGATAAAGAGCAACAGAAAATAAAGTCCAATCATAAATTGCTGCCAAGTAGACTGAATTGCCTCTTTCAATTCAAAATAAAGTGCAAGCAGGACAAAACAATAAGTGTCATTGATGCAAATATTGTGCAAAATACATATTCACCTAATACATAAATCACCTAGTGTCAGTGTATTAAGGTAAGTATTGTGTTACCTTGAGATTCAGCATATTATTCTATAAAGCAAAGAGATAAATATGCAACTATAGTGTTGTATTTTAAAAACAAAAGAAAAATTTACATAAAATGTGCAGACACAATAAAGTATGCTAATAGCATTGGTCCCCAAGGGTCACTCAACTCCACTCAGCCCTTAAAGGTTTTCCTTAGCTGGTCTACAAGTCTTCCACACAGCTAACATGACTATAGATATATATCTTCAACTTAGCTATGCATAAATAAATAAAAAAAAAAAAAAATATATATATATATATATATATATATTCTCAAAAATACCATTTGCAAAAGTAGACTACCCAATATATTGCAAGTGGGGTATGTCCAGTCTTTTGTAGTAGCCACTTAGTCACAAACACTGGCCAAAACAAATATTTGGCGAGTGTTTGTAACTAAGTGGCTGCTAAAAATGACTGGACATACCCCGTTTGCAATACCTTGGGTTGTCTACTTTTGCAAACGGTATGTCATCATGGGGGTAATTCTTATTCCTGGGCTACCACACGCAGGGCCGGCATTAGGCCATTAGGCGCCCTGTGCAAAAGTCCTCATGGCGCAGTCAGACATGCTCAGTTACAGGCAGACAGTCACACACACACAGTTACAGGTAGACAGTCACACATGCTCAGTTACAGGCAGACAGTCACAGAGCCAAACACACAGTTAAAGGAAGACAGGCACACAGTCACAGGCAGACAGTCACACACACAGTCACAAGCAGACAGTCACACATACTCCATTACTAGCAGACAGTCATACACACTTCGTTACAGGCATGTTGACACTCACGCACTAGGATAGGCACACACACACTCAGTTAAAGGCAGGTAGTCACACATACAGGCACAAGAACACAAAACGACACAGCTACAGCGACACACACAGGCAGAAAGTCAAACACACACAGGCAGACAGTCACACACACACACACAGGCAGACAGTCACACACACACACACAGGTGGGCAGTCACACACACACAGGCAGGCAGTCACACACAGGCAGTCAAACAGACAGTCACACAGGCAGGCAGTCACACACAGGCAGTCAAACAGACAGTCTCACACACACAGGCAGGCAGTCACACATGCACACAGGCAGACAGTTACACAGACAGACAGTCACACACAGACAGACAGTCACACACAAGCCGGCAGTCACACACACACACAGGCAAGCAGTCAGAAAGACAGTCACACACACAAAGGCAGGCAGACAGTCACACACACACACACACACAAAGGGAAGCAGACACATGAACAGGCAAACAGTAACACATAGGCAGGCAGACAGTCACACACACACACACACACAGGCAGTTACACACACACAGGCAGGCAGACACCTGAACAGGCAAACAGTAACACACAGGCAGACAGTTACACACACACACAGGCAGGCAGTCAAACACACACACACACACATAGGCAGGCAGACACATGAACAGGCAAACAGTAACACACAGGCAGGCAGTCACACACACACACACAGACTTACCTCTTTCCATTATGGCTGGCAGGAGGAGTGGATGCAGTTGGTTGTTTGTCCAGTGCAGCTTCGGGCTTTAGGTATGTATAAGCCCCACCCCGCCATCCATTAATCCCCGCCCCCACCACTCATTAAGCCCTGCCCCTGTCGCACGTTAAATCCCGCCCCTACCACCGAGATTTTTTTTTCTTTTTAATAAACCCAGGTGGAGAATAATTAGTCCTCCACCTGGGTACCTGTTTTAGCTCCCCTGTCAGCCGGCCATGTGTGACCTGTTTCAGCTGTCAGGGCGCCCCCTGGTCTATGGCAGCTCGCACACCCCTAAGGCCGGCCCTGACCATCCGGTCTCAAAAGGAAACATAACCAATCTGGCAAATTTCAATGTGAAAAAAATGAAATACAAGCCTTATATTTGACTCTCTAACTTTCCAAAACACCATAAAACCTGTACATGGGGGGTAGTGTTTTACTCAGGAGACTTAGCTGAACACAAATATTAGTGTTTCAAAATGGTAACTTGTATTACAACAATATTATTGTCAGTAAAAGTGCTGTTCATATGTGAAAAATGCAAAAAAACTTCAATTTTACTAAAAATATCATTGTTGTAATACAAGTTACGATTTTGAAACACTAATATTTATGTTCAGCGAAGTCTCCCGAGTAAAACAGTACCCCCCATGTACAGGTTTTATGGTGTCTTGGAAAGTTACAGGGTTAAATATAGTGCTTGCAATTCAAATTCTCTGCACTTTTTGCCGGGGTTCTCAGGCATGTCAATCAAATTTTAACTAATTAAATTACATAATTATGTTAAAATATTACTTAAATATACACGTAGAATTTTAATATATATGCATATATATGTATTTAAAGTCTACGTGTACACTTATGTAGTTATTTATGTAATTATATATATTTATCTGTATATATATATATATTTGCGGTTGTTTGTATTTTATATATAGATAGATAGATATAGAATGTCATTCTAAGTGTATTTTGTTACCTATATATATATATATTAATAACAAAATAAAGTTAGAATGAAATTGCATATGTATATATAATTTATTTAATTTTTTTTTAAATATTTTATTTATTTTATTATGTTATTTATTTATTATTTAATTATACGTGTATATCAGGGCCGTCTTTAACGCGGGGCAAACGGGGCAGCTGCCCCGGGCCCAGTTTCTCTTGGGGGGCCCGAGGCACCTGCCCCGTGGGCCCTGCTGACCCCGGCGGGATGGCCGGGTAGGCGAGGAGCACTCAGTGCTTTCTTCCCTCGCGCACCGCACTGATACCGGAGCCGGAAGATGACGTCATCTTCCGGCGCCGGCATCCCCACGCGGCGCGCGAGGGAGCTGAAGAGGAAGCAGTGAGTGCTCCCTCGCGCGCCCGCCTGCCTGACCGGCCAGACAGCCAGCCCAGGAGCCCAGCAGCAGCACCACTGGACCCCAGGGAATCCCCCCAGCACTCCAAAAGGTAAGGAGGCTGGGGGGATTACATTTAAAAAAAAAAAAAAAAAGTGTGTTTGTGTGTTAATGTGTGTGTGTGTGTGTTAGTGTATGTGTTTGTGTGTTAGTGTATGTGTTTGTGTGTTAGTGTATGTGTTTATGTGTTTGTCACATGGGGGTTTGTTTGTATGTGTGTATGTGTGAGTTAGTGTTTGTGTGTTAGTGTATGTGTGTGTTAGTGTATGTGTGTGTGTCAGCATGTCTGTGTGTGTGTCAGTATGTCTGTCTGTCTGTGTGTCAGTATATATGTGTGTGTATATCTGTGTGTGTCGGTATGTGTATGTGTCAGTATGTCTGTCAGTCGTCAGTATGTCTGTTGGTGTATGTGTCAGTGCTATCTGTATGTGTGTCAGTATTTCTCAGTGTATGTGGGTGTCAGTATATCTGTCAGTGTGTGGGTGTCAGTATTTCTGTCAGTGTATGTGTGTCAGTATGTTGATCAGTGTATGTGTCTGTGTGTGTGTGTCAGTATGTCGGTATATGTGTCTGTGTGTCAGTATGTCGGTATATGTGTCTGTGTGTCAGTATGTCTGTATATGTGCCTGTGTCAGTATGTCTGTCAGTACGTCTACCAGTGTATGTGTCTGTGTGTGTGTCAATATATGTACCTGTGTCAGTGTGTCTGTCAGTGTATGTGCCTGTTTATCTGTATGTAGTCAGTGTATGTATCTGTGTATCTGCTTGTGCGTCAGAGTGTGTACCTGTGCATCTGAGCCGCAACTTTAAATACAAATATACCCCTCCATTCAAACTTCAACACTACATATAAAACACACTCCTGCATTGAAACGTCAACACTACATACAAGCACACTCCCACATTCAAAAACAAACACTACACATAAATGCACACTTGCATTCAAACTCCAGTACCACATACAAACTCATTCACACAAACATACTCCATACAAACACATGCTTACATTCAAACATACTAACATGGCTCAGTGCTAAATACAACCCTGCAAGCATGGGAAATTGGTAGAGTCCCAGCTGTCAAAGCATTGTTGGAGTTGCACGACAGATGGGGTTCTACCTTTAGTCCAACCTTGCAATTGGGGGTCCCAATAAAATTCATTCTACTTTAGTACCGCCACTGCGTTGGGATGGATGCCGTGATTGCATACCAGGGAGTGAGGGGCGAGAGCGGCAGGGCACAGGGGGCCCAAGCAAACACTTGCCCAGGGTCCATTCGTTATTAAAGACGGCCCTGGTGTATATATAAATATAAAATATATATAGACGTATTATATATATATAATATATATCTTATATTTATGTAACGTCATTCTAAGTGTATTTGAATACTAATATATATACTTATATTAACATTAAAATACACTATGTATGACGTTACATATAAGATGTATATATATTATATATATATATATACAGTATATATATATTTTATATATACATATATACACATTTAATTTATTTTAAAACATGTTTAATATTTTTTTTTTTACACTACCCACCAGCTGGGGGACTGTCTGACATTTCAGACAGTCCCCCTGCTGGCAGATCCACAGCCAGCTATAGGGGACCATGTGATCGCTCTTTGAGTGCCATCACATGGCCCCTGGGGGCCTAATTTGCCGGGGGAGGGCTGCCTGGGCTGTCAGGCAGCCCTCCAGAAGAGGATCGCGGCGGAGGTAAGTACCTCCAAGCTCCTGGGGCTGCAAGCCGTTACGGCGTTCTATGCTGCCGCAACGGCTTTAAAGCCCATTTAATGCGGATCGGCATAAAACGCCGTAACAGCATTAAGGGGTTAAGCACCAGGTGAAGTGGAATCAAACACATGAGTAAAAATTTGTTATACATTATTATTATTATGTTATAATTATTATAAAGGGAAATGCACAAACATAGATGTATGCAATTATATATGTATTAAAGGACCACTATAGTGCCAGGAAAACATACTCGTTTTCCTGGCACTATAGTGCCCTGAGGGTGCCCCGCCGGGCTCTAGGGGGAGGAAGGGGTTAAACTTACCTCTTTCTCCAGCGCCGGGCGGGGAGCTCCCCTCCGCCTCCTCTCCTTCTCTTCTGCTGAATGCGCATGCGCGGCAAGAGCCGCGTGCGCATTAAGCCAGTCCATAGGAAAACATTCACAATGCTTTCCTATGGACGCTGGCATCTTCTTACTGTGAAAATCACAGTGAGAAGCGCGGAAGCCCTCTCGCGGCTATCAATGAGACAGCCACTAGAGGCTGGATTAACCCATTTATAAACATAGCAGTTTCTCTGAAACTGCTATGTTTATAGAGAAAAGGGTTAATCCTAAATGGACCTGGCACCCAGACCACTTCATTAAGCTGAAGTGGTCTGGGTGCCTATAGTGGTCCTTTAATATTTGACAATTGCATATATCTTTATGTTTGTGCCTATCCCTTCTTATTTTGTATTGTGTATGAATCTGTGAGTATAGTCAGAGTATGCAGCTATATAAATACATGCGAAAATGTTTGAAGTACGGTGAAGAGAGCTTTAAAGTTAAAGAGGGGCTAATTTCAGTGTTAGATTACACAGGGTCTTAAGAAGATTTGTTGTGGTATAAGAGGTATTATGTTTACTGTGGTCTGCAACCTAGCCTGCTTGGCAGTGAGGGAAATCTTTGTTCTCCCTACCTGCCATGCTGCCCTTTGACCAGCCTGATAACATAGCCCCAGTGGACTTGGGGGAAATCTGACCCCAACATTGTGTGCACATAACTAACTTAATATTTACTCATGTTATACGAATATTTGTCCTCTGGCTCTATATACATAACTATGGATCACTACATGTGCTTTTGTAATAATGATCCAGCCCTGGTCTACTTGGGGCGATTAGCATTGGTCTAGGCCTTAAGACTGTACACGGGGGGGGGCGGAGCCTGGCCGGGAACCAAGATGGCCGCGTGAGCCGATAGCTCCCGAGACCCAGGCACAACGGAGCAACCCACAGCACACTGGCAGAGCAGTAACCCCCACTAGCCAACCCCCTCACCTACCGGGCACCCCACAGCAATGGGCGGCAGCAGGAAAAAACGGGAAACGCAGCCGTCGGTCGCCTCGCACTTCAGAGTGCAGGGGGACCCGGCGCCATCTTCCCCACGTGGCGCTGAAAACTCTGACTCGGAGCACAGCGAGCCCTCAGCTCCGGAGTCAGCACCGCTGACGAAAGCCGACCTCCAGCGGCTGCTTAAAGAGGCAGCAGCCGATATAAAATATCACATGGCTGCAGAATTGGAGAAACAGCTCCAGAGCCTGAAGGCAGAAATCACTGATCTGGGGGAGCGGACAGGGCAAGTGGAGCACAGAGTGGACGACATTATGGACACAGTGACCGCCCAGGCAGACACCATTTCAACTCTGCAATCACGCATAGAAACACTGGAAAATGGACTGGAAGACCTCAGCAATAGATCCAGACGAAACAACATCAGGATCAGAGGCCTCCCAGAAACCATCACTGGAGAGTTACTTCACTCCACGCTGCAAGAGGTATTTCTGACCCTCTTACCTGACAAAACCCCACAAGAGCTAACCATGGACAGAGCCCACAGAGCCCTGAAGCCCCCTAGCCAAGACCACACAGCCCCCAGAGACGTGATAGTGAGGCTTCACTACTACTCCGTCAAGGAAGCACTTATGGCGGCGAGCAGAAAAAGCCCGCCAAAACTGGACACCGCCACGCTGGCATTCTACCAAGACCTAGCACCCACCACGTTAGCCAAACGTCGAGAGCTGAAACCACTCACAACGGCACTAACCCAAGCAGGCTTAGCCTACAGGTGGGGGCACCCCTTCAAACTCCTTGTCCGCAGAGACAACACGACCCACATCCTCACAGACCCCTCCAAACAGAAAGCTTTTGCCTCCAAACTGGGCCTGCGCCTACCAGCGGCAAGATCTGACACCACTACCACCACTGCATGGAGACGACCCCCAGCACTGCAACCACTGTGGGAAAAACCATCGCTGCAAAGACACCACCACGCCGGGAACAGCCCAAAAGCTACGCCAAGCACCGGACCACAGATGACCTGACTCCATCGCACCGACCCTGAACCCAGACATCCCAGGGGCTGACCTACAAGGCGCACCGAAACGACGGCTTCAATAAAGAGCAAGCCGCAACACAGAGACTGCACCTATCCAACGACCCATCAAATATCCTTTACGTACTTTAAATGTAGAGACGCTGGTCATACGTGCCACGATTGTTTATTTGTCTACTTGTATACATGTGAACTGCTAGCGAGCCCTGCAAATGTGCACGGCTCAAATTAGAAAAGAGGCACCACACTCAGCACCAAGGGGACTAGACAGCGGGGGGTAGGGGAGCAGGGGGAACGCCACACCACCTCAGCGGGCAAAACTAGGGGGAGTTGGGAGGGGGGAGGAAGTAAGTGGGAACGGGCTGGGACGATAGGGAAAACCCACACTGAACCACCTGACCCCCAGACAATAGGCTACACGCCACCCCACTGGAACAACCTGGGGGAGACGGGTGGGAGAACGCCCCATAACCGAACACCAGGGACTCAGGAAAGCCGGGACCGCCCTAACCCCGACTTCAACACCAGGAACCCCAGCCCAAGAGACCATGCTGACACCCCTCCCCCAGAAGGGCCCCCTAACCCACGGGAGCCACCAACCCCCCCAGACAGATCTGTAACTAACAGACCCAAAGACACCATCCCCCACTCCCAACCCACGACTGCCCAGTGGAAATCCGCACACACCTGGACCGGGACGCACCTCAGGACTTACCCCCACCACGCCCCAAGTTAACACTGGGGCACTGGAGTCCCACCTAAGGGACATTCCCAACACGTCACTAAACTTGAACCTGGCACAGACCATAAGTCCAGGAAGTTGTATATATGTTCACAGTTGTTTTTCTTTGTACCCACAGTTTACCCCCGGAGAGTACCATGGCGGGACACAAGACCTTAGAACCACATCCAAAACGGGAAGAAACCCGACGCAACAACCCCAAACCTCCACCCACAACACAGGGGGCAGGACCAAGGCACGATCGACACCGCAGTACCCCACACACCAAAATGTAAGCTAAGGTAACATGCATATCCATTAACTGCAAGGGGCTCAACCACCCCTCGAAACGCCACTGGGTTATGCGCTGGGCCAACAGGTCGAGGGCAGACGTGGTCTTCCTCCAGGAGACACACTACGCTCACACACGCCCGTTCCCTCTCCTAAGCCGTCACTACCAAACCTGTCACCTCGCCAACTCACATACAGGCAAACATAATGGGGTGGCAATTTTACTGAAAAAAAATTGCCCTATACACCTTAAAGATGTCCAAAAAGACCCACAAGGACGATATATAACAGTACTTGGCACTATTGGACCCACAAAAATAGCTCTGACCTCCATATATGCACCGACGACTCCAGACCCACAATTTTGGCAGATAATACAAGCTCACCTTAGCCAACATCCTAGCTACCAAAGAATAATAGGGGGGGACTTCAACGCTACAATCTCCCCATCTATAGACAGACAACGCTACTCCCCCCACACCCAGCAACCCACCCATCCCTCCAGAGCGGACAAAATGTTGGCCGACTTCATAACCCAAACGGGCCTCATAGACATATGGAGATCTCAACACCCAACAGACCGTGACTACACGTTCTACTCGCACCCCCATCACACCTACTCCCGCATTGACCTCTTTCTCATCTCACCATCCCTAATCCCTCACGTCACAAATTCTGCAATAGGCAACATTACCTGGTCTGACCACGCAGACATCACACTACAACTCCAACCACCACAAATCTCATGACCCTGGACCTGGAGGCTCAACCCTATACTACTCCATGACCCCCAAATAGTTGCCCAACTGAAGACAGAACTCACCCAATACTTCGACACCAATAAAGACTCGGTGCAATCACACGCGGTACTTTGGGCAGCACACAAAACAGTGCTCAGGGGATCCCTGATCAGCATAGCCACGGCGCAAAAAAAAAACCACATAGCCCACATAACATCCCTACTGGACCAGATCAGACAACTCGAAGCACAACACAAACTAACCCCCACACAAGATCTCACAACACAATTGCACCACCAGCGCCAGACCCTTAAACAGGCCATGGCGAAAGACGCAACTAAAGCTTTACAATGGACAAAACAAATGTTCTACGAAAAATCAAACAAAGCAGACACACTACTGGCCCGAAGGCTACGCAAACGCCAGCAAGCCAAGCAAATCACCACCATCCATACCCCCACAGGCCAACCAACCGACATACCCAATAAAATAGCCGAGACCTTCCAGAAGTATTTCACTGACCTATACGACCACTCCCCTCAACACCGCCAAGATGACGGCCCCCTACACGATAACATACAAACCCTCCTAGCAAAGGCCCACATTCCGACACTCACGACGGAGGCTCAAGCACACCTCTCTACAGAAATTACAGAGGAGGAGGTGAGGAGAGTCATAGGCACCACGAAACCCAACAAAAGCCCAGGCCCGGACGGATACTCGGGCATCTACTACAAAACATTCACAGACAACCTGCTACCCTACATGACAAAGCTATATAACTCGCTCATGACTGGAGATCAGCTGCCCGAGGACATGCTGGAGGCAAACATTTGCCTACTACCCAAACCTGGCAAACCGCATACGGAACCAGGTCACTACAGACCCATTTCCCTATTAAACGTAGACATCAAAATCTTCACCAAAATCCTTGCCAACAGACTGCTCCCCTACATTCCATCGACAATTCACCCCGACCAGGTCGGATTTGTCCCCACAAGACAAGCGAGCGACAACACCAGACGGACTTTAGACCTCATATGGGTAGCCAATCACCGTCGCATCCCCACCCTCCTACTATCCCTTGACGCCGAGAAGGCATTTGATAGACTACTATGGCCCTTCCTCTTCGCCACCTTAGAGAAACTCCAATTCCCAACACAATTCATGACAGCCCTCAAAACGATCTACTCAGTCCCAAGAGCAAAATTACTCATCCCAAACGCGCAACCCCCCCACTTCCCTATACATAACGGAACAAGGCAGGGCTGCCCACTGTCCCCGATCCTTTTTGCCCTATCATTGGAACCACTTTTACACCTCATACGCACCACCGCTACCATCACGGGCATTACAGTACGCTCCCAAGCTTACAAGGTGGCGGCGTACGCCGATGACCTGCTCCTAACGCTAACTGAACCCCTCACCGCCCTCCCACCACTCCTACAACTGGTGAAAGAATACTCAGCAGCCTCAGGATATAAACTAAACCTGGACAAGACAGAGGCACTTAGCATAAATATCGACCAAAACACGATGGAGACACTACTGGAAACATACAGGTTTCGCTACAACACATCCCACATCCCATACCTAGGTATACAGCTACCAGCAGCACTACACCGCACATACGCCCTGAACTACACCCCAATGATACAGAAAGCAACGGACGATCTCAAAAGATGGCAAAACCTATCACTATCATGGTTAGGCCGCATTGCATCAGTAAAGATGAACCTCCTACCCCGCTTCCTTTACCTATTCCAAACCCTCCCCATCCCACTCCCCACAACTGACGCAAAATATGTCCAAAAACTAATAGACAACTTTATCTGGGCAAATAAAAGACCCAGAATAAAAAGGAGCACCATGTACATCCCCAATAGGACGGGAGGACTGGGACTACCCCATCTCCAAAACTACTATTACGCCGCACAGCTCAAACAGATCCAACACTGGCACACCCCGCAGGGGATCAAACGATGGGCGGACCTGGAACATGACCTATTCGGACGCGACCACCCATCCCTCTACATATGGGTACCAAAGAAATCACGCCCCCTACCACCACCACTGCCCCCAGCAATCGCAAACTCAATAGACTTGTGGGATAAAACGTCCCGGAAATTCCCCATCATAAACAACCCGACACCATTGACGCCAATACTACTACATAAGGAGGAAGCGTATAAAACACTGCTCCAATGGTACCTAACCCCGGTACGCTTGTACCATATGGGCAAAGCAGACGCGGACCTATGCTGGAAAAACTGCGGGCAGAGAGGCACATACATACACACATGGTGGCATTGCCCTAAACTGGTCCCATTGTGGGCGGAAGTAGCTACCCTAGTCTCAACACTCCTCCAGACCACCATACCATTAGACCCCTGGACCTGGCTCCTCTCCAGACCACGAGAGGACCTGACCAGAGCCCAAAACAAAATGACAAACCGGATAGCCTTAGCGACTAGACGGGCAATAGCCGAAGTATGGGGATCGCCAAACACCCCCACACTGCAAACGATCATACGCAAAACCAAGGAAGCAATACACATGGATAGGCTATCAGCCATAATTCATGAGACCTCTAAACACTTCCACAGAATCTGGGACCCCTGGTTATCTGATCCCCACCTACAATAAGGGCACACGGACAGCCTCCACCTCACCCACCAGGCCCGCTATTCCAACATAGCGATCAAAATACCAACGCACGGAAACTCACAGTACAAATATTACCCCAACCCGAACCATTGGAGGTCTACTGGGCTCCCGCAACAGTGTCCCACCGTGGTACTCTCACCCTTGTACATAGGTTCTCCACCCCCCCCAACTGACTACCCAGACACATGGGCGCCCATTAGTACGCAACGAGGACGATAACAATAGTCAACAGAGGGCATCCCACCCTACCACAAAACGGTTAACGAGACGAACCGCAAATCTCATACGGCAACCAATACAGACTTGTCCAAACGAATCGGGCAAAGGGAATAAATCCAAAACAGAAATCCCTGAACCCCGCAATATCGCACGATAAACGCCTTACCACCGGACCGCACCAAGACACAGCTACTTGTTCGCAACACCCTAAGGCGCAAAGACAAGTAAAATATTGTGCTCCTGTACCATGGTGGCTGTATCACCCCCTCCCTCTTTCATTTCTGTACCCTAATGTTTTCTTTTTCCACACCGGAAAACAATAAATAAAGAATGTTTAAAAAAAAAAAAAGACTGTACACAGGGGGTGTATTTAAATACAGGCCATGCTTTTAGGCTTGATTTGCCAGCAGACGTGAGCTATAAAATGACTTTGGGATGGATATGCACAAAGTGAGCCATTATGTGGCATTTTGCTGATTTGAGGGCTCAGAGTCAGTAATCATATCTAACATGGGGCTGGGTTAAAGGACACATGGTGGGTCACTTTATGGTATTTGGGCTGGAGTGGTGCAATGAGTCACTTGTATGGCATTGAGCTTGTTGGGGGACTCAGGATAGCACAACGTTTAGTCACTATATGGTATTATGATACAAAACAATAGTGTACACGATGTGAAGGACAAATAAATAGCTCTAAAACACCTAAAAAGTGTTCCCTTACACCACTATAAACATAATACAATACATACATAATTATAGGTGGAGCTGTAAAATTTCTTGAACAATCTGAAAAATAGAATATATGCAGATAGCGTAGTATATCTATACAATGTATTGCATATAAAAAGTAAAAATGGTTAAACTCACAAGACTAGAGTCATACCGTCATATGACTCTAAAAGTATGCTCCCTTGGACCATTAGGGGGTTGTCCAAACCCTTCTTTCGTTGGTTTCTTGCTATTCCCCCTTGTGGTCTTTAGAGTGTCTTCAATAAAGGTGCCCAATATACAGAGGATCTTTGAATACTGGTATTTGGTTATGGAAACAGTCACTTTTTAACCCATATTGGACTTTACATTGGACTCTACCTATATCCAATATTTATTGGTATAGTGTATTGTTATTGTGTTATTTTTTTATTACTTTTTTACTTTTTTTCTGTTTCAATAAACAAATACCAGTATTCAAAGATCCTCTGTATATTGGGCGCCTTTATTGAAGACACTCTAAAGACCACAAGGGGGAATAGCAAGAAACCAACGAAAGAAGGGTTTGGACAACCCCCTAATGGTCCAAGGGAGCATACTTTTAGAGTCATATGACGGTATGACTCTAGTCTTGTGAGTTTAACCATTTTTACTTTTTATATGCAATACATTGTATAGCTATACTACGCTATCTACATATATCCTATTTTTCAGATTGTTCAAGAAATTTTACAGCTCCACCTATAATTCTGTATGTATTGTACTATATGGTATTAGAATGAGTTATTCAAATACACAATATGGGAATATAGTAGAAATCTAAAAATGGATAAAAACACAATAGTATAACACTGTTTGGTGAATAAGCCACAAGTGCATAGATTTCCACTCACAGGAATTTGGTGATAACAGGCCTATCAGGGTTCCTCCACTCGATGTGTTGGGGTTCAGGATCTCCTTCCTTGGATGTTTAAGGATATTTTTTGGTGTAAAGGAAAAGCTATAAGACTCTGAACTTTTTCTTATAACTAAAGACATATATTTACAATGATGTATTAACAAAGGACAGGTTGGCACAACCGATTAACAGCCGTGCACAATTAACTAGAAAAACTAGTAGCGATAAGGGTGCTCACTCCCAAAGCCCCATTTCCAAAAGGCTACTAATATAATCATATACTGTTGAAAGGAGGAGCACAACCAATAAAAAAATGCAAAAAGCTTTATTATACAAAAATACATATAACAGGTATCAACAAAGACACCTTGGAATGTCAAGATACTCAAATATATCTTATCAAATATGCAAGCAATGATTAGAGACAAAAAAATGAAAAAACAGATTATAATCAAAGTGATCAAATTAGAGTAGTATAACCACTTATACAAAAAAAAACAGTGTTATGATACCTGTATAAAATAGTGAACAAAAAAAATACATACCAAAGAACAAGAAATATGAGAAGAGGGTACAGACGTCAAATACAAAATAGCCCCCAACGATTCGGCGTTATCCGCCTTTATCAAGGGAGCATGATCATGATAAAATGTTTCATGGACAGGTGTGGATGATTCCTTTATTTCTAGATGAATTAAGCAGGTACAAGGTTTTGGAGTTAATTCCAGGTGTACTATGTGCATTGTTGAAGCTGGAGCTGTGAACCCACAACATGCGGTCAAAGGAGCTCTCAATGCAACTGAAATAGGCCAACCTAAGGCTCCAAAAAAAAAAAATCTGTCCGAGAGATAGCAGGAACATTAGGAGTGGCTAAATCAACAGTTTGGTACATTCTAAAAAAAAGAGACCAACACAAAAAGGCCTGGACAACCACAAAAACACAGTGGTGGATGGTCAAAGGATCCGTTCCATGGTAAAGAAAAACTCCTTCACAACATCCAGCCAAGTGAAAGACACTCTCCAGGAGGTAGGCATATTATTATCTAAGTCTACCATAAAGAGAAGACTCCGTGAGAGCAAATACAGTGGGTTATCCACAAGGGACAAACCATTCATAAGGCTCAATAATAGACAAGTCAGATTAGACTTTGCCAAAAACATCTTAAAAAGCCAGGCCAGTTTTGGAACAGCATTCTTTGGACAAAACTTATGGAAGTAAAACCCACAAACAAACAACAACTCAAGATAGCTGCAGTAAAAACCTACTTGCTACATAGGTCTTTCTATGATTTCCAGAAATCTATTGAGATGGAGGAGAAGCTACAGTTCCAGACAGGGAAGGAACAGTAGGCAGAGATTTCCACATCCTTACTGTTCTTACTGTAAATCTCCATCCTTCGAGTCTAACTGCGTGACCTCATGTCTTGTGTATAGTCCTGTTTATGAACAGATTTCCAGACCATGGTTTGTTTTGAAATACAGTGCGGTATAAGTGACAAAGACCTACACCAATAAGTGGAGCGCTCAAACAAATATAAAGCTTACCAAGCGTGACTTAGTCCAATAGTACAATATGAAGTACATGCCAAAAAAAATACAAAAAGATACAATATAGTGCAGATGGTATTTAAAATTGCAATACAGAAATAATAATAACGTATCAAACTGTACAAGCACATTTTAAGGAGCCTGTATATAAAAAAACTGGCTCCGTATTAAGGCTTGTATGCTTTTTTTGGTAGCACCACCCTTCCGCTTCGGCTTGGAGTAGTTCTCATAAATAAGACATAAAAGGAGAACGAACCAATGTGTAGACTGTAACGATAAAAACATGGATATAAAATAATAAATGTGGTGCTCACCTGGTCCCGAGCCTATGGGACCGGCTCTAAGGTGTATAGATGTGGTGCCAATTTAAATAGGGATGGCACTGCCCACATGAAGATTCCTAGAGGCTCCAAAAAGGACTTGAGCGGGATATCTTTAGTAAAATAACAAATTTATTGATATACAATAATAATAAAAAATAAATGGTAAAAAGTCCTTAGTAAAAGTCCTTTAAAATGGCCAATACGCATTTCACTCTCAATAGAGCTTCCTCAGTCAGCTGTAATGATGGTCCTCTGAATCTTCCATTATAAGTGTCCTTTAGGCCTTCCCCTTTAATGATCTGAATGCAGTTTATCCAATCACAGTGGTGTATATATATTTCTTATGTGGGATAATTTGTGTGTATACCTTTAATTGGCCGAATTTTCGTGCCTTTATTTACTGACATTTTCATTGGTGGACAATGGTGGTTGGCGGAAGTACTGGGGACCCA
Organism: Pelobates cultripes; assembly: GCA_933207985.1. Classification (NCBI taxonomy): domain Eukaryota; kingdom Metazoa; phylum Chordata; class Amphibia; order Anura; family Pelobatidae; genus Pelobates; species Pelobates cultripes. Next base: position 211,067,546 of record OW240915.1, on the reverse strand, counting down.
CCGGGGCGGTTGGCGGAAGTGACGTCACAGACCTCCGTGAACGTCATCTAGCTGCCGCCTCGAGGAGACTCCCAGATCCTCTCATGCGTGCGGGCCGGAGGAAGGGGACTTTGATCCATAGGAGGAGATTCATCCCTAAGAGGGTGGTGTGTGAGCACATCAACTCATCCCGCCCTTCGATGTGCTCACAAGCTCCTCCCCCCTCCAACACAGCACAGCAATGGAAGGGATTATATGCATAAATAAATGAATAGTGGGCAGGAGAAAAAAGAGAAAATAATATAAAAAGAGAGGGAGAAGAGGGGACATAGGATAATTATAATTAGTACATTATATTTACATATATACAAAAGCTTAATATGATATTCTCAGTGTATATCTATACCAAGTGACTTATTGTACTTAAAGTGCATAAAGTATAGTGTATATGTAAAGGGATAAAATTATATTAAGTGCTAAATTTAGATTGGTATGTGCAAAGACTAATATCCTTATGGATGTATTTTAATGTATCCAATAGGATATTGAGTGTATGTTAATTAAATATTGACAGAATAATATTCTCAATAAATTATTAAACCACAAGTGGGGATTGAACCAACGTATTCAAGAATAGCGTGTGAGAAATATATTTATTTAAAATGTGTTTATTTAATGGGGCCCCAAAAAGGAATATTAAAAATATTAGAATTGGAGTAACTGGTGAAATATATATTCATAAATAAAATGACAGAGTTCGAAGTCTATATTCAAACCCCAAGGTTTTAAAGTCCCGAGGTTGAATATCCACCTCATCTCGCTCTGTCCCAAAAGTTTATTAAGGTTCCCTCCTCGCCAATGTCCCTTAACCTTATATATGCCCATGAACTTCAACTCTCTTGGCTCACTATTGTGTGCAAGTGCAAAGTGGTGTGATACACTATGTCCTTCGAATTTTCTCCTAATATTTCTAATATGTTCTTCAATCCTTATGTGCAAATTACGTTTAGTGCGTCCCACATAATTTAAGCTACAGGGGCATTCCAATAGGTATATTACATTACTCGAGTGGCAAGTTATAAGTTCTTTAATGGGGAATTCATCATTATTATTAAAGTTCTTGAACCTCTTAATGTGTCTCTTTTTATTGTTTGTATTCCTGCACGCTAAGCATGTACCACATCCATAAAAACCTTTTCCTTTGTCTAAGAAAGTAGTGGCCCTTGTTTTCTTAATATGATTTTTTACCAATAATCTATTTTAATTGGCGGCCCCTCTAAACAATATTGTAGGTTTTTCTGGTAAAATTTGGGACAGAGCATGGTCTTGTAATAGGATGGGCCAGTGTTTATTTAGAATTTTTCTTAATGCCCTATTGTTGTGGCTGTAGTTACATATAATAGGTAGATTGACTTCACCTTCATTTTGTGTTCTATTTTTTTCTTGTAGTAAAGTATTTTGTGAAATTTTTGAGACTTGTGCGTAGGTGTCTTTTAATATTTCCTTTTTGTAGCCCTTATCTAATAGGTCAGTGATTAATTTATCCGCTTGTTCCTTAAAAGTGTCCTCATCCGTGCAATTTCTTTTAATTCGTATGAGTTGTGACTTGGGTACACTGTTTAACCAAGGGGAAAAATGACAACTAGAGGTATGGATAAAACTGTTGACATCCACGTCTTTAAAATGAGTTTTAGTTTTCACCCTTTCATCATCTATAAAAATATAAAGATCTAAAAATGTAACTGTGTGTTTACTAAAAAATAATGCCCCATTCGTTGTTGTTAAGCTGATTTAAAAACGTGTTTAATGTATTCTCTGTGCCTTTCCAAATAAAAAATAGGTCATCTATGTAACAGCGATAGGTCACCAGGCCCCCCACCCAGCCGTCGTTAAGTTGTAGCTAAGTCACTTGGTATAGATAAACACTGAGAATATCATATTAAGCTTTTGTATATATGTAAATATAATATACTAATTATAATTATCCTATGTCCCCTCTTCTCCCTCTCTTTTATATTATTTTTTCTTTTTTCTCCTGCCCACTATTCATTTATTTATGCATATAATCCCTTCCATTGCTGTGCTGTGTTGGAGGGGGGAGGAGCTTGCGAGCACATCGGCACGCCCAAAGGGCTCACACACCACCCTCTTAGGGATGAATCTCCTCCTTTGGCTCAAAGTCCCCTCCCTCCGGCCCGCACGCATGAGAGGCGTGTAGCAGGATCAGAGGATCTGGGAGCCTCCTCGAGGTGGCAGCTAGATGACGTTCACGGAGGTCTGTGACGTCACTTCCGACAAACATCCCGGTGTGCCCCCAGTACTTCCGCCAACCACCATTGTCCACCAATGAAAATGTCAGTAAATAAAGGTGCCGAAAATTCGGCCAATTAAAGGTATACACACAAATTATCCCACATAAGAAATATATATACACCACTGTGATTGGATAAACTGCATTCAGATCATTAAAGGGGAAGGCCTAAAGGACACTTATAATGGAAGATTCAAAGGACCATCATTACAGTTGACCTAGGAAGTTCTATGGAGAGTGAAATGCGTATTGGCCATTTTAAAGGACTTTTACTAAGGACTTTTTTACCATTTATTTTTTATTATTATTGTATATCAATAAATTTGTTATTTTACTAAAGATATCCTGCTCAAGTCCTTTTTGGAGCCTCTAGTAATTTTCATATGGGCCATCCCTATTTAAATTGGCACCACATCTATACACCTTAGAGCCGGTCCCATAGGCTCAGGACCAGGTGAGCACCACATTTATTATTTTACATCCATGTTTTTATCTCTACAGTCTACACATTGGTTCGTTCTCCTTTTATGTCTTATTTATGAGAACTACTCCAAGCCGAAGCAGAAGGGTGGTACTACCAAAAAAAGCACACAAGCCTTAATACGGAGCCAGTTTTTTTATATACAGGCTCCTTAAAATGTGAGTGTACAGTTTGCTATGGTATTATTATTTCTGTATTGCAATTTTAAATACCATCTGCACTATATTGTATCTTTTTGTATTTTTTGGCATGTACTTCATATTGTACTATTGGATTAAGTCACGCTTGGTAAGCTTTATATTTGTTTGAGCGCTCCACTTATAGGTGTAGGTCTTTGTCACTTATACCGCACTGTATTTTATATGATTGTTTAGTGGAAAAGAGGATATTTCCACATAAGTGTATAGAGCTGCTTGTTAATCACTCTTATTCTTGTTTAAGCACTTTGTTACACACATTCCTCCGTAAAAGGAGGTAACTTTGGATTGGTATTCATGGTTTGTTTTGCCCCGAATATATTTGTATAATGCTATCATATCCCTTCTGAGGGGCCATTTTTTTCAAACTAAATTTAACTTTTTTTATCTTTTTATTGAGTTTTTATCAGCATAACAAATCAGAATAGCAAGTTATTAACGTATTAATACAAATCATGGTAATAAATCAGTGTATCAAAATACTGCATATCAAAAGTATTGTAATAAGACATTACATATCAAAATAGTAAATCATTGTGACATTTTAGTGCAAAACAAAAGTTTTTCATTTCTTTCTGACTCACAAATTGTATGATTTGAAACAAAAAATACAGTGTAGTTAGTACTTCATCAAAGATAGCTTACAAGACAGTGCAATGGTATGATTCCATGTAGACTCAAATATCTGTAATCTTACTGCAGAGTAATAATTGTCTATTATTTATCCTGTGATCTAACTTGAGTTGTCTGAATAATCTAGTCTGCGATACTAGTACCTCCCTTTATCTTATATTAATAAGTGAATTATAATTGAGTTATGTATTTTAGACGAATTATGAATAGTTTAGAAGTTATGCACCACAAATGATAAGTCGTGAATCAGAAGCTTTGAGGTGTAAACTCCGAATCGAGTTGTTCAGTCGTACCTCCTGTAGTTTCCTATTAAGTGCTGTATAGTTTAGTAGGGTGTTCTCCCTAACATGTTTCTCCTCTAGGATTTTAATTTCCTGGGACAATTTCCTCGTGTCCATTTCCCTTTTGCGTTTGAGGTGAGAAGCCATTCTAATAAGTTCACCTTTCGCTACATATTTGTGTGCCTCCCATTGCATGGCTGGTGTTGTGTCTGGGCTATCATTTTCCCTAAAATATATGTGGACAGTCTTTTGAAGTCTCGTGATGACTGCTGTGTTGTTTAGCAGTAGGTCATTGAGTTTCCACTGAGGAGATACACTTGGCAGGGATGGTATGACCATGTCTAGGGAGATCGGGGCATGGTCTGACCATGTAATTGTCCCATATTTAGCAGTTTTAAGAAGGGGAGGTTTCTGTGTTGGAGGAAGAGCACGTCTATACGGGAATAGGTGCCAGAGGGGTGGGAGAAATATGAAAAATCTTATTGCGTTGGGTGGAGTGCTCTCCAACCATCATAAAGTTGGACATCTTGGAGAATGTTTCTTATGTTTTGTCTTGTTTGTGTGAGGTAGCCAGTCAAGGGAGAGGAGGTGTCTAGGTCTCCCTCCAAGGAAATATTTAGGTGCCCTCCCAGTATAAGTATCCCCTCCTGAAATGCATTTAACTTGGAGAGGATTTTCCTCAGGGCTTGAGGTTGTTTTCTATTCGGTAAGTATACATCGGCCAAGGTTATTTTTGTGTTTCCTACTTCTCCTTTAACAAATATGAACCTGCCTGACTCATCAGCTTGCTGATCTTGGTAAATAAAGGGCACTTGGCTACTCACTAATATTTCTACTCCTCCGGATTTACTCTCCATATAGCTGTTGAAGTAACCCGTTGGGTATCTACGATTCCGAAAAATCGTGTCAGAGTCCCTATGGAAATGCGTCTCCTGTATGAACACTATTTCCGCTCCTTGTCTTTGAAAGTCAGCAAGTGCTATGGAGCGTTTTTCAGGTGTATTTAGCCCTCTGGCGTTATGTGAGTGTATACGTATGGAGGTTATAGTGAAAACAGTTATTGCTGGATAGGATGGAGACACTGGTCAGTATGAACAAAATTTCTGTGATGCGAAGTGATGGTCTAAGCATGTACTTTTGAAGGGCTTGTATGTCATCCGATATGGTTAGTTGGAGAACTCTCCTCGGTTAGGCAGATTCTTCCTTCGGGGCGAGAATAGCCTTTGGTCAGGTCTCCTTTTCTTTGCCAGGGTGTTCCAGCACTGGCGTTGTGGAAGATTGGCCTGATCTTGATTGTGATTGGGTTGTGGTCCACTCCAGTCAACGACTTGCGTTTCAGGAAGTTCCATCTCCCGCAGAAAGGGTCCTATATCCAGGGGAGTAGTAATGGTATAGCTCGTGCCTTTGTGGTTTACTATCAATGCAAATGGGAAACCCCAGCGGTATCTTATGTTGCGGTTCCGTAAATGCTCGGTAATGGGCTTCAGTGCCTTTCTCGCTTGTAATGTGAACCAAGACAGGTCTGGGTAGATTTGGATCGGATAACCGTGAAATAATAATGCTTGAGCCGTGTCCCTTAGAGCTCTCAGGATATTATCTTTAATGGCAAAGTAATGTATACGACATATCACATCTCTGGGTGACTCTGCAGCTGTCCCCCTCGGGCGTAGCAATCTGTGGGCCCTGTCTAGTAGGATTTGGTTGTCACTGGCTTCACCAAGAATCAAATTGAAGAGCTCAGTTAGGGTGGAAACTATGTCTTCCCCTTGGGCCTTAGGTAAACCCCTGATTCTCAGGTTATTTCTGCGGCTACGATTATCTAAGTCATCCATATGACGGGTAATAGAGGAAAGGAATTGAGTTTGGCTTTCCATTGCGGTTGAAAGGTTAGTCATTTGAGCCTGCAATACATCCCTCTCCCCCTCCAAGTCATCCACACGGAGGCTTACTTGCGTGATATCAGTGTTCATCGCCTCCATTTTGGATTGGAACGTTGTCTCCAGCTTGCTCAACATTGCGGCTAAATCAGCTCTTGAAGACAAGTTTTTCAGCAGAGTGCTGATGTCTGCCTCCTGTGCCGTGTCCTGGGCACTCAGAAGGGGCCGGGCCGGCCCGGCCGGGGGAGACACAGTTTGCCTTTCCGTCGCTGCCATCTTGCCGCCTGCTGCCTCTGTGTCATGGTCTGTAGAATCGCGGAAAAGACGGGTCAGAGAGACAGATTTTGTAGCAGAGGTTTTCCCCCCTCTTCCCTGATTCGGATGCTGCTTTTTGGGGTTCCCCATCCCGCTCCAAAATCTCTGATTAGGGTGGATTGAATCCTAGGCCTCAGAGAGCTGGATCAGTGCACGCACCTCCAAATGTAACTTTTTTTCATACCTAAACTGCACATTTTCCAGTGCCATGATGTCCTTCTTTAGAAGAGGTGCCCAAAAATGGTGGTTTTACCAGTGATTCATTAAGAGGAAAAATTTAATTTTCATCCGAGAATAAATATCCTTATTTATACATGACAATACCTTACTGGGCATAGCAACTGCCAAGTGACATTGCACATTGTTTCCTAGTTTGTTATGAATAACAATTCCCAAATCCTTCTTGTGTGTTGTTATCCCTAATTCACTACTATTTAGGGTGCAAGTTGCTTGTGCATTCTTGACCCTTAAGTGCATAACTTTGCATTTTTCTACATTAAATTTAATTTGCCATTTGAGTGCCCAGTCCACCAATCTATTTAAATCCCTTTGCAGCAAAGTAATATCCTGCTCACATTGTATTACTTTACAGACTTTTGTGTCATCTGCAAACACTGAAACATGTCTTCCGATGCCTATTTCAAGATCACTTATAAATATGTTAAATAGAAGCAGTTGCAGAACCCTGAGGGTCACCACTTACCACTTTTGTCCAGCTTGAAAATTTACTATTAATGACAACCCACTGTACTCTCTTTAAGCCAATGTTCTACCGAAGAACAAGAATTTTCATCTAGACCAATTTCTTTTAGTTTGAGCACCAACTTATTGTGTGGAACTGTATCAAATGCCTTGGCAAAATCCAAGTAGATCACCTCCACTGCAACATCCTGATCTATACTTCTACTTACTTCTTCATAGAATGCAATTAGGCTAGTTTGACATGACCTATGTTTCATAAAACCATGCTGATTGTTGCGAATAATAATATTCTTTCCAATTAATTCCTGAATATTATCCCTTAATAACCCTTCAAATACTTTCCCAGCCACAGAAGTTAAGCTCACAGGTCTATAATTTTCAGGCAAAGATTTGGAACCCTTTTTAAATATAGGAACCACGTCTGCCTTTCTGCAATCCTCCAGTACAATTCCTGGAAGTAAAGAATCTTAAAAGATTCAATACAGAGGTAGGAAGCACAAAGTGTCACTACATAGCATTGGGCTGGGTTGGGGGCACAGGGTGAGACACTATAGACACCAGGGAATTTACCTAGATAACATTGGTTGGATAATCATAGTGGACTACGGGCAATGGGCATAATGCAGCAGTGCATCCTTCTTGGATGAAATTAAGGATTGGCAGGGATGTGCAAGGGTGCTCTGCATAAAAATACCTTATTGCATTGGTCACTGGCCTCTATGAATGGCTCAGTCAACTTCTCTCTGGCTCCTGGCTATGTGGACTTGGCTCATTATTTACCACCACTCACATCATGCTATCACCACCTAGAAAGTCATAGATAATTTAATGGTCAGCTTGCGCCTAGCACTGGAGAGCAGCAGCTAAATTAGCTATCACTATTGCTTAGGTATAAGGACCGCAGCCGTGCATATCAGAGGCTGCACTAAAATGACAAGCATTTCATTTTTTTTTTTTAAATATGTTAGTGAAATACTATTTATACACACACATACCTTTCCCAATCAGTACTTGTTTCAACTGTGGGATTTGGTAGAACACTTGGCATGCTATCACATTAGCATGACAGACCTATATTATATAATATTAGATAGATGTTCCTTATTAAACGGCCCGAGAGAGAAAGAGAGAGTGTGTGTGTGTGTATATATATATATATATATATATATATATATATATATATATATATATATATATATATAAAAACAGAGAACCTTGGCACTCACCCTTTAATATTCAAGACCAATCTATCCTTGCCTGGGTGCAGTCCTCAGCGTTTAGTATATAACAAAAAATATGTACAAGGAGCACTCACAGGTTTTCATCAAAATTCTGTTTTATTCGTTAGTGCAAGTTACATGTGCAGGTTTAGATGATCGACGTTACGACCCTTACAAGGTCTTCTTCAAGATCAATAGTGCAGTATACAAAGTGAGTATATATACATAATAATAATGCTGATAACTTACCAACAGGTGTGTGAGAGAGAAAGCCACCCGCCATCCGAAACCCGGAAGTGCAACAGAAGAATCACGTGAGCAACGTGATGTCGGATAGACGGCGTTGCTAAGCAATGTATCAAACTAAATGTGTGTGTGGCCGGCTGTGCTAAAAACAGATAGAACAAACATGGTGATATTAGTGATCACCCAGTACAGGGATCTATACATGTAAGGAAACATATTCTAAGGAGGATACTTATGTGAACCACCTACCAGTCCTATGATAGTCGCCCATGTAAAAGTGAGCCATTATGGATGTGCAAAATAGATGTGCAATATGAGTGAAAACCAATTTAACATGAAACCTGTGAAGATATCCAAATGTGCCCACCTACAAAGGGTCTATTGCAAAGGATCTGTCTAATAGTATCTATATTATAGCAAAAACATATCATGTGTACATACATACCAAATGAGTGTAAATGTACACCACATACAGGTTACAATTCCATACCCCAATAAGTATCATAAACAATAAATCTTTTTACACACCAAATCGCAGAATACTCTGTAATAGTCTATACACAGCACATAATATCGGTATTTGTCCCCCTTAATTCATATAAATATGAGCCATGCTATTAGTAACCGTGGCAATAACAGGCGCTGTGTCCACCTCAAAGACACAGTACCTGCATTAAACAGTTCCTCTTAAAATACTGTAGAAGGAGGACTGCTCATCTACATCCTTATAGAGGATATACCAATGAGCAATAAAGTAATGTAAAGAACTGTGACAGCAAATTGCCTATATTATAATTATACCTGCTTCTACATGTCAATTTCAAATATATGTTATAGCTCCACCTATACAGTGTACTCGACAGGGCTACAAAGCTAGTACAATTCCTGGAAGTAAAGAATCTTAAAAGATTCAATACAGAGGTAGGAAGCACAAAGTGTCACTACATAGCATTGGGCTGGGTTGGGGGCACAGGGTGAGACACTATAGACACCAGGGAATTTACAAGATGACATTGGTTGGATAATCATAGTGGACTATGGGCAATGGGCATAATGCAGCAGTGCATCTTTCTTGGATGAAATTAAGGATTGGCAGGGATGTGCAAGGGTGCTCTGCATAAAAATACCTTATTACATTGGTCACTGGCCTCTATGAATGGCTCAGTCAACTTCTCTCTGGCTCCTGGCTATGTGGACTTGGCTCATTATTTACCACCACTCACATCATGCTATCCCCACCTAGAAAGTCATAGATAATTTAATGGTCAGCTTGCGCCTAGCACTGGAGAGCAGCAGCTAAATTAGCTATCACTATTGCTTAGGTATAAGGACAGCAGCCGTGCATATCAGAGGCTGCACTAAAATGACAAGCATTTCATTTTTTTTTTTTTTTAAATATGTTAGTGAAATACTATTTGTACACACACACATACCTTTCCCAATCAGTACTTGTTTCCCCTGTGGGATGTGGTAGAACGTTTGGCATGCTATCACATTAGCATGACAGACCTATATTATATAATATTAGATAGATGTTCCTTATTAAACGGCCCGAGAGAGAAAGAGAGTGAGAGAGTGTGTGTGTGTGTGTATATATATATATATATATATATATATATATATATATATATATATTTGTATTCGGGGCCATTTCAGTATAGTATGAAATAGCTAGTGAGTATACTTATCATAATAATTAAAAGTCGGTAGAGGTGTGCCGAAACCGACGTGTGTGGTAGGCCTGTAAATAAGAGGGCAAAAAGGAATACCCATATAATGTTATCAAAGATATTTATTAACAAAACCACAAGACATGGAGTTAGCATATTTACGATGACATTTTCACAAATGCATGCCTTAATTCTTGTGTTGGCTGTGGTATGTAAACAGCGTAAGCGGATGACTTCCAGCGGCCCAAGGTTTTTATGATGTGAACCGGGATGTCTAGGCCTGAGGCTGTGGAGGCTGCCCCTATCCGGAATGAATGCCCAGAATAGTTTGCGGCGTTTAAGCCGAGTCTGGTCAATAGTAAGCGAATATACATCACAAATTTGGCGGTAGTGAGTGCTGTGCCGTGCAGTGAAAGGAGAGCGAGTGAGGTTCGTGTAGGTGATGACTGTAGATAGTTGTTAAAAACTTTCACCGGGCACCATGCGTTGTTGGTGGGGTAGTATTGAATAAGAACCTCGTGCCCCATCTGGCTGGTCTTAGTTGAAGGTAAGCTTAATACGTAGTGGTCCTGTTTTTTGTACAAGTTAGAATACCGGAGGCAATGCTTGGACTCGTGTTGCCTAGTAATGGTAAATTCTCTGGGTCGTAAGAAACCGTAAAAAGCCAAGTATATGGCCGTTTTAAGAGTGGTGTTAGTAAGGGGTTCGAACGGTGTGGTATCTAGTAGGTTTGACAAACGTTTAAACAGTTGAATGTCTATAGGCTCCCTACGTTGCGGTGTAGGTCCTTGCGATTTGAGCATACCCCTAAGGAGGGTTTTAATGGGGTAGGAGGTGAGAAACCCTTGGTTGTTAGGATGTTCTGTGAACATATGATGTTGGATACCTGTGAGGTATAGTTTTGTGGTATTATGCGACATTTTTAACTTAATGTGGCAAAATGTGGCAAAAGCCACCAATGTTACATTGTCAAACCAATTTGTGAGATTATGGTCTGCCATGAATTTCTTGTATAGGTAGTAAGCTCTATCATATGCGCTATGCGTGTTTTTTGCGAGAGCGAGTTTTGTAAGTATCTTGCTGTGTTGTAATAATTCCTCTAGTCCATGATTAGATCCTGGAGTTGGGGAGCGATCGTGGCTACCGGTGACGCTGTTGGTAGAGACTCCCTGAACGCCTGAAACTGAAAGCGGGACAGCTGGTCAGCGGCTGTATTATAGATACCCGGTACATGGTAACATACTAGATGAAACTGATGACAGGCCGCCAACCACGTAAGACGTCTGATAAAACTCATGATGGTTAGAGAGGTAGACCGGCCTTTGTTTATGACGTGGCAAATCGCCAAGTTGTCAGAAAAACATCGAACTGGTCTACCTGCCCAAGACTGTCCCCATGTGACTGCTGCTGCTACTATGGGGTACACTTCAAAGAGTGCAGAATTCCTAAAAAAGCCTTCTATTTGCTTAACTTCTTCCGGCCATCTACCCCATAGCCAGTTGTCCCCAAAAATGGCTGCAAAACCTGTGGAGGCTGCTGCGTCAGTCCAAATGGTAGGGGAATCCTCTGTGACTTGAGGGAGGAACATGCTCCTGCCATTCCAGTTTGTCAGGAACAAATTCCACATGTGTAAGTCTGCTGTGGCTTGCCTATCAAGAGTGGTACGTTTGTGTTCGTCCGTTAGTGTCGGAAGAAGGCACAGGAGTCTGGAAATGAATGCTCTTCCTTGGGGTATAATACGAATGGCAAAATTTAGCGAGCCAATCAGTGACTGAAGCTCTTTCCTATTGCATGAGCCTATGCACAAGTACTGCTCAATGGTCTGAGTGATGTTGTCAATCTTATCTCTAGGGAGGCTGGCTTCCATAGTTATGGAGTCCAGTTGTATCCCCAAAAACTGAATGATTGTATCTGGACCTTCTGTCTTGGTGGGAGATACTGGAACCCCAATGGTGTTAAATAAATGCATGGCTTTGTGTAAACTGTTAGGGGGGGTAGCGTTATTGTCTATGAAAAGGAAGTCATCCAAGTAATGAATGACGCTATGGCACCTGCTGGTATTCAGGAGCAGCCAGCACAAGGTCTCTGCGAAAGTGTCAAATATTTTAGGACTGCTCTTGGATCCAAAGGTGAGCCTTGTGAAGAAGTAATACTGGCCTCTCCATTTGATACCATGCAAATGCCACAGCGACGGGTGTATGGGGAGTAGTTTAAAGGCGTTAACTATGTCGGTTTTGCTCAACCATGCGCCTATGCCTGCTGAGATGATGGTGGATATGGCGTCGTCTATGGTGGTGTATTGTTAGGAGAATGCCTCTGACGGGATCAGGGAATTGAGGCTGGGTATCACCGAAGCATGTGGAGCAGACAGGTCTATAATGAGTCTTTGTTTGTTAGATGTTTTCCCAGTGACTAGTCCAATGGGATTTGTTCTCCAATTAGAGAACGGCGGGTCAATAAATGGACCTAAGACAAATCCTTGGTCTTGTTCAATTTGTAGTAGGTAGTCTACTGCGTCTGTGTCACAAAGGGCGGACTGGAGGTTGTTGGCTTCCCATGTACCCCCTGGTATGTGAATGAGGCCAGTATGAAACCCTTTAGAAAACCCTGCAATCAAATACTCCACAAGATGTGTAGAAGGGTGCTTGGAGAGAAGCCCTGCCAGAACATCAACATTCACAGTAGTTAGGTAGGGTTTAATGTGCATTTTATTAGGGCACATAGCCTTTGCATGTGCCCTGAAACAATGGGAGCAGATATGCAGTAGACGGCAAGCACTATAGGAGCAAGCCCCAACATTAAAATTATTACAGATCTGTGACTTGCCCAAATACACGATAGGGCGACCCAGCTTGTCTCTGCCCTGTTTCTCCCCCCTGGAAGTGCTTGTTGTGGCAATGTTTGGGGCATCGTCTGTGGAGACAGGACAGAGATTTGCAGCGTGCGTGGTAGCCCCACATATTGCACAAGCTGGAGACCTTAGCCCGGCAAAGTGCCTGAGGAACAGCTCTGTATCCATTAGGCTCCAATCCATTCTTGCGTTGTACTGGGCGAGAGCTGTTGCCGCTTTAGTTGAAAAAGAACGGTGGTAATCGTAAAATGATGACCCACCGTATTTGTTGCCCAGGTCTACCAGCTTGTGCATGTACAGGTCTAACTCTTCCCTTCTCTGTGGGTAAACTGAGCACAGTACGTCCCTGTATATGCCGAATGCGATAACGAAGTCTGGGATTGCTAGTTTTTTGCTTAGTCTAGGATCTCTGGCCTTGAGGACCACAGAAATATCGCCATACGTATATGCGCGGTTCTCTGTGATATCCTGGGAGGCAATAAGCAGAGAGACTAGATTTACATCCTTGCCCTCCAGGATGTCTTTTTTAAGGTTTGCTGGTACCATATGGGCTGGGTTGATCACTTGTGACCCAAGGACAGTGGGGGTATTAGGATTACCAGGTTGGGCTTGTGATGGCCCTGGGATATCGGTAGCAGGTGGCTCTGGTGTCACAACTGGACCGCTACGAGCTTCCAGTCTTTCCAGTCTCTCATTTATCTGCCCCATGGAAGACACTAGTGAGGCGACCATGGTATGCAGATTAGCATTGCTTGAATTACTAGTGCCTTCCCTGGCGTCAGAATTGTCCTGATTGGCTTGCATAAGCCTGTACAATTCTGTCTTGCGGGCCGTAGCTGGATAAGGAATACTACGTTTGCGTAGTTCAGCCGTGATCCGTGGGATGGTCCATGATCTAATAGATGACGGGCTGCCGATGTCCCCTTTGCGTGTGGGGGTGGCAGTCCTGGTCGGTGTACTAGGCATTGATAGTTCATCTCCTTCTTCATGAACTTGGGACATACTGAAATATATACGTATGTAATCGTGAGTTTCATTATGGAGAGTGTAAAATGTTTAACTAGTGCCAAAGTGGCGAAATAATTCATTAAACTTGTGGCAGGTGAGTCCCTATTAAATGCCAAGTGGCTAGTAGGATTTAACTATGGTTGGCGCGTGGGGTTGATCTGTTGTACGTGTTTTACCAGTGGAGATTTTATCGTTAATTGAGGGTTATGACGGATGACGCCCTAGCTATGCAACATGCGAGGCGTCTAGCTATGATTTGGCCCGTGGGGGTTTAATACCTCTTACATCGAGGATGGAAGTTGGCCTCGCGGGACCTCTAACCCTATGGCAGAAGGTGCCTGGGAGGAGAATTACTTAAGTGGGCATGTTGATGTTTCTTATACTGGTTGCTGCAACCGAGATAACTTACCTGAGTGCCCAACGTTTGCCTGGCAGTCCTGTAGTAGTTTGATTACTGTTAGGGAGGATGGCCTAAACCCGGTGCTGGATGACAGAATGGAAGGCATAAGGTACATATAAGTGTGTACTGCTATCTTGTAGCTGAAGCCTGCCCCCCCCACGTTTTGTGGTGAATGTCCTAGGATCACATACCTATGGTTGTAGGTTGAGTGCAAGTAGGTTCTGAAGGCCAAGTCCGTCTTAGTTTGGTTCTTGAGACTGTAAACACATGTTAAACCGTTATGGCAGTGTCCCAAATATCTGCTTGGCACAAAGTGCACTCAGCATACATTTGTGAGCATATGCACTGAGTGTCATATGTCTGATTAATGGGACATACGTCGCCCATATGTTGTACATACCAAGGAAGTAATATAATACTTGTCTTTGTCTCGGTCTCTGACCCTGCCAGGGGAATCAGTATACCAGGTCACCAAATAAAAGGGAAAATATTCTTGAACTTGCAATTTGTCTATAACCACGCAAGTAATTCTGAAGATTTAATTGAAACCGTGGTGTGAGTATATGGTATATATTCTTGAGTCACATAGATCCACATATTAGGTAGATTAGTCACATAATTACCTCACAATTTAGTGCCCGAGAACAGCTTATATCTGACTTATATGCTTTAAACAGTTGTTTCCACAAATCTATACGTAACCGGTTGTGCATGAATTAAATTAATACTTTATTATTCCTAACGTAATATATAAATCTGACCATTTTGTAATATTGCCATTGTTAACACATATCACAGACTTTGAAATATACCAGGTAACATTACTATTTATAGGGCGACATCTAGTGGTTACAACTTGTATTGCCGTCAGCATTGCTGTAATTTTTTAACATGCTTTCTGGCTGAGGCTGTGAAGGGAGCTCTGCCCGTGTGAGTGAACCCCTGTCTGTAGGTAAGTAAGAGAGGAGGGTGGAGGGGGGGGGGAAGAGAGATTTGTAAGCTGCTGATACCCCAAAGGGTATCAAGGAGCCTTGCAAAATATAGTAACTTCTAATTTAAAAAAAATTTTTTTATTTTTTATTTTTTTTTCCATAGTTTATGTGACAGGGCACTTGTAGGTTGGGGTGGGGGGCGGGTTGGTGCGGCTATTGTGGCAGAAATCGCGGACCCCCGTGAATTAGGTCCGTGGGGGTCTTGATTGTATTAGCCGCCTGACCGTTACCTGCCATGAGCCTGGGGGGGTTCCCCACTCCTGGAGAGAGGGGGAGAGGAGTTAGTAGCCGGGTCCTACGGCTGCTGTGGAGTGAGGGGGGGGGTTAGGACCCGGGTGACACATAAACCGGCTGTTGTGTAGTGAGAGGGGGGGTTAGGAGCTGGGTTACAGAATAACTTGAACCGGCTGCTGTGCAGTGAGCGGCAGCAGGGGGGGGGGGGGAGGGAGGGCTGGTCTGCATGAGGCCTGATCCCCCGGCGGGAATCAAGCCGAATCAGCCCTGGCGAGGGGGTTTCTGTCCCCCACAATACTGTAGCCGTGGACCTCGGCGGGTCAGGCTATGTGCAGTGGCGGATCCAGGGGGGGGGCAACGGGGCAATTGCCCCCCCCGAGAAATCCGACGGTCTCCCTCTTCCTCCCCTGCCAGCCCTGCGATGTGCCTGTGGACCGGAGCGGAGATCAGAGCTCTCCCTCCCCGGTCCGCAGGCACTGTGCTGGCGGCCGGCGGCGCAGGGAGGGAGTAAGAGGGAGGACCCGGAAGCTAAGGCTGCAGCTCCTCCGGGTCCTCCTCTCTCGAGATTTGGAGCGTTGCCGCGGTTACCACGGCAACGCTCCAAATCTCGCGAGAGTGAACTCTAGCCCGGGAGCGTGGGCTAGAGTTCACTCTCACCACCTGACCACCAATGAATCCCCCACCGGACCACCAGGGAAATGCCCCCCCTCCCCCCAGTAAAGGTAAGAATGGAAGGGGGGGGGGGCAAAGAATATTTTTTTTAATTAAATTAAAAAATATTATATTATATAAAAAAAGCCACCCTACCCTGATCACACACACACATACATTGCCCCCAATACTGCCCCCCCACTCACACAAACTGCCCCCCCATTCACACACAAACTGCCCCTATACACACAAACTGCCCCCATTCACACAAACTGCCCCCATTCACACACAAACTGCCCCCATTCACACACAAACTGCCCCCATTCACACAAACTGCCCCCACACAAACCGCCCCATACACACACACTGCCCCCACCATACACACAAACCGCCCACCATACACACAAACTGCCCCATACACACAAACTGCCCTCCATTCACACACAAACTGCCCCCATTCACACAACCGCCCCCATACACACAAACTGCCCCCATTCACACAAACTCACACAACCGCCCCCATACACACACACACTGCCCCCATACACACACACACACCGCCCCCCATACACACACACACCGCCCCCATACACACACACACTGCCCCCACATACATACACTGCCCCCACATACACACACTGCTCCCCCATACACACATACTGCCCGCCATACACACACACTGCAATACTCACACACACTGCAACTGTTACACACACTGCATCCCTGACAAACACTGCCGCCTTCACTCACACACTACAACCTTCACACACACACACTGCTCCTATACCCTACTACAGCCCCATTTCCCAGCAGATCTCAGGTAAGTTGTCAAACTGTTCTTAAACGGTTTGACTACTTACTGTGGGAGGGGGTCCCGGCACTATTGACACCATAACCACTAACACTGAGCTGTAGTAGTTATTGTGTCTGGATTATTTCTTTAAATAATCTACAAGTGCCCCTCCCGAGATCAGGCTCTGGATCCGCCACTGGCTATGTGTAGGCTGCAGACCGGTACAATGATACCGGTCTGCCAACTCACTGTTTAGTAGGGAAACCGGCAGTAGGAGCAACAGAAACTTTGAAAATGCAGCTGTCAGGAGAAACTGAAAACCACGTTGGGAACCAGCAATTCAAACGAGCATCTGGACCAGACGGTGAATGAGGTAGGAGGGGGAGTCCCTTTTAAAGGGATATAGCCCCTCCCACAACTTCAGGCCCTGCCTTCCAATATATCAAATCAATCAGGAGCACTCTATAGGATTTTCAAAATAGTGTTTATAATCCGGTGTAAAATAAATCACAGCATCAACCTTTCGACTCTATAGAGTCTTCATCTTGATAAAGACCCTATAGGGTCAAAACGTTGATGCTGTGATTTATTAACACCGGATTATAAACACTATTTTGAAAATCCTATGGAGTGCTCCTGATTGATTTGATATATTGACTGGCTTGGAAGCACCTGGATAATTCTATTATTCTATATCTGATTTAAAGGAAGAGTGCCAGAGTTTGTTCTTTTATATATATATATGTATATATATATATACAGTATCTCACAAAAGTGAGTACACTCCTGACATTTTTTGTAAATATTTTATTATATCTTTTAATGTGACAACACTGAAGAAAAGACACTCTGCTACAATGTAAAGTAAGTGTAAATTTGCTGTCCCCTCAAAATAACTCAACACACAACCATTCATGTCTAAACCGTTGGCAAGAGAAGTGAGTATACCCCTATGTGAAAATGTCTAAATTGGGCCCAAAGTGTCAATATTTTGTGTGGCCACCATTATTTTCCAGCACTGCCTTAGCCCACTTGGGCATGGAGTTCACCAGAGCTTCACAGGTTGCCACTGGAGTCCTCTTCCACTACTCAATGATGACATTACGGAGCTTGTGGATGTTAGAGACCTTGTGCTCCCCCACCTTCCATTTGAGGATGTCCAACAGATGCTCAATAGGGTTTAGGTCTGGAGACATGCTTGGCCAGTCCATCACCTTTACCTTCAGCTTCTTTAGCAAAGCAGTGGTCGTGTTGGAATACTGCCCTGTGGCCTAGTCTCCGAACAGAGGGTATCATGTTCTGCTTCAGTATGTCACAGTACATGTTGGCATTCATGGTTACCTCAATGAACTGTAGCTCCCCAGTGACATCAGCACTCATGCAGCCCCAAACCATGACACTCTCAACACCATGCTTGACTGTAGGCAAGACACACTTGTCTTTGTATTCCCCACCTGGTTGCCGCCACACACACTTGACACCATTTGAAACCAAATAGGTTTATCTTGGTCTCATCAGACCACAGGACATGGTTCCATTAATCCATGTCCTTAGTCAGCTTGTCTTCAGCAAACTGTTTGCGGGCTTTCTTGTGCATCATCTTTAGAAGAGGCCTCCTTCTGGGACGATAGCCATGCAGACCAATTTGATGCAGTGTGTGACGTATGGTCTGAGCACTGACAGGCTGACCCCCCCCATCCTTCAATCTCTGCAGCAATGCTGGCAGCACTCATATGTCTATTTCCCAAAGACAACTTCTTTGGTTGACCATGGCGAGGCCTGTTCTGAGTGGAACCTGCCGTATGGTCTTGCCCATCGTGCTGCAGCTCAGTTTCAGGGTCTTGGCAATCTTCTCATAGCTTAGACCATCTTTATGTAGAACAACAATAATTTTTGAAGATCCTCAGAGAGTTCTTTGCCATGAGGTGCCATGTTGAACTTCCACTGAGCACTATGAGAGAATGTGAGAGCGATAATAACAAATGTAACACACGTGCTCCCCATTCACACCTGAGACCTTGTAACACTAACAAGTCACATGACAACCTAGAGGAAAAATGGCTTATTGGGCCCAATTTGGACATTTCCACTTAGGGGTGTACTCACTTTTGTTGCCAACGGTTTAGACATTAATGTGACGGGTGTACTCACTTTTGTGAGATAATATATATACATATATATATATATATATATATATACACATATATATGTGTGTGTGTGTGTGTGTGTGTGTGTGTGTGTGTGTGTATGTTTGCATTTTCCTGCTGACAGCTTGATGTGTTAAAAACTATTGAAAAAAGTCACAGTGGGATATTTAGTGGCTTAGGAAACATACTTGACAGATGTTTTATGATGAAAGCAAAATATTGAAATGCTATTGTTTATAAATGAGGGAAAACTGTTCCTAGGAAAAGTAAATAACATTGGTTTTGAAAGCTTTAACTGAGAGAAGACATCTACAACAATAGATGTCAATGTTACATTAAACTGAACAGCATTTGTTCAAATACTGACACTGTCAGCTGGTGTGTGGGCTTGTTTTGGAAATCTTAGTAATATTTATGTAACACATTATGAATAGAAGACAGCTTTATAAAATATAGCCTTTAAAGTACAGAGCAATAAAGTGCATTAGAGGCATTGTTTGGTTCAGAACCAGAACTCAAATTAGTCTTTTCTTCATAGGGCCTTATTCATTAAACCTCCAATAGCAAGGGATTGAAATCAAAGTAATGAAATATTGGTAAAATAGCAATCTTGTAAACATTTGCCAACTCAGCTTGTCTGTTTTAGTCTGTTATATTCCTAATAAGCTGTAATAAAATTATTTTGAAGATATGGTGGTGAGCCTCCTCCCAGTTGTTTGTGTTCCATTATGATGGGCTCCAGGATTCCCAGGCCCCAGACTACTAAGGAATCTGAAGACAACTGCGAGACAATTAAGGGACCTGAGCACATTTTGGGTCTGCAGAGAATAATCCAAAATTGAAAATTAAAAAAAATAAATGAGCTGAAGATATTTGAATGTTTTGTTCTTAATAATGCAGTTCACAGGGTTATCACTAGTAGTATTTCCATTTATATAGCATCAACACATTCTGCAGTGCTCTACAATTATAGAAAGGGAACACAGCCCTGCTCAATATATGAGGATTTGAGGTAGGCACATATACAGTTGTGCTCAAAAGTTTGCAAACCCTGGGAAAAATTGAAACATTTTGGCATTGATTTTAAAAATATGACTGATCACACAAAAAAATGTATTTTATTGAAGGATAGTGATGATATGAAGCCATTTATGATAACATAGTTGTTTGGCTCCTTTTTTTAAAGCATAATGATAACAAAAATCACCCAAATGACCCTGATCAAAGGTTTACATACCCTTGAATATTTGGCCTTGTTACAGACACATAAGGTGACACACACAGGTTAAAATGGCAATTAAAGGTTAATTTCAAATACCTGTGGCATTTTAAATTGCAATTAGTATCTTTGTATAAATAGTCAATACGTTTGTTAGTGCTCACGTAAATGCAATGAGCAAGCTAGATACTGGGCCATAGGGAGCAGAAAAGAACCGTCAAAAGACCTGTGTAACAAGGTAATAGAGCTATATAAAGATGGAAAAGAATATAAAAAGATATTCAAACCCTTGAAAATGCCAGTCAGTACTATTCAATCACTTATTAAGAAGTGGAAAATATTCTTGATACCAAGCCAAGATCCGGTAGACCAAGAAAGATTTCAGCTACAACTGCCAGAAGAATTGTTTGGGATACAAGGAAAACCCCACAGGTTGCCTCAGGAGAAATACAGGCTGCTCGGGAAAAAGATGGTGTGATTGTCTCAAAGAGCACAATACTTGAACAAAAATGAGCTGCATGGTCGAGTTGCCAGAAAAAAGCCTTCACAGCGCCAATGCTACTAAAAAGTCTTGTTACAATATACCCGACAACACCTTGACACGCCTCACAGCTTCTGGCACACTGTAATTTGGAGTGACAAGACCAAAATAGTCACAACCATAAGCGTTATGTTTGGAGAGGGGTCAACAAGTCCTACAGTGAAAAGAATACCATCCCCACTGTGAAGCATGGTGGTAGCTGACTGATGTTTTGGGGTGTGCAAACAATTTGCATTCTTCTGCATGAAGGCTGAGCATGGGACGCTCTTGGACTTTTCAGCATGACAATGGACCTAAGCACAAGCCAAGTTTACCCTCCAGTGGTTACAGCAGAAAAAGCTGAATGATCTGGGGTGGTCTCCTGACCTTAATATCATCGAGCCACTCTGGGGAGATCTCAAATAAGCGGTTCATGCAAGACGACCAAAGACTTTGCATGACCTGAAGGCATTTTGCCAAGACGAATGGGCAGCTATACCACCTGCAAGAATTAGGAGCCTCATAGACAGCTAATACAAAAGACTACATGCTGTCATTGATGCTAAAGGTGGCAATACATAGTATTAAGAAATATGGGTATGCAGACTTTTAAACAGGATTAATTTGATTTTTTTTTTCTTTGTTGCCATGTTTTGTTTTATGATTGTGCCATTCTGTTATAACTTACAATTGAATATGAATCCTATAAGAGATTATAAAATAAATGTGTTTTGCCTGCTCACTCATGTAGAAGACAATTGTACATGTATTACCAATTCTCCAAAGGTATGCAAACCTTTGAGCACAACTGTATACAGTGGTGTAATTTGATTTTGTTCTGCCCTAGGAATGACTAAACTCTGGCACTCACCTATTTTAAATTTGCCCCACCCCTTCCTGCCAATGTCACAGCTCTTCCTGTTTAAGTCATGTCTCTTCCTTTGTAAACTCCACCCATTCCTCTTTATGCTCCACCTTCACCTCTTAGAGCTCCACCTCTTCCTATCACATCCTTTAAGCACAAACACTCTCACTAACCTATACACACACTCACTGGCACACACATTGTTCAACCTATTTTACCAACAGACACACTGATACACATACATTGACATACACTCACTGATAGACAAACAATCATTGGCTTACACACTGTTTAACCAATACACACTTTCACTGACAGACACACACTGACACATGCACTCACTGACAGACACACTCATAGATACACACACACTCACTGACATTGACAGACACAAACTCTCACTGATTTGACACACACTGGCAGAGACATACACACACACACACGTTCACTGACAGACACACACACACACTCACTGACACTCACAGACACACAAACCCTTACAGACACACTTACATATAGACACTCACTGATTGACACACTGACTGACACAGACTTTCTCTGATTTGACACAACCTCACAGACACACACTCTCACTGATCGACACACACTGTGATGTTTTGTACAAATCAGCCAATAATTCCTGTATAACAAAGTACTCACTTTATTAATACATATATAACAGCATCTTCATATTGCAGCCTTGTTACACAGGGTTTCTGCAGCCGCCATTTCAAATTCCTGGAACATTCCACCAACTGCCAACAGGAACAGGAAGTAAAGAGCCACAAGAAAGGAAGTGCATCATTCACAGCCAACAACAGCCCAACTGCCGATACATCACAATACATACACTCATACACAGCCCAACAGTCCATACATCACACACACTCTTACTGATTTGACACACTCTGACAGACATACTTACATATAGAAACTCACTGACAGTCACACACACACTCAATGACAAACAAACACACATCACTGACTGGCACAGACTCACTGATTTGACACACACACATTCACTGACAAACACACACTGACAGACAAACACACACTGACAGACACTTAGTCCACTTAGCCTCTGTTTTTTGGGGAGAGCTGGAGTGGATCCTTTCCCTGAAGTACAGTGACTTTTTAAACAAAGCAGCAATTACTCATATAGGGAATCAGTCACAAGGGTTTTGGTGAGCTCTCAGGTTTCCTCATTCCAGGATTACCAGATCTCCCTGAAATTACTATCATGGGTATTTTGCAGTGGTTCCCAAACCAGTCCTCGTAGAACCCCTACCAGTCCAGGATTTAGGGATCACTCTGTTGTGTCCAAGGTGTTTTTTTTAACTTGTTTTCTAAAAACACCTTGGATACAACTTGGAGATCACTGAATCCTGGACTGGTAGGGGTTTCATGAGGACTGGGTTGGGAACCACTGCACTAAAGTGACAATGCAAAGTGAATTAAAGGACCATTATAGGCACCCAGACCACTTCAGCTCAATGAAGTGGTCTGGGTGCCAGGTCCCGCTAGTGTTAACCCTGCAGCTGAAAACATAGCAGTTGCAGAGAAACTGCTTTGTTTCACTGAGGGTTAATCCAGCCTCTAGTGGCTGTCTCACTGACAGCCACTAGAGGCCCTTCCATAGGAAAGCATTGAGAAATGGTTTCCTATGGGCTCTTGCTGCGCCTTCGGCGTGCAGTCGGCAGAAGAAGGAGAATTCCCCAGCGCTGGGCAGGGAGCAAAGGTAAGTGTTTTAGCCCCTTCAACCCTGAGGGTGGGGGGGGGGGACCTAAAGACCCTATAGTGCCAGGAAAACTAGTTTATTTTCCTGGCCCTATAGTGGTCCTTTAGGTTCAAAGTAGCTGAACTGAAAGCATAGCTGACTTGGATATTTTTTCCAGTTAGGCTATTTTAAATTTGAAATTCACTTTGAATTTACCTTGAATAAGCCTATATATGTTGTAAACCAATGAATTCAACCCTCAAGACACTAGGGTCCATGCAGATATAAGCTTTCTCACTGGAGCAATAATAAGAAATGCCTAATTCCAGGACTATTGATGCCTATTGGACTGAGTTGGAACCAGTGCTGTATACTGTCAGCTGGTCATCATTGATTTGAATGTATGAGTATGTACATAAAATATGTGCCAAGAGCTTACATAAAGCAAGAGGTATGCTTATGGTTTCAACACATTATTTTGATCAAGGAATATTTGGCAAAGTCTTAATGACAAAGTAACTCAAATAAGATTACCTGTCAAATGGATTCTGAAAGCAAGGTTGCCTGGTATTGCTATTCCCTTCTACCTGGGTGGACGTCTCTGTCTTGGGTCTACAAGCACTAGTGAATTCCTACTGCTAAGGGTTTCCAGATTCATTATCAGAGTTATTCACGAATGTGAGAATTCTCAGGAATTCAAGGAATTTTAAAATATAAGGCCAAAATAGTCAAACTGAAAATGGAATTGACTTGGAGAATTTTTCAAATTCAGCTATTTGGCCTAAATTTTTAAATTCACATTGAATTCCTGGCAACTCTCAATTTAGTGAATAATACTCTAATGTTTCTCAAGAAACATTAAAAGTTAAAAAAGTTCTGCCCTGCAGTATCTATATGCTGCAAGAGAGAATTCAATTTGTTATCACTGCAGTTAGTTTGAGATCCCTACCTGAATAATGGACTTCATCCCAGCAGTAAATGAAGAGACATACTGCCAGACATCACTTTTCCTCCATAGCCTATCACCATGAAGTAGTAATATGTGGATGCTCATTTTTGACACCAGCTTTGTTCAATTACTTTAATTTTTAAGTATTAAACTGTTACTTCGCCAACCTGGAATATTCTGGAATATTTTTTTTAGTCCTTACAAAAAAAGGAACATCATGCTGTCTTTGAGAGGGGTGGAAAAAAATATTTTTTTTAATTGAATTTTTTAAGGGGCATCTTTTTTATACATCAACATAGTCACTACTTAAAATGACAAACAAAGATGCGCAGAAAAAAACTGTTGGAAAGGATGCAAACAAGTAAAATGTGGCAAGGTAACCAGAAAATCAGACTAATTTTTGGCTTGTAAAGAGCCACGCCACATTTTATACATAACCCCCAATGTTTCATGTCTACAGAGAGCAGCATCTAACACTGCCTTTCTTTTAGTCTAAGGAAATACACACCTGTCCTTTATACGTAGCAGTGGGTTGGTAGACAGATTCGTTTTAATATTAATTAGCATAAATAATTAATAGTGGCAAATGTTAGAATGCTTCGGGAAAGCCAAAGAACGTCAAGTGAATAGTGCTTACTCCAAGTCTAAATGAACTGAGCTGTTTAAATGTTACCATCAAAATATATACATGCTTGTTTTAATGTATAACTATCTGCGATTGATATCACTTTTACTTAACGAGGCTTAATCAATGGTCTCTGATGGAAGAATTTTCATTCCCTCTTCATGCATAAAATATCTGTTTCATGCTGCGTAGACGACTGAAGATACCTTGTTGCAAGTGGATGAATGTTACAGTAGCTTGTAAAAGGAGAAGTGGACTAAGAATTTTGGCCTTGAGAAAAATGTTGGCTTTGTTTTTTTTCTCTAAGCAATGGATGGATTTTTAAAAAATATTTTACTGTTCTTAGAACTTTTTTGTTAGTGGATATTTTAAACAGTCATGGATGTTACCTCTCGATTACGATGGATTCGAAAGAGACTATGGAGAAATCAGGCCAACAAAAGGCGCCTTCGAAGTGAGTAATGATTTGTAGGATGTACTTTTGATCTGAAAAGTTAACTTGTTAATAAATGCATAAAGCACACTGAAAACCTCATATTCATACAACAATACACTATACAACTCTGTCTGTTTCAGGTTTGCTAGACTCACTGTGTTTTGTGCATGGTGTGTATTTTATTTTTTTCCTGGTGGGGGGGAAAAAAAATTACATTATGTTGAAAAGTTTGGACATGAAAAGTGTAGCCCTTTTAAGGATTCATGTGTTGCTGAAGTTAAATTAGTAAAAATAGATTGGTTCTTTGAGATCCCACCTCTATTACTAAACTGACTTTTGTTAGCAGCAAAATAATTCTAGGTATTATAGGGCAGTATTTTTATTTTCTTTCTTTTCATGTCCTGGCAGAGAACTGCAAAGAATAGAGTTAAAAAAACACTGATCTGTATCTCTCACTATGACTGGAGTAGCCTTCTATGATGTGTGCAGAACTAGATTACATTCTGTTTGTGTATATGTTTGTTTTTTCTCCCTACACTTTTTCATCAATATAATTTTATATTCCATGTTCTAATGACTTTAGCAGGCAAAAAACCTATTACGAGCTGGCAGGTATACCGCTAACTGTGTTCCATACAATATTTTGGGGGGGGGGAACCATGAGCAAATACACACCTGGACCTGTGCTCCAGACAGGGGATGTGCTGGTGATGCCCAAAAAGGAGCATCCCCCTAAAAACAGAACACCAGGGAACAAACCCAGAACAGTGGGGCAGATGCCTGAAGTCAGGATGGTTTAGGAGGTATAATAAAACAAAAATAAAATTCAAAAAATTCCACAGTAAAAAAAAAAAAAGTATTGTAGTTGAACCAGTAAGAAACAAACTTTTCCAACTCCGTTGTCAGATGATCCTATGTAGGAAAAGCTGAGGGATTAAAATAATTTTGGTATTTGAATTTTATGATACAAACTTCTCTCAGTAGTAATTACTTTAACTGTATTAAGATATGGTTTTAAATATAATCTACATGATGGCACAATCAAATTTTTTTTTTTATATATATATATAATTTTTTTTTTTTTTTTTTACCGCTTTCCCTGTCTTGTTTGTGTTTGTCTGTTTATTTTTTAGTTATTTATTGAATGCATTCTGGAGGAAAATGAG
The DNA here is from genome assembly GCA_933207985.1 of Pelobates cultripes. Lineage (NCBI taxonomy): Eukaryota > Metazoa > Chordata > Amphibia > Anura > Pelobatidae > Pelobates > Pelobates cultripes. Next base: position 211,041,061 of record OW240915.1, on the reverse strand, counting down.
TGATTTGCTGATGACACAAAAAAAGTGGTGGCTTATTCACTAAACAAACGTTATATCAAAAGAGCCAAGTTAAATAAAACTTTTTTTTTTTATGAAAACGGTTTTGAGAGATATATATATATATTTTTTTGGATTCAGATCATTAAAATATATACCCATCATGGAATTCATAGTACTTGATGTCTTATAAATGTCTTATAAATTCTTGTGCTGTGTGAACAAAACATAGTAATAGATACCCAAGGATAGCAAAATAAAGCTCCTTTTAAACTCTCATGAATAATTTCAGAAGCAAGGCTCTAGTGCAGTTTTTCATTTGAAGCTGAGGTAGAAGGTAACTTTCTTAGCAGGATCATTATATTCTGCAAAACCAGCACCAGTTTGGAACTAATCAATTGTTGGCATTAGCCCCATGTACAAACCTCCTCAATTAGTAGACCTAGTATTTAGGCACAGATCCAACCTATATTTAATTTTAAATTGCCCCAAGTATGTCCTTATTCAAATGACTACAGATGGCAAACGGAGTGCTGTTTTCAATTTTATTTTTCTGCATTTGTGTTGCTGCTGTTTAATAGACTCTAAAAGCACAAAGCTATTGTGCTATCACATTTTTCACACTGAAATTGAATTCTAAAAGGTCATATGTGGACTCCTATAAACACACATTTTGGCTATAAAACTGGCAGTGGAGAGAGGTATATTGTTTTTGTGACCACCCTTTATTGAAATCAGATGTTTTCTCTGATTAGTTAGGAGTCGGTCACTAGAATTATGAGCATTGACTATTGGAAATAACTGACAAAAATAGAAAATACCCTTCATTTCTTTCATAGGTTATAAATTGTTCTATTAAAGATATTGAATGGTATTGCTTCATAACTTTGTATGTAATTCAGAAGAAACTGCCAGTTACTCTCCAGATTGTTTAACCCCTTAAGGACCAAACTTCTGGAATAAAAGGGAATCATTACATGTCATGTGTCCTTAAGGGGTTAAGTTAAAATAGCCAAACGGAGTCCCCGATTTTAACTATTTTGGCCTAACATTTAAATAATATTTATTTGAGTTCATATTAATTAGCAATCTAGTGAGTAAACCTGTAAGTATTTGGAATTGACTGTCTTCTCAAAATTGATATGATTCTCATTGTCTTAAACAACATAACACTTTGTGTAGTTTGCCACAATTGACAAAGAGTTGGCCTAAGTACTATAAACATCATTAAAATGTGCATGGTGCTTAGACCAAATCTCATATAATTTTTGTTTGGTTTTGTTTTAACTTACATTTTGTAAAAAGCACTGCTACTATCAGACAGCCAAACACAATTGTCAATCGGGTAGTTAAAAACAATTACTTATGGGCTGGTACTGTCCATCCCGAATATATAATCCTTGCCTGCAAAAAAAAAATCTATTAGACTGATTTAGTTTGAGGGCTTGTGGTGTGTGCAGGTTATTTTTTAATTTTTTTTTTTTTTCATTTCAAAATGAAAACAAATTTCACTTATGTAAAATAAAGAGCCTTATTAACGTGCAGATAACTAAAACTTTCCAATGATCATTTCCGAGTCCTGGAAGTAGACCTTTTTATATAATTTGATAATCTCTCCTTTAATAAGGCCTAATATAATGTGCCAGGAAGAACCAAAAAAAACAAAGATAGACGTGTATGATTAGACCACAAATTGAATATTGACAAGAGATATATTTTGTCTGAACACGGTTTGTAGAAATAATAATTTGTCAAGTGCTTCTCATACCCTGGAGTCTTTGACCTCAGTTCTACAGTCTCAAATTGGGGTGAGTTTATCAGGGGTCCACTGGCTTTCACTGCATGTGTAAACAGCTGAAAACCACCATGGTTGTTGCAAAATATCCCTAGAGCTTTGGTTATTAAAGGAACATTATAGCATTAGGTATACAAATATGTATTCCTAGCACCATAGTGTCCTAGTCCCCTTTTTAGATGACTGTGGTCCTGCTGCCAGGGTTCACTTTTCTCCCTCACAATGATGGGGAGCATTGGGCCCAAACCAATTTAATTGAAATGAAGTGGTCTGAGTGCCTATGGATCAGGTTAGCAAATCCAGCATGTTTTCAGGGAGACATAGAATTTTGTCATAATCATGAAAAGGGTTGCCCTTAATTATGTAAACTTCTTGTACTTAATCTTATACACCACCTTCTGAATGCTACATACTACAGGGATACCCTTTTCATGCGCTGCCCAGCAATATGTATACAAGCAATATGTATATGAGATGTGTGTCTCTGCAAATATGGTGGGTCTCTATACAATCTCACTGCGTCACCAGTGGTTGTAAGAGATTGCATGCATTTATCAAGTAACTAGGTAAACTGGCTCCAATAAATATGGTTGCTGCACGCAGTGCAACGGAGACCTCTGACACATGGAAGAGGTTAATGAAGGGAGATCTAATATACACCCACTTTCTTTGAAATCTGTTCATTAGTCTTATGTAAATATGTTGCACTTTCATTGTGTAAACGTACATTCTGTTTTACCAGCATAAATGGACCAGCACTAACTAGAATAGAAGCTCAGGCAATTTCAGTGTCAGACGTTTGCTGTGTTAATCTGCGGCAACGCTCTGATTGGAGAGAGCTACTCGTGGTCTGCAGCCAATAAGGGTGCAGGCCTGAGGTGCCAGACTTCCTCCCCAGCCTTACAGAGGGGCAGACTAAGTATAATGTACCACTGTCACATAATAGTGAGTTGTTGTGTTGATGATGATGATGATATTATTATAATAGAGCGCAGTCAAATTCTGCAGAGCTTTACAATGGGTGGATGAACAGACATGTAGTTGTAACCAGACAAGTTGGACACACAGGAACAGAGGGGTTGTTTTGCTTTGGAGTTCTAGATTTTTCACAATTACCTTTTTGTTTCCTTGATATAAAAACTCACATTAATGCACTGTGTAGAACGGAATCCTCTGTTACCTTGACACTTGGAGATGACTGCAGGTCAGCCTCCTTCCCACAGGCTATGGGCCCTGGCCTGAAGTGGGGTTCTGTTTTGGGGAGGCAGAGACTATTCAGACTGCTTCCCCCCCCCCCATCTTTGGGTTTGTAATGTTGTTGTTTAGGGGATTTTTCCAGACTTGTGATGACTCTCCATTGCCCTCTGTTGTTTAAACTGTAAATGCATTGATTTGTTTAATCATAATCTGCAAATTAGGAAAGGGCATACAAATTGAGCAGTTGCATCTGTAGATCATAGTTTGGAACGTTTTAAATGTAATATATATTTGTAGTATTATGTTTATTTTTCTAGTTATGTATGTTCATATTTTTATAGTTTTCACCACTTGCTTAAGGACAAGTCAGAAGGCTAGCTCTTGATAATTGCCCTAAAGGGTCGAAACGTCAATCATTGTTTGACCTGTATTGGTGAAGGATCTTCTTTTGGAAGCCCTTTTTGAGTGCTGCCAGTTATGTTTGTTCATATTTGCATTGGTTAGCATCTAGGCATTTTGCAGATTATAGAATTATTATTTTTTTTGCATACTTTTTATAAATATCCCTGCTTGTCTCCCAGGCTAATTTGCTCCCATGTCAAACTTTGGCGTGTGTGTGTGTGTGTGTGTGTGTGTGTGTGTGTGTGTATGTATATGTATGTATATATGTATGTGTGTGTATATATATATATATATATAATATGTGTGTGTTTCTCCTGCTCTCTCCTATGGGACAGTGCTTTGCTCTGCTTCACTCCTACTTGATATTTCTTGTCCTAATGTTTCTAATACCCCACCTCCTATAGTCTGTAAGCTCGTTTGAGCAGGGTCCTCTTCAACCTATTGTTCCTGTAAGTTTTCTTGTAATTGTCCTATTTATTGTTACATCCCCCCCCTCTCAAAATATTGTAAAGCGCTACGGAATCTGTTGGCGCTATATAAATGGCAATAATAATATATATTATATATATATATATATATATATATATATATATATATATATATATATATATATATATATATATATATATATATATATATATATATAAATATATATAAATTTTTTTTTTTTTTTTTTCCTCACTATAGGGTCAGGAACACAAACTATTCCTAAAACCACTATCTAGCCCCCCCCTGGGTCCCTCATGCCTCCATAAATATACCTAAATCTTACTGTATTCAAGCCTGAAGCTGTAGCTCTGCATGCTGTTTGTCTCAGAAAAACAAGCAGTCTGCTGACATCAGCAGAAGTGGTAGCCTGAGCCAATCACAATGCATCCCAATAGGATTGGCTGAGACTGACAAATAGTCAGATCAGGGGCAGAGCCAGCACAATTCAACACAGCCCTGGCCAATCAGCATCTCCTCATAGAGATGAATTGGATCAATGCATCTCTATGAGGAAAGTTCAGTGTCTGCATGCAGAGGAAGGAGACACTGAATGTTCGGATGCATTTTAGGCAGCCATGACCCAGGAAGGATCTCTAACAGCCATCTGAGAAGTGGCCAGTGAAGTTATCACTAGGCTGTAATGTAAACACTGCATTTTCTCTGAAAAGACAGTGTTTACAGCAAAAAGCCTGAAGGTAATGATTCTACTCACCAGAACAAATTCAATAAGCTGTAGTTGTTCTGGTGACTATAGTGTCCCTTTAATTATTCATGGGGAAAAATAAATTGTTACATATCAGGGCATATTAATCATCTGTTCCTTAGCAGGTCTTAAAACTGGATAAATATAACCTCAGATGAACAACACCACATGACATATTACATCAGTGTCATGATTTATTTAACAAACATAAAGCCAAAATGTCCACATGCATGCCATGGTTGTCAATCATTGCCTCAGATCGAAATTAAGTATAATTCAGGGGGATTCATGCAGGCTTCACTGACTTCTTCCATCTGTTGTGGATTTGTTTTGTTTTTTATTTTTTTTGCTTGGTTTTGTTTGGTTTTAAAAGGGTAAAATTAATGTAATGTGCTTCATTGTACAAAAAAGAGGGAGGCTAGGGGGGAGAGAGAGAGAGAGAGAGAGAGAGAGAGAGATGGAAGATCAAGCTTTCCCTTGCAGCCCTCTGCCAGCAAGGGAGAAGATTATCACACCGTATGAGCCAATGACACAAATACATTTTGCACGGAATTAACATTATGCATTCAGAACAGACAAAAACTGAACACTGCCAAAACTTTTTATATACACATTTTAATGTCTTATACACTTCTCTTTGAATATTCCCTCTTTACTTATATATCTCTATCACACACACAGCTGTATATTTCTCTGCTCTCATGTGCTTATTGAGTCTCCTCTATTTACTTGTTTTGGCTATTCTCAACCAATCTGCACCTTTCACTCTCATTCACATCTTCTACTATTTATGACCTCACACCCTCCCCTTCTCTAACATCAGTTGTTTTAAGTGTTAAACGCTATCATATCTATCAGTATTGCTTCAGACCCGAGGAAGAGGGAAAAACTCTTGAAAGCTTATCTTTAATATATTATATTTGGCAAAAAAAAAGTACAATTGCATACTGCAATACTCCTGGTATTTTGGCTTTTTGTCTACTGGACTAGTATTGTATATGTGAATGTACATATCATATGCATACACATTTTAACAAACTTTGGAATATCTACAACAAATGTAAAACCACAAGTGTCCACTAAATGGCACTGTCACAACAGACAAAGTTGTTTGAACTGTGAAATACTATTTTGATGTGTTTTGACGTGGTTCTCTAGACACACATTCGATTTCCAAATATACTGAGAGTTTAATAAAAACGCTAAATTAATAGATGCCTCATATATTCATGTGCTGTTTTCTTTTGTCCTGTGACCTAAAAGGAAAAAGGAGGTTTATACTGCATAGTTCACTTTTCAGAAAGCAGTCTGGACTCTGAATCACTCTCGGTCAAGCTTCTCTTCAGAATACTCCCATGTATATGTATGTTCAATGAATGCTCACTGCACCTCTGCGTGTGTTTGTAAAATTACAGTGGCAATAGAAAGTATGTGAACTCTTAAGAAAAGACAGATTGGTTTTGCTGACTACTGCAATTTAGATGAACATTAAACCAGATTTTAACACAAATGTATACATTTCTTTATAAAATATTTTACCAAGAAGGATACATTGAGATTTCTCTTGTTTTCAAGTATGTCCTGGGTCCACAAAACATTGCATTGTTACGCTAGGATACAATATTAAAAATATGTATAATATACAATATAAATATTACAAAATAAATTCTATCCACACACACACACACACACACACACACACACACACACACACACACACACACACATAAATAAATGAGATTATATTTAACACATAACCAATAATAGATATAGTAAACCATGACGGGTGCATTCTGTGCTGAGGTATATTGCCACAGATATCTTAAAAGATTTTAGATTGAATGAAGATTTGACTGTGTCCCTGAGGTTATTCTTCCATATTTTTGTATTGCAGTATGCTAAATATCGTGCTGGTACTGGATCAGAGGTTATAGGAGGTGGGAACAGTATTCTATTTGGGTAGGAGCTTCCCAGAAAAGCTCTTATGCACAAGGTTGGAAGGACTAAAAGTGTGTTGGGATTCTAGTAATAGCCAGTTTAGCTCTTTTAACATGTCACAATGGTGGGTAACGTAATTACATTCTAGTACACCCGGGCCCCACGTGGATCAGCGGAACTGCCGCCGGTGCATCTGCACCGGGGCCCACGCGCTTATGGGGCCCATCAGGTGGCCCAATCATTTAGGGCCACCCAATGGACCCTATTATCTTCAGGGGCCCGATCAGCGCTGTAATAGCGCGACCGGGCCCCTTTTAAAAAAAAAAAAAAAAAAAAATGCAGCCGGAAGCAAGTGCTGCTTGGAGGAAGTGACGTCCAGTCACTTCCTCCCACTTTACTCCACGCGGGAAGGAGGACGCAGCCTGAGGAGAGGCAGCCGATGCCCATCATCCCCAGCTACCCTCCTGCGACGAAATGGTAAGGAAGAGAGGAGGGTGGCTGGGGATGAGGTGTGTGTATGTCTGCCAGTGTGTGTGTGTGTATGAATGCCAGTGTGTGTCTGTATGTATGTGTGTGTGTGTGTGTGTGTCAGTATCTCCCTATGCAGGGGCGGACTGACCACTAGGGCAGATCGGTCATGGACCGAGGGCCCGTGGCAGTCAGGGGCCTGGGGCAGCTATGGCTGGGCTGGGAAGATTAGATCTCCCCAACCAGCCCAGCATCAAGACAACAAGGTTAGTGAGATCAGTTCCCCAGCGGGAGCGCTCTGTGTTAGAATAGAGGAGGGAATAGGGAGTGACATCACATCCCCTCCTCTCTTAAACAAGCTGCAGGGTCCAAAGTCAGCAGAACCTCCACCCCCAGCTTCAACCATGTGGGCATGCTGACCGGAACAACCTGGGAGACTAGGAGCAACTTGCAGCTCTTCAACCACAGCAAGGGGTGAAAGACAGTGATCTTGTGTGAGCTAGTGTGCTGTGTGTAGTGACCTTCTGTGTGCATGTTGTGAGCTGTGTGTGTGTGTGTGTCAGTGAGCTGTCTGTAGTGAACTGTGTGATCTTGCATGATTGGGTATATTAGGGAGCTTGTGTGTAGTGAGCTGTTTTTATTGAGCTTGTATGTATCCAAAAGCTTTGTGCAGTGATTTTTCTGTAGTGAGCTTATGTGTCTGTGGCTGATCTTGAGAATATGTCAGTGAGCTTGTGTGTAGTGACATTGTGTAGATATCAGTGAGCTGTCTGTGGTGAGCCTGGGATCTTGTGTGTGTGTGTCAGTGAGCATTCTGTAGCGCGCTGTGTGTAGTGAGCGTGTGTTCACGTCATTGAGCTGTCTATAGTGAGCTCTGTAAGTTTGTGTGTAGTTAACTGCTTGTGCATTTACACCATACTGGAAGTATGTATATTCAAAACAGCACATGCATTGATGCGGACAAAGTGCAACAGTGTTTGCGATGATTATAACACTAAGATACAAACATGCCTTCATACACATACCCTCACACCATATACAAATAAAAAAAATGCACACTTATTTGAAACATAAGGGGCCCTATCAGGGATTTTGCCCAGGGGCCCAGAAGGCTGTCAGTCCGCCCCTGTCCCTATGCATGTGTGTATGTCTGTTTCAGTATTTGTATCTGTTAGTGTGTGTGTGTGTGTGTGTGTGTGTGTGTATTCCTGTGGGCGGGATTTGGAGGCGGGCTTGAAGGGGGGCCCAGAACTTGAGCTGTGTTAGGGGCCCCAAAATTTCTGATGACGGCCCTGTTCTAGTACAAAGTGGCAGAACAAATTATATAACGTATTAAGGTGGGTTTGCAATGCATGTGCATAAATGACATCCTCATAATCAATGACCAGCATTAGAATTTGTTGCACTATTTGTTTCCTTAATGTAGGGATTAGGCAGGATTTGTTTTGGGTAAAGTTTTGAAGAGTTTTTTTTTTTTTTTTTTTTCTTTCAATATAAAGGCCAAAGGATGGATTGGGGTCTAACAACATACCTAGATATTTGAAAGAGCAGACTGCTTTTTTTGTTTATTGGTGTGTGTCACACTTTTATACCTGGGTCCCCAACAGGGGGTCATCAGAAGAACAATGGCATTATGCAATACCTGGCACCCATGTGTCTGTACCTGACAAGCTAATTTTTATTAGTGGCCAGACACCTCTATGAAAAACTAAATTTTAACTTAAAAAAACAAGGATCCCATGCATGCATCCTTAAACCAGTGCCTTCCCTTGATAGCTTTGCCCAAGACCGATATTCAGTCCAAAAAGCACTCTGATCAGAAATGTCTAGCCCGATTAGTCTAAATGTCTAGTTTTGATTGGGCTGTGAGCATCCTCCAATCCATTGCAGCGTTCCATAACACTGGGTGGAAAGCCCCGGTCACTTTCGATGACTACACTTTCCATTGGTACATTGAGCTCCATCAAGTCTCTGCGTCGCCCGATGCCTCATCACCTCCTGTCACCGCTCCAAATAGCGACCTGTTTGGTGGCCCTGGGACTGAGAGTGACCTTGAATCGCAGCAGCTCTGTGATCCAATCTGGAGTTCCAGGAGGTTTGCCGGTTTTTCCCAGTAAGGCACGCCATGCCTCTGCATGGAACTACATCCCTCCTGAAAGTGGCTTGCAAAGCAAGGGCATATTGTGGAGCAAAGTCCTGTATCTGTTTCTTTTAAAGGGCTCCCCTTATATCATTGGAATATGGACTGATGGTGAATTGGGGAACATGACCCTTTCCCCTACTCTTCTCCAATATTATTTACTGAATTAAAATGATGCAAAATTGATAGTGTATTTGTTTTATTAAAAACAAATTGAGGATCTAAAATGTGTATTTCATAAACTTGCACAAATGTTTTCAGCAATAAGAGATGGTTTTGTTTTTTTTTTTGTTTTTATTTGGAAATGGGTTGTTGCTTGGTGGATTTACTAATGTAACATTGTTCACCACAACACCATGTATTTATTTTATTCTGTAAAAAAACATTTAAATAAAATTTAAAAATCAAAAGTAGGTGGCAGTGGCTAGGGAATGCAGTAACCTAACCACCATTCTCAAACCATTATCAATTTAAACTATTAAAAAGGAGATTGATTGATATATATGCGCAAAGAAGGCTGTGAAAATTGTCTGTATTGATTAACCTTTGTATCTTGTGTTCAAAAATTTAAGAGTGGGATAATTATTGGCACCTCTAGTTGAAGTATAGTATGATTTTGTGTCTTTGTTTTTTAATGCACATGGGGGAACCTGAATAAAAATTAGGGAAAGGGGAACTACAGCATTAGAAATAGATTTATATATTTAATCAAACTTACACTTCTAATTTTTTTTTTTTCTGTTCATTCAGAAGAAATTTAAAACCCCAAATTTTGAACAATGTCCAATGGTGTCACTGCAAGGAAAGAAATTCCTTGTTGACTCTTACATTTTTAAGGAACACTATAGTCACCTAAATTACTTTACCCAAATAAAGCAGTTTTAGTGTATAGATCATTCCTCTGCCATTGCACTGCTCAATTCACTGTCATTTAGGAGTTAAATCACTTTGTTTCTGTTTATCCAGCCCTAGCCACACCTCCCCTGGCTATGATTGACAGAGCCTGCATGAAAAAAAACAAACTGGTTTCACTTTCAAACAGATGTAATTTACCTTAAATAATTGTATCTCAATCTCTAAATTGAACTTGAATCACATACAGGAGGCTCTTGCAGGGTCTAGCAAGCTATTAACATAGCAGGGGATAAGAAAATCTTAATTAAACAGAACTTGCAATAAAGAAAGCCTAAATAGGGCTCTCTTTACAGGAAGTGTTTATGGAAGGCTGTGCAAGTCACATGCAGGGAGGTGTGACTAGGGTTTATAAACAAAGGGATTTAACTCCTAAATGGCAGAGGATTGAGCAGTGAGGCTGCAGGGGCATGTTCTATACACCAAAACTGCTTGATTAAGCTAAAGTTGTTTGACTCTTGATACAAGCACATTAGTATTATGATATCTTATACTGTGTAATAATTTTTACGTTGGGTCACAAACTTTCAGCCCGTATTGTTCCCCTTCACGGTAGTGGCAACTCTCCTAAAGCGTCTAATTGTGCTCTCTTACTCATGGTGCGTATTGTCCCTTTTCATGCATGATCCAATAATGCCGTTCCTTATGTATCAATTTACAACCTCCTTTAAAAAATACAATTCCCTTATATTCACACATAGGCTGACGTTTCTTGTACTAATATTGCAGTTACTAGCCCACAAGTTGGATCATCTGGATACCCAGTTATTAAGTAGTAACACATTCTCACCAATTTCATCTAGATCTCTACCACACATAACAACGCTTGTAACGACCTCCCCTACAAGCCTTTCACAGGCCTCACACACCTGGGAACATTTCCCCACACTCCTTTTTCATACAACCACTAAAGTTCATAAGATCAAATGGTTACTCGTTATATCTATTCCCACTCATAGGTCACAGTCTCCATATACACATCACCCCAACTTCAGAGGAACTCAAGGATCCTTAATCTACTCACTGGTACAGGTATATATTTTGTTTTCCCCTATGTCCCTCGCACGAGAAACCGCTTACTACCATAATTTAGGTATGTGCCAATCACCTGGTACCTGTCTTACACCCATCCCGTTCTCTGATAGGGTTAAGTCAACTGGCTGTCCTTTTCTACTACATCCATAGTTAGCTGTAACTTAATCAATTTCTGTAAGGCCAACACCCATCCTCATATGGAGGTATTCGCCCCTCGGTCCAATGCATAGCTAGTGCCTCCTATCAACCGCTTCTGATTAACCGTCAGGGCCTCACCTCTCACGTCCATTGATATTGTCTCTTATACCATCACCAAGAGGACAACGATCCTGCCACATCGTTCAGTGGCCCCGTCCACTCAGCCCGTATCCTAGGTAGAGCCTCTTACCCACTTGGCATTAGCAGGGCCTCGTATACCATTTAGTCAAGATAATTTCTTCACCTTTTGGATTTTAGCTAGAGCCAGTTGACACAGGACCAAGTTCTTGGTCTAAATACTCTCTATATCCTATTACTTTCTTAGCATGTCTCAAATCCCAGAACAAGACCAGGAACTCTCATTACCTGGTACCCCAGCCGGTCCAAGCACCCTGACGGAGAATCTAGACTTAGCTAGCTCTTGTTCCCTGTGCTCCTGGACCATCCCAAGACTTTCAGCTGAATTAAGGCGTTTAGGGATACCATTTCCGGGTACAGCTCACAAAGCCGAGCTTTACAGACTCCTAGTCACTAATGCCGGTACACCTCTGCTGGGTGCTTACATACGACCCGGAGTATCCAAAAACTAAACTGAAATCAAGAGTATGATGACCACCCTACTCACCTCCATTAACACAATTGGCGTCTGGCTAGAGAAACTGGAATCTCTTCAATCACTAACACACAGGTCACCCACGGGGCTCCCCAGTCCCTCTACATCTCTGGGTAACCTCATCTCTTCGAACCCTACTTCTAGCACATTGGCTCATATCACCACTCCAACTTACTTAGTTATCCCCACCATTCACAAGGACATCCTGGTAGGCAAAGACGTGAACTTAGTTTCATTACGGATTGCCTCTCAGGATGGATTTTATAATAAATCCTATTGCTATGGTGACATATCCGTTGTCCTGAAAGCCAGAGACCCCAGACACATTCGTAAACTCACTATTCCTGAATTTGTACGTGCATTCAGACTGTATTGTGACCTAATTTGCTCTGCCTCACCTCACCGTAGGGAAGAGCTGGATCTCTATATGCACAAGTACGGTGGGCTTTCTTTCTTCAACTACCACAAGGTTTTTTTTGTTTTTGTTTTTTTTTGTTTTTGGTTTTTTTTGTTTTTTCTCCGAACACACCCATCCTGTCACTTAGTCGACTTTTTGGTAAAAGGTTTCACAGACCGTTTCCACACTGGCCTAGTAACACTCCCCACTGGTATTCACGAATGTGAGAACCTACAGTCCGCTCTGCTGGACCCCTCAACACTGACATTACTCAAATAGTTGGACAACTGATTCATTATAGGCAATTTCTCACATCCACCTTTCCCGTGCTGGCGTACCAACCCTATAGGCATAGCCACAGGGAAATCTAACAATAAAAAACATCTATCGATTTATCGGCCCCACATTTATTGCCTACTCCAAGTCTTAATGCACTGATTCCCTCTGAAGAGTCTTTTTCCTTACACTACACTACAGTGGACGATGCCATACTGAAGGCCGAGTTTGGTGCTTGGTTGGGAAAAAACAAACCTTTCCAATGCCTTTTAAAGCTTTTACTCATCCACCCATCCCTGTGGCATGTGCACGGTATAAGATGGAGACATGGGAATTACTTTGACACTCATCTGACATTTGGTGTTAAGAGTAGTCCCAAGTTGTTTTGTTTGCTGACACTCTATGTTGGCTTCTTCTCAATATCTGTGATTGCCCTTCAGTCATATATTACTTAGATGACTTTCTCACAATCGAGGACACCTACACTACCCCTATTAGCATTCAAAAGATGACTGCGTTTTTTTTCATCCCTTAAAGTTCCACTTTCATGGGGGGTCCTTCCACCAAAGTTATCTTCCTGGGTATTCAACTAGACACTTCTATTAGAGTAGAACTACAATCTTTACTAGGCACGTTGAACTTTGCAGTGAGAAATATTCCACAGGGCCGGGCATTTATTTCCCGATTGCTGTGCCTTCTTCCCCATCTTCATACAGACAATAGTTACACATCTTAGGATATGCACCCCAGAGCAGACTTACACATGTGGCTCAGGTTCTTGTCCCAGCCACCCTACCACCATCTGCCCCCTTACCACCCCCTACCCTTTCACTGTCCTCCTACCACCCTCTGCCCCAGCCACCCTACCACCCCCTGCCCTGTCATAGCCCTCCTACCACCCCTGTCCAAGCCACCCTACCACTCTCTGCGCCAGCCACCCTCTGCCCTCCTACTGTCCTCCTACCACCCCCTACCCTGTCACTGCCCTCCTACCACCCTCTGCTCTCCTACCACCCTCTGCCCCAGCCAGCCTACCACCCTCTGCCCCTACCACCCCTTACCTTGTCACGGTCCTCCTATGCCCCAGCCACCCTACAACCCTCTGCTGCCCTCCTACTGTCCTCCTACCACCCTCTGCTGCCCTCCTATCCTGTCACTTCCCTTCTATCACAGCCCCCTTAAATACAACTACAGCACCTTATACACACCATGCAAGCTCTATTTTTAACTTTAAGTGTTAGTGGGGGCCTCATGTTTGAGTTTCGCCTAAGGCCTCACTGTGACAAGACCAATCTCGCCACGGTGCATTGGAGGAGCCTGGTTGCCCGCCTGCTGCCTTTAGACTATGGCCCCATGTTGAAACGCTTGATTTCCCCCTGCAAAGACACGAAAGCCGGGTCATTCGGTACTTGCCCTATTTGAACAGTGATACCCCAGATAGCTATGCCATGGAGCCCATTCGTAAGACTAAAGAATATGCGAAAGACTATGTGAAAGACTTTGGCTCCATGGCAATTGAACTGTATGTATGTGATCTGAGCGCCATTCAGTAATAATGTGCACTCAGATCTAAGCTATCTGGGGATATGTTGAATGTACCTGTTTTATGCAATAGCTGCACAGTTATATATTTTTATGTATTTTATTGTCTTTTGCTACCATGTGTTCAATAAAGTTTTGCCTCTGTCCTTGGAGATAATTGAATTACTTCCCAATTTTCTCCAGGATAGAAGACTATGTGGAACTGGTTTTGGGCAGAAAAGCCATGCTTCATATAGTAACAAAGGACATCGATCTAACTTTTGACTCACTGGACCAATTTGTATGATTTTGACATATGTTTGTATTTGGAGTATGCTGATTCTGAAAATGTGAATGTGATGCATACTTTTAAAGTTATGAATAATGTGGAAAAACTGTATTTCTCTGCCTGCGATAATTACATTAATCCATTGTGTAAGGTAATTGTATCACAGGCAGAGGGGAGGACTTTGTGTGGGAGTGTCTGAGTGTATTGTACGTGTTTATTGGTGGTTTTACAAAACGCTGTGGGTGGTATTCATATGTGTGTGTATAAGCGCAATAAACCCACAGCTCTGCCTGTTCCTGCTTGGACCTCAAAACGGAGCCTTGACTTGTTGTATGCTGTTCCAGTTCGACTGCTAGGAGTGTAAACCTATTCGTATGTTTTTTCCTATTCGGCTGTTTACAGCATTCGTATGTTTGAGAGCATTCGTATGCTTCTCCGGTTCGGTGGATTGGTGTCTACAGTAGCTGCCTGTATATCTGGAAAGGAATATCTCCTAAACGGCTTTTAACCCCTTTTTTGCCTGGGGGTGCCGTTACACTCACAAAGTCTAGAGCCGCCACTGAACAGGTTAGAATTGTTGTTCTGTTATATGTGGGTGGTTACTTTCTTTTCTGTGTACTTGTGATATATTTGGTGCTTGTTGTGTTGCCATTATAAAGAATCCAGTACAGATGGATAAAAATGTAGTATTCTCAAATGTATACAGATCTTAGTAACTTTGTATGCTAATTTTTTGGTAACCTTGGCAACTGTGTCTTTGCTTTAAGTTTAGCCGATTCTGCGGATATGAATGACGTCTGCATATTAGTGATTGATATCCTGGAGAATAGTGTGTGTGTATGTGTGTGTGTGTGTGTGTGTGTGTGTATATATATATATATATATATATATATATATATATATATATATATATATATATATATATATATATATATATATATATATATATATATATCTCTCTCATAACACTATAGGGTCAGTAATATAAAAGTGGTGCTAAAACCATTAGCTAGCCCCTCCCAACCCGTCCTTGCCCCCCTAAATATAGTAAAATCTTACCTTTATTCCAATCTGCTGCTGCTGGCTCTGCCCCTGATCTGCCTCCTTGGCTGATATCAGAAGTGAGGAACTCTGCCAATCTCAATGCTTTCCAAAAGGAAAGCATTGGATTGGCTGGGATTGTCAATTTGGATTATCTCAGTAAAGCAGACAGGCTGGGAGCGGAGCCAAAGCAATGCACTTCTATGCGGAAAGTACAGTGTATCCATGCAGAGACACTGAATGTCAGTGCTGCAGATTGGGCCAGCCATCTGAGTAGTGGCCACTAGAGGTGTCCCTAGGCTGTAATGTAAACACTGCCTTTTCACTGAAATGACAGTGCTTACAGCAAAAAATCTGCAGACACTGACTATACTCACCAGAACAACTACATTGACTATAGTGTCCCTTTAACTACAAGTACTGCTCAGTTTGAATGGTGACTATACCCCCCACACCCAGTGTGGTTTTGTGAGGCCCTAGGCATGACAAAACTTAGGCAGTGTGTGTGTGTGTGGGGGCGCAATGTGTTTATGGGGCAGTGTGTGTGTTTGGGTAAGAGATGCTGTGTGTGTGTGTGTGTGTGTGTGTGTGTGATGCATGCAGAAATTGCCCCACTGGGTACACAATACACAGATGCCTGTAATACAGAGATACCTAGGTATTTTTAAAACCGTCACAAAAATGGTGCTGTGAGCTTGTGGCTTGCACCAAACAAATCAGGCCATCCATCACAGGGGGGGGGAGAGGAGAAAGTGATTGATTGAAAACCCCTTCCACCTTAAGTCAGTAGATAGTCAATACATTGTTAAACCAGGATCTGCGCGCACACACCAGTCAAGCCAATTTCATTTATACAGGGCAATCAGTGATGGCAAAACTTGCTATATTATGCAAATACTGGCAACACTGAGTGAACGTTCTACACAAAAGGAGGAGGGTAAAAACTGTGCCTCTGGCTGATGTAAACTGAGGCATTAGATTATTGTGCGTAACTGATTCCTTGTAACAAGTGAAATAATATGTAGTGCAATGAAGCAAAAGTCAGAGATCCAAGATCTTTTAATTTCTCACAAATCTTGTTCATCAGAGGCGGCTCTCTAATTTGGCGATTTTTAGGTGGCCGCCTAATGCCTTGAGCTGTCTGCAGCCGCCTAATTTGCTTTGGGGCAAACTGACCTGTCAGGTCTTTGCGAGGCCCCTCCTGTCAGTCTGCCCGAAGGGAGAGCCAGTCTCCAGTTTGCTGCTCCGCCGGGTGCAAAGCGGCAGACTGAGGTGTCCCGCGATCTCCAGCCTATCACAGCATTGCCTCATGTTACCACGGCAACACTCTGGAGATTGCAAGACTTACCACGTGCTCTGCACTCACATTAAACCCTCCTAATCCTGTCACTCTCACCCCCTCCAACCAAACTCACCTGCCCTTGCTTTACCACAATTACTGCACTCACATTAAACCCCCCAATCCTGTCTGACTGTAACGAGAATATACCCCAACACGCAGGATTCAGCTAAACAGAAGACAACACAGAGGAGAGATACGTCTACCGGACCTTAGAATGGCCGGACTCGACGTATATGAGAGGAGACAGAGTCAGGAATGATCCGAAGTCAAGGGCACAGAGAGACAGCGTAAACTAGGACTAGCCGGGGTCTGGTACACAGTAAACGGCAAGCCGGCAACCAGAACAGATAAGGATAAAGAGAAAACGTAGTCAGAAACAAAGCCAAAGTCAATACGAAGAAAACACAACTGAACACAACAAGCGCTAAAGGGAACTGAAACAGAAACCACGATAGGGCAGGGAGTAAAGGGAGAGGTAAGTTTAAATAGCTTCTAAACTAATGTGATTGGCTCCTGTCATATCCACACCCCCAAAAGGTAAGTGTATGGGGAGTGTGGCATGACAGGGGCCAATGGGAGCCTTTTGACAATTTAGGCTCCCACTGTCTCTTTAAGAGCGCGCCCGAGACTCGCGGCGCGCTTTTAGATTCAGACGGGACACGTGACCGCTTCTCGCGGTCACTGCCCGCCTTCCTACTGAAGCCGTCGGAAGAGCCGCGCGCGGCTCGTGCAGCAGCAGGACCGCGCGCGGCTCAAAGAGAGGACCGCGGCCGGCCCCTGGATAAGGTAAGTAACGCTACACTGACTCAACCTTCTCTTGCACTGTCACACACAGTTACCAAACCTGGTCCCACTCACCTTCACCCTGCCACAAATTCTTTCACATTAGGCTAATCCTGCCACATTAACCCCCTTGTCACACTCCCCTCCCCTCATTCTGTTACACTGCCTCCTCCAAACATGGCACATTCAACCCAAACCTGTGATACACCCCCCAACTATACCATACGCAGCCTGTCACATTAACCTCCTCCAATCCTGGCACATTACTTCCCCATGCCCTGTCACACTCCCTCCTCCAACCATGTTGCAATCATCCCCCTATCATTCTCACGCTCCCTCATTCTGTCACTCACCCCCTCAACCCTCTCATTTACCCCCTCACCATGCCACAGTTACCCCTTTACTTACCTTGTCACAGTCACAAACTGAAGACATTCATCATACACACATGCACAAAGGTCACAGGCAGCCCCCATAAACTCCACACACCGCAAGCGGCTACCCCACACACATTCGGTCCCAGACACATATTCATAAAGACATACATTCATACACAAGGATACTCTCGGTCAGACACACTTCCATGCACATACACAGGTAGACAATGCCAGACACACTCAGAAATACACACACCGGCACTAATGTATACACGACTTCAAGGCTATGTAACCATACCCCGCAGTCATGTATAAATGATTAGCATAATTGCTAATTACATTTGTTTATTGCAAACAGTGGCGTCTCTAGGATTCATTTTTAGGGGGGTTACATGGTGGGCCAGGGACAAAAGTAGGGGGGCACATTTAACCCCGCCCTCGCCGCAGTTTGACTCTGCCCCTCCTGCATGTTAAGCCCTGTCCCCGACACAATGTGTTTTTATTTTTTTTTGTATTTTTTTTTAAATAATCCCTGGTTGAGAATTCATAATTTTTCACCGAGGATTATTAAAAAACAAACATTTTCCTTGATACAGTACACATACACACACATACACACACACACACACACACACAGACTGCTGAGTCCTTACACACACACACACACAGACTGCTGAGTCCTTACACACACACACACACACACACAAGCTTCCTCACTAGCAGACACACACAAGCATATCAAGCCTACCTGTCACTGGAGGCTGTTGCTGGGGGTCAGACAGCCATCTTCTTTCCTTTCCAGCAGCAGCATGGTCTGCTGTTTAACGGCGGGGGTGGGGCTTATGTGTGGGAGGTGGGGCTTCATTTGGGGGCAGGGCCTATTCCCGGGAGCCTGTCAGTGCTCCCCCCGGCCACAGACAACACCCAGCACCTAAGTCCTGCATTCCCTCGGATTGTTACAGCCCGAGGGAATATAATTTTAAGCACAGTGCTTAAATGGTCAGGAAGTTGCCAGCGTTTGGGGGGGCCTGAGTGGGGGCACAGCATGATGTGGGGGGGACCATGGGCCCTCGGCCCGCCCCAACCCCTCCCCAGTGACGCCTCTTTTTGCAAATTATGCCATAACTATAGTCGGAGAGCTCACAACGCAGCGGCACAGGGAGTCTCGACACTGCAAGCCTCTGAACAATGAATAGAGACTAGCTCTCTTTATCCAGCTCTGCAAGCTTGTCCTTCAATACAACTACAGCATATTTATACACACACAATACAACTTTTTTTTTTTTTTTTTTTTACTTTGAGTGTTAGTAGGGGCCTTGTGTTTGAGTTTCGCCTAAGGCCTCACAAAGTCTAGAGCTGCCACTGTTGTTCAGTCATATGAAATGTAATATTTTGTGTAATGCTTGTTTTTGTTGCCTGTAGATGCTTTACCTTCTGTTTCAGTATTGCATATGATGACATGTCCAGTAATGAAACTTTTTACCCTATTTATACGTTTCTAAACATAAGCAAGGTGGAGCTCTCTTTGTGGTGACACAATCTAACCACATATTCCGTTCCCAAGCACAGTGCTTCAGTTTTTTTAAAAGCAGAAGTAATTTTAATAT
Organism: Pelobates cultripes; assembly: GCA_933207985.1. Taxonomy (NCBI): domain Eukaryota; kingdom Metazoa; phylum Chordata; class Amphibia; order Anura; family Pelobatidae; genus Pelobates; species Pelobates cultripes. Next base: position 211,021,541 of record OW240915.1, on the reverse strand, counting down.
TTTTTTTTTTTCTTGAAATGTATATTTTTTTCTTTCACTAAACTAGTACACCTAGATTCTAAACAACATGTTTAGCCATATTTTAAATTACAGGTGAATGTCTTTTGCAAATGCTTTTTGTTTGTTTGTGGGTTTTGTGTATGGTTGCTTTGTATGGGGATTTTTCTTGTTTTTATTTCTTTTCCATTACTCTGCTTTCTGGCAGTGGAGAATAACTGTGGATCATAGAAGCGCTGTTGGTACTTTAAAGATGGGTTGATATAGCCAATCTTATTCTTGCAGGACCCCTTTAAGAACAGAATTGAGCAATGGAGCCTGACTTGAAGTATACCAACGGGTTAGAATTGTTGTTCTGTTATATGTGGGTGGTTACTTTCTGTTCTGTGTACTTGTGATATATTTGGTGCTTGCTGTATTGCCATTATAAAGAATCAGGTACAGATGGATAGAAATGTAGTATTCTCAAACGTATACAGATTTTAGTAACTTTGTATGCAAATTTTTTGGTAACCTTGGCAACAGTGTCTCTGCTTTAAGTTTAGCCGATTCTGCGGATATGAATGACGTCTGCATATTAGTGATTGATATCCTGGAGAATAGAATACGAATACACATACATACACACACACATACATACACACACACACACACACACACACACACACACACACTTAAAGTGATACCGGAGAAACTGACGGAAGCAAAGCACAGAGGGATGGACACAGGTTTCTTCAGGAAGGAAGAGATTCTTTATTGGATCACCGATCGGGACTCAGAGGGACTAATGTCACCAAAAATACAGCAAGTTCTGAGCCCTGAACAATAGTGCAGGCTCCCTATATAGGCACATAACTCCTCCCATATTAAGCTCCACCCGCACATTCTCTTGACCAATCATTACAAATAAGAATTAACTTCCTGCTTGACCGCATGGCTTGTCCAGCACAATGGAGGAGGGGAATACTACATCCTGTATTCTTGCACATGCTCCGTACACTACTGATCGTATCTTGCCTCGTGCAACCAACTGATCGATACGTCAGCATATGCACGTACACATGCCACGTGGTAATCTCGGCCTACTAAATTTATTTTTACCGAGATTCCACCACAAAAGGAACAGTACAGGGTCAGGAATATAAACCTGTATAACCTGTCCCTGTAATGCTAAAAATATTAGATAGCCCGTCTGGCTCCTCCTTGCCCCCCTCCCCTAAAGATAGTAAAATCTTACCTTTCATTCCAGTCTGCTGCTGCTGGCTCTGCCCCTGATCTGCCTCCTTGGCTGATATCAGAAGTGAAGAACTCTGCAAATCTCAATGCTTTCCCATAGGAAAGCATTGAATTGGCTGGGATTGTCAATTTGGATTATCTCAGTGAAGCAGACAGGCTGGGAGCGGAGCCAAAGCAATGCACTTCTATGCGGAAAGTACAGTGTATCCATGCAGAGACACTGAATGTCAGTGCTACAGACTGGGCAGCACTGCCCCAGGAAGCACCTCTACCAGCCATCTAAGTAGTGGCCACTAGAGGTGTCCCTATGCTGTAATGTAAACACTGCCTTTTCTCTGAAATGACAGTGTTTACAGCAAACAAAAATCTGCAGACACTGACTATACTCACCAGAACAACTACATTGACTATAGTGTCCCTTTAACTACAAGTACTGCTCAGTTTGAATGGTGAATATACTTCCCACCCCCTTAGGCAGTTCATGCAGCATTATTTCATCAAAGAATGCTCACTACTAGGCATGGCCAGCTTCAGTGTGTGTGTACATTTTTAATACCAATTTTGGCAAATGCAGCCATCTGGGTGCCTATTGATGCAAGTGCATGGAAAAGTGTTCGTTAGGGGTGGAGCCTGCGCCTGAACCAGAGCGGATGCAACCCATAGCAGCTCTGCTGAAATCCATCGAAAAACCCGAAAAATCACACTTACCAACCTAATTGAACGGGTAACTCACCCACATGCACCCCTCCGGCACGACATATGCCGTTTTTTTTCCAGGCTGCCAATGTGCCGAGGAAGAAGCGGAAAACCGGGGCCTACCACGCCACCCAAAGCCTGGATCTGGGGCACTGTTTGGCGCCTTCGCACCAACGGGAATACCCGGAGGGAGACCCGCAACCCAGGCTTAGCCAGCTGCTGAGATGGGACGCCGGTCCCAAAAAACACCACCCCACACACCATCAAGGGCACAGGACATTGGGACCCTGCCCCAACGACAGCCACAAATTACAATGGCGCCGGCCGGGACCAGCATGGCCGCGGGCACACCTGAAAGCCCCCCGCAGGCCGAAACTCACACACAGCCGAGCACAAGACAAATCATACCGGCTGCACAGGACAGATCAGCCCCGGTCACCCAAAGAGACTTTCAGAGCCTGGTGGGGGAAATGAAAAGCCTACTAACAGCCAATGTAGCAGCCATAAAAGCAGACATGCTATCTGGTCAGCACTACGGGGCAAGGCGCCACTCCTCTTCGAAGGTGCAAGCCTAACGTTCTATCAAGATCTCACGAGGTCCACCCTGCAGTGGAGAAAATCTTTTCAACCCCTCACAAACCAACTGAGGACAGCCGGCATCAAATACAAATAGAGGCCCCCCAGGCTCCTGGTGGTAAACCACGAAGAGACAATTTACAAAATAGCATCGCTTGCAGACACCCCAACACTCCTGTGCTCATAGTCTCGTATGACAGCCAACGACAGACGAAAAAATACCCACGACTGGAACCCGGCACAAACTGTACCATTCATAACTGCCACCAGCGCAACCACACATCAAGGGACTTGATCACCCTCGGGACTAAACATCTGCCTGCAGACCGTTATACGTTTATTAATAATATTTACAGTTGCTAACTACCTGTTCAACATAACACACACGAGCGTCACCTAAAGAGGACCTAACATTCCTCAATTTCCAGCCCTTGGCATCAGGGCGCTACCTGGTGGGTGCCTGGCTCCTCACCAGCCCCGTAACCCTCTTGGTCAAGGGTTCCATCACTAGGGTGCCAGTTCGCTCAATCCCAGCAAACACACTACAACGTGATAACTCCACATCGGATGGCCCGCACCGACTCACCCCTAACACTACTCCTGTTTAATTACCACACCACTAATGATCTCTAATACCATGCACACACCCATCCATACCAGCTCTCCCATACACACTTTAACACAAAAGTTCAAACAATTTAAAAATGTGCAGAATACCTACCCTAATGTATGTTTTAACCACACAAAATGTTTGTTGTTTGACAAATTCACGCTGTAGCTGTTGTGGCATAGCGGATTACTCTGTTAAATGATACTCATGATATGCACAGCAAAAAAAGAATTAAAAAAAGTGTTTATTGATATCAGTGTGGCCTTTATTGTGTGTGTGTGTGTGTGTGTGTGTGTGTGTGTGTGTGTGTGTGTATAGCGCCAGCACATTCCATAGCGCTGTACAATGGGTGGACTAACAGACACATTTATAAATCGCTGGTAAGACCACACCTTGAATATGCTGTGCTATTTTGGTCACCTGTCCTAAAGAAGGATTTTATGGCACTAGAAAAAGTGCAGAGACGAACTACAAAATTGATAAAAGGAATGGAGCATTTTAGTTATGAAGAAAGGTTAAAAAATTTAAATCTCTTTAGTTTGGAAAAACGGCGCCTGAGAGGTGATATGATAACATTATACAAATATAATCAGGGCCAGTACAAACCTTCATCTGGAAATCTATTCATAAACAGGGCTATACATAGGACATGAGATCACACATTTAGACTGGAAGAAAGGAGATTTCATCTAAGGCAAAGAAAAGGTTTTTTACAGTAAGAACTATAAGGATATGTAATTCTCTGCCTGAAGAGGTGGTTTTATCAGTCCATACAGATGTTTAAACTGCAATTTGATAAATACTTGTAAAAATATAACATACAGAGATATCATTTCTTTGTTTTTGGTTTTTGTTTTTTGAATACTTTATTTTTGAAAAAAAAAAGAAAAGGCATATGACATTTGCAAAGCTTACAATAAAGATTGCCAATATTGCGTTACGTAAGGCATGATACTCCATGTTTAGTTCCTCTTAACTGGTGAGGTGGTCGGCAGTCCAGTTTGTCATTATGCCTTCATTTTGTCATTTTATAATGTTTTTACAATGTAATTTGCAACTTTGAACTTTGGGGCTGTGGAACAGTCCTCATAACTAGTGGAAATAGTGAATAAAGAGATAGGAAAGGTATTAGGTTCGGGTCATCAGGGCTTAGGGTCTCGGCGCCAGGCAACCCAAGTATTCCGTCTCAGTCCCAGAGGGACCTTTCTAGGATCAGTCAATTAGGAGTGCGTAGTGCTGGTCCTGTCCTATCAATGTTTTACTTATTAAGCCAAGTCGCTGGTGGTCCATGGTTCCCACATTTTCTCGAACTGTGACACAGTTCCCCGGACCTTAGCCGTTAGGCTGTCCATGAGGTATACATCTTTTATGTTATTTATAACTGCTCTCAGTGGTGGTGTTTCTACCTTCAGGCATGTTTGAGCTAGTGCTTTCCTTGCCGCCAGTGTCGCCTTATGTATGGGTTTTTGCTCTCTACGCGTCCAGTTATCTAGGGATCTATTGAGGAGGTATGTCCATGGGTTCAGGTCTGGTGCTCTGTGGAAAATGTGCGTTATGAGCGTCTGGGTCCCCTTCCCGAAGCCTTGTGCCCGGGGCATTCCCGCCACGTGTGGAGGTATGTGCCTTTCAGGCCACATCCCCTCCAGCAGTCGTCTGATGGGGTTTTCCCCATTTGGTGCAATTTTACTGGCGTGACATACCACCTAAGGAGTGTTTTTTAATTGCCTGTTCCTGGAGGGACACACACGGACACCGCGGTGTTGGCCTCCCAAATTTCCCTCCATTCTATGCCCTCGAGTTCCTCTCCCAATTCCCTTTACCATGTTTTGGTGTAAGTGAGTGTGCCCCATTCTTTTGTTTCAGAGCTAACATGAGCATATAGTTTTGATATCAAACCTGGCTGTGTTTCGTGGAAGCATATTCTTTCAAAGAATGACATGTGCCCTTTTGCTGCGTTTTGTAAATATGGATCTTTCATGTAGTCCTTAAGTTGTAAGAATCTAAAGAAGTCAGCGGGGGCGAGGTGTGTTGTCTGTTGTAAGTCATTGAATGTGACTGGCTTATTATTCCTATACATGTGGCATATCCTCTGTAGGCCCGCTGTTTCTAGGTTAGCAAAGTCTCTTGCTACCATTCCCAGAGGGAAAGCTCTATTTCTGAGCAGAGGGATCAGTGGTCATGGGTTGGATATTTGTATTTGTGGGCTGTGGCGTCCCATATTCTCAATGAATTTAGAATCGCTGGGCAGGTTGTTCGCATCATAGTTCTATGTTCCCGTGGTACCCATATGTGATATTGGGGTAAGTCCGCTCCTGTGAGTAGGGACTCTAAGTCTACCCATCTCCTCATATCTAACGGGGCATGCCACATCGCTACCTGTGCGAATTGGGCTGCTCTATAGTAATAATATAAATGCGGGAGGCCCAGTCCCTCCCCTTTTGTTTTTGTCGAAAAAGGATGTTTCTCGAAATCCTATGTCTTTTTTGTTTTGCCAAATGAATTTTCCTATCGCTTGTTGTAGTGGGGCTAGGTCAGATTTACTTAGTTTGATGGGGAGGGCTTGGAAAAGACATAGTATTCGGGGAAGGATATTCATCTTTACTGCATGTATGCAACCTATCCAGGAAATAGGCTCGTCTATCCATTTTTCCATGTCTGATATGAGTGTCTTAAAGAGGGGGGTGTAGTTTAGGTGATAAATGTTGGCTGGGTTGTCTGGCAAGTGTATTCCTAGGTACTTAATATGGCTGTGTGCTATGGGGATGTTGTGCGCTGCTCTTGCTGCCTCCGTGTCCGCCGCCGACATTCCCACCGGGAGTGCGCTGGATTTTTCTAGATTGGCTCTGTATCCTGAGAAGGCTCTGTATTGTGTAAGAACCTCAGCTAGTGCGTCCATCGATTCCCTTGGCTCTGTGATCGTTAAGAGGACATCATCTGCATATGCAGACACCAAAAATTCCTGGTCCCCCACCCGAGCTCCTTTTTATACGTGGATGTTCCCTAATGGCCTGTAGTAGGGGTTCCAACGATAGTGCAAACAACAAAGGGGACAGCCCTGCCGAGTACCGTTTCCTAAGCTAGAGGGTTGGGGCCATGTATCTGCGATAGATATATATAAAAAAAATGTTTTTAACTTTTGGCCGTTGCGTTGCTATACATCTTTTATGGAAGATGTGTATTTCGCCGGGAAACCTAGGTATGTTAAAAGATTAAAAAGATAGGGCCATTCCACTCTATCAAACGCTTTTTCTGCATCTATGGATACTACCAGGAGGGATATCATTTCTAATTAGTGGGGTAATAGCTGCTTGATCCAAGGAGACATCTGACTGATATTTTGGGGTCAAGAATGAATTTATTCCTAGTTTGTTGCAAAAATGGAAGTGCTTCAGACTAGGTTTTTTGCCTTCCTTTGGATCAACAGCAAACACATAGCTGAGGAAGGCTGAACTTGATGGACGCAAGTCTCTTTTTGGCTATGTAATAGTAACCAGACAAATGGACGCACAGGAACAGAGGGGTTGGGGGCCCTGCTCCATGAGCTTACATGCTAGAGGAGGTTTGGTATAGTGACACAAAAGGTATAAGTAGGGGTATTGAAATAGGTTGCTAGAAAAGTATTCACTGAGAATTTTTGACAGTTGCAGGAGAGGCGTCATGGGGGGGGGGGGGGGGGGGGGGGGGGAGGGAGAGATGGGCCCTGATGCAGCTTCTGCGGATCCCAGGTGCCAGATGACCATATGCAGACCTCCCAGGATCTGAATAGGGAGGCTCTGCAGCAGATATGTATCCAGTACTAGAAACAAGGCAAGACAAGAACAGGCACCAAAGAAGATGGCAAGACAAGACTAGAAGAACCCAGAACCAGAGAAGGACAGAAAGCAGAACCCAGAACATGTATACAATAGAGAAACATGGACAGGACTATACATGAACTGGGAATACAAGACAAATAAAACAAAATAAGACCTACAAGGCAAAACAAGATGAGACTTACCCAAGTACTAATATGTGCAATAAACATTGGAGATTTCGACATACATAAATTGCCAAGATGTATGCAGCCCACCACTGCTCCAAAGTACTCCAATTATGGTGGGTCCTAACTGCCTAGATATGTATGACTAAATAAACAATAAAATACACACAGTACGTACCTGCAACGAAAGGGGCAGAGGACATGAAACCACTGCCTGCACGAACCAACTGAAACAAAAGGATTAATGTAAAAGGAAAGGGTGTGGCAACATAAAACGAACATATAAAGGAATCCAGGAGACTGGGAATTCCAGGAACGGAATAAAGGAATGAGCCCAGAAAACCCAGCATAAAGAAAACCAGACTCAGAATAGAAAACCAGAAAAACAAAACAAGAATTGTAAAGAGTACTGGATACCAGAAGCCATTGCCAGAAATTATCTGCAGCAAGGAACAGGATGTGAAAGAAGGAAAGCATTAAATGTGTGAAACAGGCATTTGGGTTGGTGGGGTAGTGTGCTTATGAGGGTGTTTAAAGTAATTTACTTTTGAAGCGGAAAGAGCCAGGCTGTAGGAGCGCAGCATAAATTTATAGTGGAGAAAGTCAGTCAGGTGCAGAATGAGACTTTATCCAACAGCGTTCAGCAGTTCTCGAACATTTTTTGACATATCGGGTCAGCTTGGTGTGCCAGGGTTGTAATTGGTCCTTGCTGCATTTAAATGTAGGGGGTGCCATGATGTCTAGTTGAGAGGAGACAATGGAGTTGTAGAGTGAGGTTGCAGAGTTTGGGCAGGTGAGATTTGAGATGGGTAAAAGAGTTTGGTGGAGAAATGCTGGAGATCAAGGCAGTGGAGGTTTCTGTGAGATTGGAGAGTTGAGGGTGGTGAAATTTGGGTACAGGATATGCCGATGTTAAAGGTCAGCAGATGGTGGTCAGAGGAAAAGGAGGAGGTTACAGGGAGCAGACGGGAGGCATCAGGGCAGTTGAGGTTGTTGATTGGGATGTTAAAGTCCCCAAGTATAAGGCAAGGGGTACTAGATGGGAGAAAGTGGGGTAGCTAGGCAGCAAAGTGTTGAATGAATAGCCTCGAATGACCGGGGAGCGATCGATCATGGCAGTTTTTACAGGAGTGGGCTTTAAAGGCGGACAGTGTGAACTTAAAAGGAAGTAAAGGATAAGGCAGGGGCAGGGAGGATAGGTTGAAAGGTACATTGAGGGGAGAGAAGGATGCCTACATCGCCTCCTTTACAGTTAAGTCTGGGAGTGTGGGAGAATTGTAGTCTACCTAAAGCTAAAAAAGCTAGACCACTAGAAGGCTGTCCAGGACCTACTGACTGAATGCTCCACATATAACTTTATATTTGGCATGTAAAAAAAAAAAAAAAAAAAAATTCTGATTCACAAAATTTTAAATTACAGGAAACTTACATATATGAAATTAATATAAGGTATTGCTAAATGTTTCCTCCATTCTAAAGTTCTTTTGTAATATTATGTGCTAATAATTTTTTTTTTTTTTTTTTTTTACCAAAGAGCAGTTTGCAAATCTCTGTTTTGTACTGTAAATATACATTATTCAAATTGTGTTCATCCTAGTTCTCCATTAGGAGAGCAGAAGAACTCCTACTGCCTTTTCAGTCAATGCCTTGGTGCGCTGAGGCATTGACTAACAGCTGGGACAAAAGGCTATTTTTCATTTATTTTTTTTCTCCAAATCTAAGCATTTGTTGGCACAATGTATAGTTAGAATTTTATGCTCAATCTAATGAGCGTAAATATTTGGGACATGACAAGTTTAAGAAAAGCCCTTTTTTCTTTTAATCTTTAAGCTGTTTAGTAGGGAACTGCCTAATTTGCCATTCTTGTGTGGCGTATTTAAAAAAACACCTTAGAGTTAGGGACACAAATATGTATTCCTGCCCACCCTTTAAATAATGTAAAAAGCATTGGATTTGTGGAGATTGTCAATTCTGATGCTCTCAGCCAAGTAGGGGGAGAGGGGGGACCAAACACTGCCTGGACCAATTAGCATCTACTCATAGAGATGCATTGAATCAGTGTTTAGCGTCTCCTTGCAGAGCATTGTGCACCACTGAGCCAGGAAGCAGTGGTCAATTAGACCGCCACTATAGGCACTTCCTGTTGGCTAATTGACTTTTGGTCAACTGACGCTGGATGTCCTCAGGCTCTGCATTAGCACATGGGTCAGTAAAATCCCCATAGGTAAAGCATTGAACCAATGCTTTTCTATCGGGAGAACCGAATGCGATTGTGGCTCTCCCAAAGCATGCGCATTAGCCCCCCAGAGGGGGCGCAGGGCCGTCCCAACGCCAACGGATGGAATCTGGTAAGTAACTAAAGGTTTTTTTTTTTTTTTTAACCCTTTAGTTGCAGGTGGGGGAGGAAGAAAGAAACCAGAGGACTCTATAGTGTAAGGAATACAACTCTGTATTCCTTACACTATAGAATTCCTCTAATCTCCCAGCCGTCACCAGTGACAGCTGCAGTGATAGTGGCTGTATCTGTGGAGTGTTTTGCAGGATCCTCCATAGACCTCAATGCTGTAATCTCACACAGCAGTACAGCAGTGACTACGGCTCCTGGTGCTAAATAGGACCGGCCAGAAGCATATGGCGGTGCCTACGAGGGGACAGGTTCAGGTAAGTAAATCTCCCCTTTCCTTGGCTGCCGGACCACCAGGGACAATGTCGTCGTGGATTTCTGCAAGTTATGCAAAGTCCGCAGGCATTGACAGTGCCACTTTAAATGTATATTGCTATCCTCAAGCAATCTGTGCTTTCCTAAAGCCTAATGTTCAGTTGTTCTGTTTCCACCCACTTAAACTTGCATTTCCTTTTAATTTGAATCTGCTGGCATCTTTGCTACACAAAAGAATTAAACAGATATAAAACATGTTCTCTAATTTTTACAGTTGATTAAAGATCTTCCTACAGCTGCAAACACAACCTTGCTTGCTATAATCTCACTTCATTTTTACTTTAATCAATAACAACATTCAAATTTGCATCTCCACTGAGTTTCTTAAATAAAGTTGTATTTACCCCATGTTTTTAAAATTGATCTCAGATTGGTGGTTTGAAAATGGTACTGTCATTGCTTATTTCCCAGATTTAGAGAGGCGTTGTTTGTTTCCTGTAATATCCCTTAGAGATGGTACCCTATGGCTAATGGGGTGATTTGCTAAACTCTGAAGTTACTATTGCAAACTATGAAGTTTTGTGGGCATGCCCATCTACACTTTTAAATCAGTTTTCTAAATCCATTATTCTCAAAAGATAGTGTGACGAGACCAATCTCGCCCCATTGCATTGGAGAAGCCTATTTGCCAGCCTCCTTCCACATGACTATGGCCCCTGGGAGATAGTAAAAACGTATGCACTTTTATTGGGTGTGTATGGCCCTTTAAGACAGCCAGTGGGCATATTGTGGCTTATGGACTCTTTATGGGACTGGTGCTGGCCCTTTAAACACTTTTCTGGGACATCAGGAAGATTGGGACACTGCCCCTTTAAGACGGTGTCCCCAGACTTGTTTGGGACACTGCCCCTTTAAGACAATGTCACCTGTGTCCCCAGACCTGGTTCAAACCCTTTGTGCCTGGCTATTTCCCACTTGGTTCAGTAAATGGGGCTTACTGAACCAATTACCACACAGGCAGACCACCCAGAAGTGGAAGTGTGCAGGCAATTTACCTCCCAGAAGCTGTGGTTAACCGCACCTTAATTGACAATGCTGGGTGGCCTTTGTTCGTTTGCCGAACACGTGGTGGCGGCCATCTTTGTTAATGCAAACGAGTTCAGTGGTATGTGTAGCCAAATTCATGGAACTAAAATCGGCTACACATTTCCGCGAACACTGCTGAGCCCTACCTTCTCCCATACTGATTTTACAGCTGCAGAGACTAAGTCCCATTCGGTGATGGGACTTAGTCGTTTTTTCAGCCTGAAATAGACCGGCCGCACAGCCCAAATCTATGGAACTGTTTTGGGCATGAAAATGTGCTTGCGGTCGGTCATAAAGGGACCTCCAGCTAACTTTTTAACCCCTGGATGGATTTGGCTGATTTTTGGTTATGTTTATGTTTAAAGTGTGCTGATTCCAAATATTTTTATGAAGATTGGATGTGTAGTTTTAAAGTTATAGTACATGTATAAAAACTGTATTTTTCCTGCTTGTGATTATGTTAAGCATTGTGTGCCATAATTAGATCACAGGCAGAGGGGAGGATTTTGTGTGTAATTGCTGGGAGCAGGGCCGCCATCAGGGCATGACAACCGCAACGGTTGTCATGGGCCCGGCGGTCCTGGGGGGCCCGGACTGCTCAGGTCGTCCGGGCCCCACATTCAGTGGGTACATACCGGGTCGCAGGGGGTCCTGCGGCCCGGTATGTACCCACAGGGCCAGCCTCTTCTCCTGGGGGGGCCCAGCAGCCGGTCACCTCAGGGCCCCCCAGAGGCTGGCCCTGCTGACACCCGGCCGGCAGGCGCGCGAGGGAGCACTCTCTGTGTGCTTCCTCTTCAGCTCCCTCGCGCACCGTACTGATGCCGGAGCCGGAAGATGACGTCATCTTCCGGCTCCGGCATCAGTACGCGGTGCGCGAGGGAGCTGAAAAGGAAGCACACAGAGAGTGCTCCCTCGCGCGCCGGACCGCCGGGTGTCTGCAGGGAGAAAATGAGTGAGTGAGGGGGGAGAAAATTTGTGGGAGTGGGGGGGGGGGGGGGGAAGAAAATTCTGAGTGGGCTGGGAGAGGGAGGGAGGAAACTTGGAGTGGAGAGTGGCTGGGAGAGGAGAGGGAGGAAATTTGAGTGGGAGTGGGGGGGAGAGGGAGGGAGGAAATTTGAGTGTAAAGAGGGAGGGAGGAAATTGGAGGAGTGGGGGAGCAGGAGGGAAGAAATTTGGAGGAGTTGGGGGAGAGGGAGGGAGGAAATTTGAGGGAGAGGAAGGAAATTTGAGGGAGGTGAGGGAGAGGAAGGAAATTTGAGGGAGGGGAGGGAGAGGAAGGAAATTTTGAGGGAGGAAGGAAATTTGAGGGGGGGAGGGAGGAAGGAAATTTGAGGGAGGGGGAGAAGAAGGAAATGAGAGGGAGGGGGAGAAGAAGGAAATGAGAGGGAGGGGGGAGAAGGCAATGAGAGGGAGGGGGAGAAGAAGGAAATTGGAGAGGGGGGAGAAGAAGGAATTGGAGAGAGGGGGAGAAGAAGGAAATTGGAGGGGGGGGAGAAGGAAATTGACGGGGGTAGGGGGAGAGATTGACATCCATCATACATACACACACACAATGCACCCCTTGCACACAGAAAAACACACAATGCATTACACACAGACACACATACACAAGCAATGCATCCCTTACACACAGCAACACACAATGCACCCCTTACACACACTCAGTGCATCCCTTACAGACGCACACCCTGCATCCCATACATACACAAACTCACCTTGCAGCCCTTACACATACAAACACAGATTCACACAATGCATTGCTTACACACATCAGGACATCCCCCCCACACACACACACACACCCCTGTGAACAAACTCATTGGTGGAACATGAAGGTGGACCCTGGGACCCAGACCTTGAGCTGTGTAAAGGGCCCTCAAAAAAATGGAGCTGCTTCCCGTTCTCCCAGAACATTGATTTTTGTGACCACAGTTACAAACCGCCTCCAGAGAGCCTGTTGTACACCAGACCAGTGGAGCCAGACGGCAGCTAGAGCCCATCATCATCCTCATCTGGTTGTAAGTAGGCAATCTAGTATATTATTCGTGGCACTAATCTCTAATTTACCTCACATTAAAGGGACACTATAGTCCCCAGAACCACTGCAGCTTAATGTAGTGGTTCTGGTGTCTATAGCCTGTCCCTGCAGGCCTTTTATTGTAAACACGGCAGCACTGTGTTAGTTAACATGGCAGATCATATGGGGGGGGCATTGTGATGTCACATGGGGGGCGGCAAACTTTACTTTTGCCTAGGGTGGCAAAAATCCTTGCACCGGCCCTGCAGACACTGCATCCCTGTGGGCAGACTCAGGAGGGGGGGTGACACGGACGGACTCGGGTGCAGGCACCGGGGGGCCCAGACCTTGAGCTCTGTCAGGGGCCCCAAAATTTCTGATGGCAGCCCTGGCTGGGAGTGTTTCTGTAATGTACGTTTATGATTGGTTGTTGTGTAAAACCCTGTGGGCGGTACTAATGTGTGTGTATATAAGGACAATAAACCCCAGGCTCTGACTGTTCACTGCTTGACCCTCAGCACGGAGCCTTGTCTCGTTCTTGGGGGGGATTTATTGTATGCTGTTCCAGTTCGACTGCTAGGAGTGTAAACCTATTCGTATGGTTTTTCCTATTCGGCTGTTTACAGCATTTATATCGTTTCCTGTTCGGCGGATTGGTGTTCTGCAGTAGCTGTGCCTGCATCTCTGAAAGGGGAAGATCTTCTAAACGGCGGTTTAACCCTTTTATGCTGAGGGTGCCGTTACAGATAGTATAAATCTACATCTAGCTTTTTAGAAAGGCAATAGAGAAGAATTGTTCCAAAATGAGCATATTCGGTACATTTTTCTCAAACTGCTATTTTAGGACCGTTAAGGAATTTTCCTAGAATTTTTAAAATTCTGAGTTCAATTCAGAGTTTAGTAAATAAATCCATCGCTCTTTGACGGTCTCTTTAGCAGGAATAATTTAATCTGAATTTTGTTTACAAACCATGTGACTGCTGAAGGTTTCTAGAATTGCTTGATCATGTGCTTTAGATTTGTCTGTAAATGAATAGGTTAGATTTTAATTCACTACCACTTGAAATGTATTTAATATTTTTTTTTTTTTGTCAAACAATATGGTCCATTGAAAGCAAATAACTACATAAAAAAACAGAAGCAAAATAACTGTAGTGACATACACCAATTAATGTCATAAAAGGAAACGCTGAGCAACTAAACCTGACATTATCAGTTGTTCATTGTTCTACAATTAGATCAGGATTATTATTATTATTATTATTATTATTATTATTTATAAAGCGCCAACAAATTCCATAGTGCTGTGCTGGTGGACTAATAGACATGCATTTGCAACAAGACAAATTTGATGCACTGGAACAGAGGGTGCTGAGGGTTCTGTTCAAACGAGCTTACATTCTAGAGGGAGTAGGGTAAAGTGACACAAGAGGATGTATGTATTTCATGTATGGGGAAAAGTTAGTTACAGCAAGCATGTCAAACTCACAGCTCAGCAAGCTGCGAGTACATGCTTGGTGTTAAAGCAGAGTAGGCACCTGCTTTCCCCACATTGCAGGTTCCTACGCTGCTAAAATTTACCTGGCCGGGGAGGAGGGCCAGCGAGGGAGCACAATGTTGCTGCTCATCACTGCTTCCTCGCGCGTGCCATCTGTAGTGAAGCCGGGCGCCGGAATATGACGTCCTATTCCGGCATCCCTAAACTGCACGCGAGGGAGCAGTGAGGAGCAGATAGAAGATCCCCACTGGACCCCAGGGAGATGCCCCACATCGGCTCCCAAAGATAGGGAGCAATAAAGAAAATTGTGTGTGTGTGTGTGTGTGTGTTGGTCAGTGTTGCATTGGCTGTGACTGGACAGTGGAGTACCTGGAGGTGCATGAAGGCACGCAATGCCACATCACATTCCAACGTGACATTGACGTGCTCCACCATCACATGGTTTCAAGCAGTAGCGGGAGGATCAGATTTGGCACAGAGTCCAGTCGGCGCCATTTGGGGTATACCAGAGGCCACATACTGGCGGCGGCAATGTGAGTGGAGTCTGGTTGTTGGCCAGAGGTGGGAGGACTGGGATTTAGAAGAGGGGTGCTTTTTTTTTTTTATACTGTACTTTTCAAAATAAACCTATGTTTCTATGAAAATTTAAGGTTGTTGTGTTTTTTATTTTGTTTTTTTGCTGCCCACATAAGCTTAAACCATGTTTGTGGCCCGTGCTAGACTTTCAGTTTGACATGCTTGGTTTACAGTGTAATGTTAGTTTATTAGAGGATACAGTTGTAGGAGAGGAAGCAGGTGGGCCCGGCCATTATCTTTTGCGTGGCAAACCGCCGTCCAAGGGGTCCATTGGGAGGCCCATGCTGTCAGGGCCACCCAATGGACATGGATTGTAACGGGGCCCGGTCAGCGCTGGGCGCTTTAACAGCGCGACCGGGCCCCCTGTGATGACCTCACACAGAGCTGGGAGGAAGTGACCGCACATCACTCCTCCCAGCTAACGCTGAGATCCGCGCGGGAGGAAGACCAGGGAGTCAGAGTGGGAACTCCCATCCACCTGAGCCACCACTGGACCCCAGTCACCCTCCTGCAACTAAAAGGTAAGAAACAGGAGGGTGACTTAAATATTGTGTGTGTTTGTGTATATGTGTCTGTGTGTCTGTATATGTGTGTGTGTGTGTCTGCCTGTATGTATGTGTGCCTATTTGTATGTATGTGCTTGTCTGTATGTGTGCCTGTGTGTGTGTGTGTGTGTGTGTGTGTGTGTCAGTCTGTTTGTATGTGTGTCGTGTGTGTGTCTGTCTGTCGGGGAGGGAACAGGGAGAGTGGGGGCCACGGATCAGTTTCGCACCAGGGCCCCATGGATTGTGTGTACGCCACTGGTTACTAAGGTGTGGGGAGGGAAAGCTATTAACAATTTAATTGATTTGTTTTCTTAAACAAATTTTCTAAAGCGTTTTTTAAAGGTCTTTCGAAGGAACTGCAACTGGGTGGGAGTCTAACTAAGCAGGGAAGATAGGGAAAAGTCTTGAAAGCAGGTATGGTATGTCAGAGGTGTGGAGGGGGCAGGGATATGAATGACCTCATACCCCTGCTCCCTGTATACTACACAGTGCTTCTGGCATCCTATGATGAGGCTGGGCTGCAAGACAGGACTCCATAGAGCTGGACAGCATGCACTCCAGGGACCTGTATGTAATTTTGACGGTCTCTGTGTGTATGTATGTCTGTGTGCCTGTATGTATATGTCTCTGTGTGCATGTATGTATGCCTGTATGTGTCTGTATACATGTCTCTGCATGCATGTCTTTGTATGTATGTGTCTGCATGTTTTGCATGTCTCTGTGTGTATGTCTCTGCCTGTATATCCCCATGTGACTGTCTGTATGCCTCTACCTGTGTTTGGCAAATGATTTAGGTAAACTAGAAAAGTTGTGGCAACTGACTTTTAATGTGGATAAGTGCAAGATAATGAATCTTGGACGTAAAAACCCAAGGGCAGAGTACACAATATTTGATAGTCCTAACCTCAACATCTGAGAGAAAAGATGTAGGGATAATTATTTCAGATGACTTTAAAGGTAGGCAGACAATGTAATCGAGCAGCAGGAAATGCTAGCAGAATGCTTGGTTGTATAATAAGAGGTAATATCCGTAGAAAGAGGGAAGTGCTCATGCCATTGTACAGAACACTGGTGAGACCTCACTTGGAGTATTGTACGCAGTACTGGAGACCGTATCTCCAGAAGGATATTGATACTTTAGAAAGAGTTAAGAGAAGGGCTACTAAACTGGTTCATGGATTGCAGGATAAAAATGCTTAGCTTGAAGGAAAGACGACACAGGAGGGATATGATAGACACATTTAAATACATAAAGGGAATCAACACCGTAAAGGAGGAGACTATATTTAAAAGAAGAAAAACTACCACAACAAGGGGACAGTCTTAAATTAGAGGGGAAAAGGTTTAAAAATATCAGGAAGTATTACTTTACTGAGAGTGTAGTGGATGCGTGGAATCGCCTTCCAGCTGAAGAGGTAGAGGTTAACACAGTAAAGAAGTTTAAGCATGCATGGTACAGGCATAAGGCTATGAGATAAGGCCAGGGACTAATGAAAGTAGAAAATTGGGCAGACTAGATGGGCCGAATGTTTCTCATCTGCCGTCACATTCTATGTTTCTATGTATGACAGTGTACCTGTATGCAGTGGCGTACACATAACCCATGGGGCCCCGGTGCAAAACTGATCCATGGGCCCCTCCCTCCCTCTAACACTCCCCCCGACAGACAGACACACACACATATACAGATACATACAAAGACCCAGACAGGCAGACTGACACATATACATACAAAGACACATACATAAAAACAGACCGGCACATACACACAGGCACACACACAACAAACATACATACACACATGCAGACAAACACACACATAATATTTAAGTCACCCTCCTGTTTCCTACCTTTTAGGTGCAGGGGGTGACTTTTCCTGGGGTCCAGTGGTGGCTCAGGTTGATGGGAGTCAGAGTTCCCACTCTGACTCCCTGTTCTTCCTCCCGCGTGGGCTCTGTGTAAGCTGGGAGGAGTGATGTGCAGTCATTTCCTCCCAGCAGTGATGATCTCGTCACGGGGGAGGAAGTGACTGCACATCACTCTTACACTGTTAAAGCGCCCAGCACTGACTGGGCCCCCTGACAATCCATATCCATCAGGTGGCACTGACCGCATGGGCCACCTGGTTGACCCCTTGGACGGCTGCCCTGGCAGCTTGCCATGCTGGCCGGGCCCACAAATCATGATGGTGGGCACCCGGTCACAGGGGTCTGCAGGGCGGCCAGGCCCCCTGGAGTGACTGGCCCAGTCGCAGCTGCGACCCCTGCGACCGTGGTATGAACGCCAGTGCCTGTATGACTTTGCCTGATTGTGTACATGGAAAAACAATGCCTGTGTGCCTCTATGATTGTGTAAGTATGTATGTATCTTTGCCTGCATGACTGTCTACATGGCTTGGTAGGAGAGACGCACACAAAGGGATCTGAAGGCGAGGGACACACAAAACGGACTAAGCGGAGAAAGAGACACACAGAGGTACTGTGGTGGAGAAAGAGACAAAGAAAGGGGCTGGGTGTAAGTAAGAGAAATACAAAGGGGGTTGTAAGACACACTAAAGAAGGAATAAAATACACTAAAGCACAAAATAACACATTCAAAATCGGGGATATGAAATACTAAGGATGGTAAGAAATCCAAAGGGGGTTGGGGGGGGAGGGTTCAAAACACACAAAACTTTTTGGGGTGAAGGGGGCATAATGCATCTTCGTCTGTGTAGCTAAAAAGCCTTGCACCAGCCCTGACTGTAAGGAGGACCGCTGTAGTGTGTTGTACCACTGAGAAGCGGATTGCAGTAGTCAAGGTGAGAGATCATGGCAGCCTGTTTCAGCACCTTGGTCACATCTGGCATTAAATAGGGGATGCAAGCTATGCTTTTGAGATAAAAGCAGGTTTTGGCAAGAGACTGGTCTAGAGAAATGAAAGCGAGGTTAGAGTCGAAGCGAACACCTAGGGAAGTTTGGTTGAAAGGCACATGGAGGGGGAGAAGGACACCTGAAAAATAAAGAAGCAGGAGTAATGCTGTTACGGTACCCTCAGCATGAAATGTACAAACTGCCTTTTAATGAATGCTCCCTGTTCGCAATAACATAGGCTGCATGCGTATCCAGTATAATCATGCGAACCGCAAGCAAGGGAACGCTGCAAACTCACGAACGGGATCTGTACGGGCACTTCACTCCACGAGCTCCAAACTCACGAATCGCCGATATTAGCCGAACGCAGGTATCTCCCAAGCGGCTAATAATCCCATCCAGCAGTCTCTAGTCGTCGGTTATAAATCCCCCCCCAATAACGAGACCAAGCTCTGCATTGAGGGTAAAACAAGAACTGGCTTTACTGTGGGCTACCTGCCTGTATTTATGCAGGTCTCCCACTTGGTGGACACTCCCCTAGGGGACCAAATGGGAGACTGTGACAATAGACAGACATATGGCAGTTCAGGACCCACAGACACAAAATATTCCCAGCATGCAGTAGTAATTCCTCCCCTCTGCCCTGGAGATAATTGAGAAGTAATTCAATTATCTCCAGGACAGAGGCAAATCGCCATTTTAAATTCAACACATAAAAAAAAATACATAACTTTACATTTGTCGAATGCTACCCATTCGTATCACATATCTCCAGATAGCCTGGATCTGAGTGCATATTATTGGCGAATAGCGCTCAGATCCCATACGCATAGTTCAATCGCCATGGAGTCAAAGTCTATTACAGTTCTTCGGTATGCGATTGACTCCATGGGAAGGCTATCGGGGGTAAGTACATTCGTGCATTTAAACCTCCCGAACGGCCGGTGTTCGCACACTTCTGTCGATTTGAGAAGGGAGGTCGGCGGCTTCAGTGGTGTTCGGCTGAAAAAGTGTCCGTTTTCAGTTCCATGAAATCAATGGCGAACACCGCTGGTCTTTCGCATGGTTTAAAATGGCCGCCGCCTCGTGGTCGACATACGAACGACAACCACCCTGTATTCGGTTTTAATTGAGAAGTGTCTGTGGTTAACCGCAACGTTCTAATTGGGATCAATAGGTTAACCAGCAGCACACTTCTTTTCTGGGTGGCCGTCTGTTCGGCAGTTTTGTTCGGTGGAAAAGTAAATTCACGGAACAGGGGCATACGGACAGGTAATTTTGTGAAAAAGGCAAAACAGACGAATCCAGCAATCTTAGTCTATACAGATGGATCTGTCACACGGCTCCCCCCTTGTGGAACACTCCGGCAGACCCGGCTTGACCCTGTGGCAGGTCAACTTGGGGATGACCGGACTAGGAGGTAATAGGGACGTCTGTTTGCCGGAACAATCCATCTGCATTCCCATTCTGCTTACCGGGTCGGTAGCTGATGGTGAAGTTGTAAGGTTGCAGCGCCAAACTCCACCTCAGCAGTCTACCATTGTCTCCTGAGACCCGGTTAAGCCAGACAAGGGGATTGTGGTCTGTGATGAGGGAGAACTCCTGCCCATACAAATAAGGGCTCGATTTCTTTAATGCCCAGACCAGGGCCAAACACTCCTTCTCCACTGCCGCATAACTCGCTTCCCGGGGTAGTAGCTTTCTGCTGAGATATGCGACAGGGTGCTCTCCTCCATTTTCCCCGACCTGGCTCAGCACAGCCCCCAGTCCATACATGGAAGCATCTGTATGAACAAGAAAACTTTTGTTAGGGACTGGGGCAGCCAGGACAGGGGCATTCACAAGAGCTTGCTTCAGTGCCTGAAACGTGGCTTCACAAGCTGGAGACCACAGGACCTGCGTAGGTAAATTCTTCTTGGTCAGGGGTTTAGCAACAGTGCTGTAGTCAGGAACAAAGCATCGGTAATACCCTGCTGTCCCCAGGAAGGCCAGTACTTGGGTCTTGGTGATAGGTGTGGGCCAGTTAGCTACAGCTTCTACCTTGGCTGGCTCTGGTCTCTGGCTCCTACATCCTACCCTGTGACCCAAGTACTGTACTTCTGCCATGCCTAGATGGCACTTGTCTGGCTTCAAGGTCAGGCCAGCGGCCCAAATCTTGTCCAGAACCACCCCTACGTGTACCAGGTGTTCTTCCTAGGACTCACTGTAGACCGCAATGTCATCCAGGTATGCACACGCAAATTCCTGGAAGCCATCGAGGAGCCTATCCACCATACGCTGGAAGGTAGCCGGAGCATTCTTCATCCCAAATGGCATGACCTTAAACTGGTACAGACCAAATGGGGTGACTAATGCCGACTTAAGGATAGTGTCCTCGGCCAGGGGATCTGCCAATAACCATTACACAGGTCAATGGTGGTCAGCGCCCCCTGGCAATGCGGTCTAATAACTCGTCTACCCGGGGCATCGGGTAGGCGTCAGTGGTGGTCCGCTCGTTGAGCTGCCTGTAGTCCACACAGAACCGGGTGGTCCCATCTTTCTTCGGCACCAGGACTACAGGCGAGGCCCAAGGGCTGTCTGAGTGCTCGATGACACCAAGCCTGGTCATTTCCTGTATCTCCTTCCGCATTCCTTCCCGGACTGCTTCAGGGATACGGTAGGGGGGCTGTCGTAGGGGACTCTGTCCGGGTGTCTCGACCTTGTGTACAGCTAGGGTAGTGTAGCCAGGTTCTTGGGAGAACGTCGCCTGCTTCTCCCACAGAAGCTGTCTTGCTTGTACCTTCTCCGTGGGGCTTAACCGGTCCCCTAGCTGTACAAGACTAGTGAGGTCAGTCTGGGGTTCCTTCTCTAATAAGTTGGGCAAGGGTAAATTCACGGGTTCGTCGCCAGCCGGGGCACATACTGCCGCAACATCCTCCGGTCTCTCCTGATACTCATTCAGCATGTTAACATGAAAGGATCGCTGAATCCTTTCATCTGCGCAGCTGGCTATAAGATAGGTAGTATCACATACCTGAGCTAACACTTTATACGGGCCCTGCCAAGATGCTTGCATCTTGTTCGTCTTCACAGGCTTGAGCACTAGAACCTTTTGCCCAACCTGGAAGACCCGCTGTCGGGCACCCCGATCGTACCACCTCTTCTGTCTCCCCTGGGCCACCTGGAGATTCTCCCTTACCATCAGGGATAGTTTCTCCATGCGGTCCCGGAGTTCCAGAACGTATGGCACGATGGGGGTTCCCTCTTGCTCTGTCTCTCCACCCAGTGTCCTCTAACGAGATCTAGGGGTCCGCGGACCCTTCTCCCATAGAGTAGCTCAAAGGGAGAGAACCCAGTAGTTTCCTGGGGCACCTCTCTGTATGCAAATAGCAAATGAGGCAGGAATCGCTCGCAGTCTTTGCAAGTTTCAGTAAAGGTCCTCAACATCTGTTTGAGGGTGCCATTAAATTGCTCGCAGAGACCGTAAGTCTGTGGGTGATAGGGTGAACTGAGCAGCGGTTTAATGCCGCACATCTTCCACAGCTGCTGGGTAAGCACAGCGGTAAACTGGGTTCCCTGGTCGGAGAGGATCTCCTGAGGGAACCCAACCCTAGTAAAAATTTTAACCAAGGCATCAGCAACAGTCTCTGCCTCTATATTAGACAGCGCTACTGCCTCTGGATAACGTGTGGCATAGTCCACCACGGTGAGAATATACTTCTTACCGGACGGGCTAGCCCTGGCCAGTGGACCCACAATGCCAACGACTATGCGGGAAAAGGGTTCTCCAATGATAGGCATCGATATGAGCCTAGCCTTTGGGTGATTTCCCCCCCGCCCCCATTTACCTACCCGTTGACATGTGTCACACGTGCTACAATAAACCCGCACATCTCGGTTAAAATTAGGCCAGAAGAAGTTTTGGATGATCCTATGAGCTGTGTGGCGGGAGCCTAGATGGCCCGCTAATGGCACATCATGCCCAATCCGCAGAATCTCTTGCCGGTATTTCGCAGGCACCACCAGCTGCCGATTCTGCGGATGGGTACTCGGTCTCTGGGACAGTTTAGGGATCCTGTACAGCCTATCCCCTACCCACTCGTACCGCTCCCCATCAACTCCCTCTCCCCCAGTATCTGCCCTGGCCCTATACTTCTCTAACGTCGGGTCTTCCCGGGTTTCCCTCCCGTACATCTCTGGGGTATCCCAGCCTAAAGGGGCCTGGTCTAAGGTACAGGTTGGGGTAGAGAGTCTTACCTGGGTCTCAGCAGCAGGTGGGCCGGTCTCGGCAGCACGGGTCGTGACAGCGTCCACTTCAGCGGGACCCATGGGAGCGTAGGCTGAAACAAGGGGAGCCAAGTCATTGCCAAGGAGGACATCCGCTGGTAAGTCCTTCATGACCCCCACATTCACATGTCTAGCACCCACTCCCCAATCCAAATGTACCCGGGCAAGACACTCTATTGTCACAGTCTCCCCAATCCAAATGTAGGCGAAACACAGCGCCTCTGGCTACTCTCACTGCTACCGTGTCTCCAGTATGTTGGGTCTCGGACACCAAGTGCTTCTTAAGTAATGTCATGGTTGCACCGGTATCCCTCAGACCACTGACCTCCTTCCCGTTGACCTTCTTCCCGTTGATCTTGACAAATTGCCGGTGGTGCTGTCGGTTATCCCGGTGAGCAGCTTGGACAGGATCTGCCTCATGCAGGATGCCCCATCATTCCTCTTCCTCTACGCAGTGGAGGTGCTGCTGGTCGGTACTCCACTCTGGCAGGAGTCTTACCAATAGCACTGTCCAGTTTATGGGCATCCGTGTACTCGTCCGCCAGGCGAGCTGCTTCATGCAGAGTGGAGGGTTTACGGTCCCTTACCCACTCTGACGCCTGGGGATAATTTTTCAAAGCAGTGTTCCAACAGGAACATTTGCAGCACCTCTTCCCCAGATACAGCTTGGCACCCCGCCATCCAGTGGGCAGCTGTGCGGTGCACTTTGCATGCCCATTCCACATAAGAGTCCCCAGCTGATTTAACGGTGTCTCTGAACCGCCTCCTGTATGCCTCCGGTGTAACGGCATACCTGGAGAGCAAAGCTTCCTTGACGGCCCCATAATCCCCAATCTCATCAGGAATGGCCCGAAAAGCATCACTGGCCCGGCCGGATAACTTGCCGGACAATATAGTAACCCAGTCTTCCAGGGGTACCTTGTGCAGGGCACATTGCCGCTCAAAATCAGCAAGGTACCCATCAATCTCTCCTGTCTCACTGAAGGATTTAAATGCTGCAAACTGTACCTTCTTTCTTTCCACCGGGTTTGCTGGAACTGGGGCTGCTGCAGCACCGCTTTGGCGTAGCAGGTTGGCCTCCACAGCGGCTATGACCTGGCTGATGATCTCTGCAGATGGGTTGGGACCATAATGGGCCAGCCTGATTCTTACCGCCCGGTCAAAGCTTGCCTCCTCGGGGGTTCTGTCAGCTGCGCTGGGCCCATTGGTTCCTTCTGCCTCTGGTACTCCATCCATTTCAATCAGTAGTGCAATAATCTCCCTCTTTCTGAGATTACTGGCTTGTCCCTCTTTACTCCAATAAATCTTTCAGGGTAGCTCTTTTCAGCCTTTTGGTATTGTAATTCCATTTAATCCTGGTTGTAGTGGTCTCTCTGGGCGATGAGGGTCATCCCGTCGCTTGCCACAAGTTGTTGCGGTACCCTCAGCATGAAATGTACAAACCACCGTTTAGTGACTGCTCCCCGTTCGCAATAACATAGGCTGCATGCGTATCCAGTATAATCATGCGAACCGCAAGCAAGGGAACGCTGCAAACTCACGAACGGGATCTGTACGGGCACTTCACTCCACGAGCTCCAAACTCACGAATCACCAATATTAGCTGAACGCATGTATCTCCCAAGCGGCTAATAATCCCATCCAGCAGTCTCTAGTCATCGGTAATAAATCCCCCCAATAACGAGACCAAGCTCCGCATTGAGGGTAAAACAAGAACTGGCTTTACTGTGGGCTACCTGCCTGCATTTATGCAGGTCTCCCACTTGGTGGACACTCCCCTAGGGGACCAAATGGGATACTGTGACAATAGACAGACATATGGCAGTTCAGGACCCTCAGACACAAAATATTCCCAGCATGCAGTAGTAATTCCTCCTCTCTGCCCTGGAGATAATTGAGAAGTAATTCAATTATCTCCAGGACAGAGGCAAATCGCCATTTTAAATTCAACACATAAAAAAAAATACATAACTTTACATTTGTCGAATGCTACCCGTTCGTATCACATATCTCCAGATAGCCTGGATATGAGTGCATATTATTGGCGAATAGCGCTCAGATCCCATACGCATAGTTCAATCGCCGTGGAGTCAAAGTCTATTACAGTTCTTCGGTATGCGATTGACTCCATGGGAAGGCTATCTGGGGTAAGTCCATTCGTGCATTTAAACCTCCCGAACGGCCGGTGTTCGCACACTTCTGTCGATTTGAGAAGGGAGGTCGGCGGCTTCAGTGGTGTTCGGCTGAAAAAGTGGCCGTTTTCAGTTCCATGAAATCAATGCCAATCACCGCTGGTCTTTTGCATGGTTTAAAATGGCCGCCGCCTCGTGGTCGACATACGAACGACGACCACCCTGTATTTGGTTTTAATTGAGAAGTGTCTGTGGTTAACCGCAACGTTCTAATTGGGATCAATAGGTTAACCAGCAGCACACTTCTCTTCTGGGTGGCCATCCGTTCGGCAGTTTTGTTCGGCGGAAAAGTAAATTCACGGAACAGGGGCATACGAATGGGTAATTTTGTGAAAAAGGCAAAACAGACGAATCCAGAAGGATCTGTCACAAGTGCTATCAGACTGGGTCAGTCAGCTCTCACCTAGTGCTAATAGGTGGTCTTCAACCCATGGAGATGAGACATAGCTAGACACATCTGGTTGTGATAAGACCTAAAGTATGATGACCTAAACTTGGCATGTATACAGTATGACGGCAAATGCATCATTACAACACACCATGATTACAACATGCAAGCTTACACACAAGCGGTACAAATTGCAAACCGAACAAAAGAAAAGTTTAAAATATGAAGCTTAAAATCAAAATGCAAAAGCAATGCATTAATGTATAGCTGAGAAGTTATTGTTACTATTACCAACACATTCCGTAGCGCTTTACAAAATTATGAGAGGGGGGATCTAACTATAAATAGGACAATTGCAAGAAAACTTACAGGAACGATAGGTTGAAGAGGACCCTGCTCAAACGAGCTTATATTCTATATAGGAGGTGGGTTATAAAACACATTAGGACAAGAAATCGCTATCAAATAAGGTGGGAGTGAAGCAGAGCTGGAGGAGAGAGTAGAGTTTGGGAGAGTGCAAGAGACAGGTATGTAAGGTAGAGGTTACTCTGGGAGGCCATAAGCTTTCCTAAGGAGATGGGTTTCAGGGCACTTCTTAAATGATTGAAGGCTAGGAGAGTCTGATGGCGGTAGGCAGGCTATTCCTGCAATCGTGAGTTGGTCGTACAAATGCAAACAACGGACAGGAGAAGGCAGAGCGGAGAGACAGAGAAGGGGCATCCGTGAAGAGATATGAGGGTCTAGAGTTGTTCAGTGCTTTGTAGGTATGGATTAGCACTTTGAATTGACTCCTATAAGATACAGGAAGCCAATGTAAGGACTGACAGAGGGGTGAGGACCGACTAGAGAGAAAAATCAGTCTGGCGGCAGCATTCATTAGACTGTAGCAGGGCAATATGGCTTTTGGGAAGACGAATTAGGAGAGGGTTACAATAATCCATGCAGGATTATTAGAGCATGGACAAGCTCCTTCGGTTGTATCCTGCGTAAGAAAGGGGTGGATGCGGGCTATGTTTTTAATCGACAGGATTTGGCAACATACTGGATGTGAGGCTCAAAGGTAAGGCCAGAATAAAGTATGACGCCAAGACAGCACACTTGCAAGGATGGACTTGTGGACTATTCATACATATGTGGCTTTAGACGGTAAAGAACTGTGCTCTGCATAACTAGAATGCATTTTATAGACTACAGAATGGTTATTGTTGGTAAAGAAATAATTAACATCTTGCTATTCTACAGATTTTCCATTGTTCCAGGTATTACTGGTTCAAGTTTGGGATCAAATGTAAATTGTATGGAATAAAGACTCTGTGATATGCCCCTAACCCACCTTCCACTCACAGTGAGGCAAATGGTGGATAATATTTTCAGAGTGGCCTAAGATATGCCACAGAGTATGCAGTTTATCTTGTGTGCTTTGAATACTGCTGCTTCCTCCCCTAATGGCCTCATCATGCCAGCTGTGTATCTAGAGGCCCATACCTCTAATCAGTTAATAACACATCCCCTTGACCAAACATAAATTAAAACATAGACTCCTGTTTACACACCTACATTTTACCTCTAATTATTAAGAATGGAAGGTTGTCTCTGTTAACCTTTTTCTTAATATAATTTGCACTATTGTCACTGAAGCCCCATAAATAATCATTCTGTAGGTGTTAACAGAATGTTGTGTGCCATTAGCATACAGTACTATGTACATGCTGCATTACACGTTAAAGGGACACTGTAGGCACCCAGACCACTTCAGCTCATTGAAGTGGTCTGGGTGCAATGTTCCATGTCCCTTAACCCTGCAATTGTAATTATTGCAGTTTCTGAGAAACTGCATGTAACATCACCTGGCCCCCCGACTGGGTACCTCAGTTGACGGATGCTCCTAGTGTTTACCAAGGACCATCAGCACCGCACCAAGCACTCCACTTGACACCATAGGCACTGCAGACCCCACTAACTGCCGCAGCTTGATTGGGGTCTCGCCGCCTCCTACCCACCCTGGACCTACGACAAGGCTCCAGGTTCCAGTGGGTGAACCTCTCTTTCCCCAGAGAGTGAAGCAGGAACAAGCTCTTAAAAGAACTTGGTGATTTAT
Source organism: Pelobates cultripes (assembly GCA_933207985.1). Classification (NCBI taxonomy): domain Eukaryota; kingdom Metazoa; phylum Chordata; class Amphibia; order Anura; family Pelobatidae; genus Pelobates; species Pelobates cultripes. The sequence continues at coordinate 210,994,270 of OW240915.1, read as the reverse complement.
CCAAGGGAGTATGAAGAGCATAGCAATCCCTTGTAACGGTTTCCCCCAATAAGAGACAGGACTCTAAATTGAGGGTGAAGTAGAACTGAAGGTTTAATGATACAGCTGCTCTCTTTATACACATTTCCCCACAAGGTTACCACCCACGTGAACCTTGTGGAACACAGGACACAAAGTTACAACAGCCAATCAACACACTACAGTAAGAACCTCCCAGCTAATGCATACAAACCCTCCCCTCTGCCTGTGATACAATTACCAAACACAATGGACTAACTTAATTACCACAGGCAGAAAATATCCAGCTTTACCCAAAGTCCAGAAACTCCCCCAAACAACAACATATCCCCATAAATCATACATCCCTGGATAGCCCTGATCTGGGTGAACAACATATCCAAAAATCACCCAGATCAGAGCAAGGGTTCAAAAGTTTTATGGAAGTCACATTTCACCGACCGCAAGCATGGCTTTCATGCCCAAAACAGTTCCAAAGATTTAGGCTGTTCGGCCGGTCTATATTCTCCTCTCTCCTGGAGATAATTGGCTTAAGTGGCAGTGGTAACTTAATTATCTCCAGGTACAGGAAATATCTCTAAGTCAGAAACTGTTACAAAAACCACACAAAAATACATAACCCTGCTGGAGAAACAATAGGACAGGAAAAATGGGGAGGGGAAGAGGCACATTTCCCCATGGATTTAAAGGGGCAGAAAGTGTTTTAAAATCCAATAAGCCCAAATAGACTTTTAAAGGGCAATACATCCCAGGGGCCATGGTCGCATGGCAGGAGGCTGGCAAGCAGGCCCCTCCAAAAACTCATGGCAAACTCCCTTAAAAAGGGTGTCACACCTCAATAATTATCCTGCAGGGTTAACTCCTCCGCTAGTGGCTATCTACCAGACAGCCACTAGAGGGACTTCCGGAATTGAAATGGACCTTTTGGTCCATTATCTGGCGCTGGACGTCCTTACGCTCTACATGAGGACCTCCAGCATCAGATTTTCCCCATAGGAAAGCATTTATTAATAATGCTTTCCTACGGGGAAATACTAATGCGAGCGTGGCCATTTCCGCGCATGCACATTAGGTCTTCCCCGCTCAGAAGCATGGGCAGAGCATGACCTAGCACTGAGGGACATCAGCGCTGTATTCAGGTGACTGACTGAAGGGGTTTTAAAACCTTCAGCCACGTGAGATGGGGGGAGGGCACTGTAGGATTCTACAGTGCCAGTAAAATGGGTTTGTTTTCCTGGCATTATAGAATCCTTTTAAGCAGTAAAAAATTTAATTTAGATGGAAATGGAGGGCGTTTTGTGACAGATAAGTCTGTGAAGTACTTGCACTTTCTATTGGTTGTGAGGACAGGTAGTAGTGTGAATTTGAAGTACAGAGATCATTTTCCTACATCCATGGGGATTTTATGAGAGCGTAACAGGAGCATCATTTTGATGACCACCATCAGGCAGTTTAATTTTGAGTCTTATGGAGAAGTGTCACAAAAGTGATCTAGAAGGCTTGCTGGCATCTAATTTTTATATGTGTAAGTGGGTGATTGTAAAATATTTGTTTTGCAAGCAGCAGGAAACCAAAAACCATTATGGTTTATGCCGGTTTTGTCGAGTTTGAAACGTGTTTTATTTGTTTTGAGGTAGCTTTTGTTTTCTTCCCTTCTTCCCAATACTTCAAATTGGGGAATTTGTATCCTTTAATAGGTCTTGTCTAAAGGCTGGAATGTATAAACTCTGGACAGGGTGTGGGCTGCCAATGATGCCACTTGTCACTGATGCCCAAAATGGAGCAGTCTTGCTCGATGGGGTGCAGGGTTTGCCGAAAGAATACACTCCATGTAGAATCACAATTCCCTGGCTGACCCTACTCAGGGCAGAAGATGGTGTAATGGCGTGCTTGCTTGCAAGCAGAGCAGCCACCATCGGGTATGTTTGCAAAATATGACTCCAGTCAGTGACCTAGCCACTGTAAGATGTTCCCCTCGCAAAGTAGGCTTATTGCATGTAAATAATTGTCATAGGCAATGCTAAAGCGCATGGTTAAAAGAGTACTAATTTTCTCTTCTGAAAAAGGGGGCAGAAAAAAATAACCGTTGGAGCGTTGTAAGATGTCTGTCTTTTTAATGTTTTGAAACATATATATTTATTCATATTAGTAGAAATGAATAGTCACAACAGGAAGTAGTTGTTCTTCACCTTGGAGAAACTGTGTATCTTTGTCAAACCAAGCTTTAAAAAAATAAAAGTTCAGGGACACTATGTTAAAGGGACACTAGTCACAAGAAACACTACAACATAATTTAGTGCTTCTTGTGTATATAGCCTGTCCCTGCAGTAGTTTCTGTGTAAACACTGCCATTTTATAAACAAGGCAGTGTTTACATTGCTGGCTAGTATCACCTCTAGTGGCAGACGCTCACACGGCCACAAGAAGTGCATCCTAGTCCACTGCTGCACAGTGTGCAAGTTCAGCATTTCCACGCTCTGCCACTAGAGGGCTTCCTGCATCGTAACAGACCTTTGGTCCGGTATCTGACGCTGGGCGTCCTCACTTTTGCTTTCCTATGGGAAGGTCTAATGTGCGCGTGTGCCCCATTTGATGCGCAGTTGCACCTGCTCGTTGGAGGGGGCGGAGCCGCGACCCAGCGCCAAGGAACTGGGGTCAGGCGCTGGGATCTGGTAAGTAAAGGGTTTTTAACCCTTTATTTACCCAGGCGGGGGGCACGATGGAGGGGGAAGGCAGAGGGAGCTATAGTACACAGCTTTGTATTCCTGGCACTATAGTATCCCTTTAAAACTGTAAAATATAATATACTATATGAAGTTTTTTCCGTTTATCAATTTTTGATTTCCAGCTGTACACTCTAATGACCTATAACAAGAATGGGTAATATTTCACTATTCACTTTGTGTGCACTTTCACTTTCTTTACAGGGTATTTTTTTCATTTGTATACTTCTGAAAAGGGAGGGCACGTTAATAGTAGTGCCTAATAGATGGGTTACTCTAATCCGTTCTTATAAATCACTTAATTTTATTTTAAAATGCCCAAATAGCTAACCCAACCATGGTCAGTCTGCACAGTGCATTCGGGGATAGCATGCTGTGTGTGGACATCAAATTAATAAATTGAACATAACAGATGCTAGCAGTCAGGAAGACAGTAGTGGCTTCCAGCCCAGAAATGAGACCCTATACACTGATGGAAAGGATATTAAACACGTTTAAAATTAAATGCTGTAATATATCCTGGTTGGACCATGCAGATGTCTCAGTGAGGCAGGGAAATCTATGTGCTGCGTCCTCGTGGACATGGAAGCTTAACACGGCCTTGCTCCGGGACGAGGCAATCACAGACCAAATTCGAAAGGAGCTAGTGGAATACTTTTCAACGAATTGCACCTCAGATATGCGAATGAGCACAGTATGGGTGGCTCTCAAAACGGTGGTGAGGGGCACTCTTATCAAACTCGCTACCAGGAAGAAGAAATTTGAGACCCTACTGGACAGGCTCCGAACTCTTGAACAGAAACACCAGACTTCACCTGACGAGGAGTCTAACAGACAACTGGACTCGGTCAGAAGAGATATCCGCAGGCTCTTACTAGCCGACACGGGTAGGTCTATGATGTGGACCAAGAGGACCTTTTACGAAAAGGCCAACAAAATGGACACACTTTTGGCCAGGACACTTAGACCTAGACAAGAACGATCACGCATCATGGCCTTCGGAAACTCAGACGGCTCTACTAAGACAACGCCAGGGGATTTGGCAGCGGTCTTCGAGGAATATTATAAACTCTTTTATAACCATACTCCAGATGCTGGCCACAGGGAAGGGGGTGATGTAGAACGCATTAACTGCTTCCTAGAGGATGTGAAGATGCCTAAACTAACGAGGGAGGCACAAAATGGTTTGGCGGCTGATATCACAGAAAAAGACGTAGACAGGGCCATATCAGAATTGAAAGGTAATAGAGCATCAGGTCCTGACGGATTTGATGGCACATATTTTAAAATGTTCAGGGTGGAGTTTACGCCTAGATTGGTGAAGCTCTTTGATGATCTTAGACAGGGGGACAGCTTGACCAAGATATGGCCTTGGCGACTATTGTTTTGTTGCCTAAACCAGAGAGGGACCCCTCCTGCCGGAAAATTACAGGCCCAAATCTTTAATCAATCATAGGCATGCGCACGGGGTGTGCCTGGGCACACACACAGCGTCCCGGCACTTTTTTTGAGCAGGAACGCTGTTCCTGCAGGCACTCAGCACCCCCTGTCTCACCTCTTGCCCTTGGGGGGGAGGGGGCAAGAGGTGATGGATTACGCCCCCCCCCCCCCAGCTCAGCCGCGACGAGGGAGCTCTCTGCTCTCTGCTCCCTCTCGCCGCGCGCTGATGCCGGGAGCCGGCGGCTGAGCTGCAGAGGGGCGCCCGCCCCCACTGGACCCCAGGGAAAAGTCCACCAGCTCTCCAGGTAGGAGGCTGGGTGGACATTGTTTTAAATGAAAATATAATAATTTTTTCTTGTGTGTGAGTGAGTGTGTGTCTGTGAGTGTATGTGTGTGTGTGTGTCTGAATGTGTCTGTGAGTGTGTGTGTGTACATATATATATATAATATACATATACATATATACACACACGCAGAGCCGGCGCTATCTGAGTGCCGGCTCTGCTCTAAGCCTCCATGGGCCGGCGGGGAGACCAAAGATCTACCTCACCGGCCCACAGCAGCATGGAGGGAGGCAGGAGAGGACCCAGGGAGCTCTAGACAGAAGCTCCGCCAGGTTCCTCTCGCGATATGAGTGTTGCTGCGTCAACGCTCAGATGTCGCGAGAGTTAACTCTAGCCCTGCAGGCTAGAGTTCACTCTCCACTGGACCACCAGGGATGGCATATGGCAGCAAGGATTTACTAATCTGCCAAATCCCTCCAAACATACAGCACCTACACACATACAGCTCACACACACAGTACACTAACCGCACCCTCATAAACACACACAGCACCTTTAAAAAAAACGCAACACCCTCACACACAGCACACTAACAGCACCCTCACAAACACACACACAAACAGCACCCTCACAAATACACAACACTCACAAACAGCACCCTCACAGGACAAACATACACACACAAACAGCACAGTCACAAACACACACACACACACACACACAAACACCCTCACATCACACTAACAGCACCCTCACACACACATCACACTCACAGCACACTAACAGCACACACAGCAGTGTGTGTGTGTGGATATATCTATCTGTGTATATATATATATATATATATATATATATATATATATATATATATCTATCCACACACACTGCTGTGTGTGCTGTTAGTGTGATGTGTGTGTGTGTGTGTGAGGGTGCTGTTAGTGTGATGTGAGGGTGTTTGTGTGTTTGTGACTGTGCTGTTTGTGTGTGTATGTTTGTGTGGATATATCTATGTGTGTGTGTGTGTATGTATGTGTATATGTGTGTGTGTGTGTGTGTGTGTATATATATATATATATATATATATATATATATATATATATATATATATATATATATATATATATATATATATATATAATCTCCCCACACACACACACGCGGCGTGTGTTTGTGCTTTAGGGTGCACACCCTAATGCAATAGGCTGCGCACGCCTATGTCAACCATGATATGAAAATCCTGACTAAGACACAAGCTAATAGGCTCACTCCGATACTCAACTCTTTCATACATGCAGACCAGGTGGGCTTCATCCAGGGGAGGCAGCTGTTTGAGAACACCAGGAGAAATGTAGACCTAAAATGGAAACAGGTAGCAACGGACACACCCACACTGGTATTCTCGATAGATGCCGAAAAGTCTTTTGATAGGGTCCGGTGGCAATACTTGTTTGCATTGATGGCTGACTTGGGCTTCCCGGCAGAGTATACGACACCCATCGAAGCAATGTACCATAACGTGCGGGCACAAATACAGATTTCAGGAGCTCCACTACACCCATTTAGACTGTACAATGGAACTAGACCGGGCTGCCCGCTCTCCCCATCCTCTTTGTGCTAGCATTGGAACCTCTACTACAAGCGATAAGAGGGCACCCAAACATCAGTGGTGTATGGGTAGGGGATAAGAAATTTACTGTATCAGCATATGCGGATGATGTTCTTTTGACCCTCACGAACCCAATGAAGTCTATGGACGCTCTCCAAGATTTAATAAAGGAATACGGGTATAAGGCGAATCTCCACAAATCAAGCGCATTGCCGGTGGGAATGACCGCGGCAGACGCAGAACAGATATGTAACGCCTATTGAGTGCGCCTTGAGAAGGACTCCCTGAAGTATCTGGGGATCCGACTGACGGTGAAACCGGATCATCTACATTCAGCGAACTATACCCCTCTGATACAAACATTAATGAAAGATCTTGAAAAGGGGACGGATAAGCCAATATCGTGGATTAGACGGATACATTCTGTCAAGATGAATGTCCTCCCTTGAATACTGTTTATGTACCAGGCGCTACCCATTCGCCTCACCAAAGCGCAATTGAAACCACTACAACAAACAATAGGGAATTTCATTTGGCAGAATAGAAGACACAGGATCTCCAGACAAGTGCTATATAGACGCAAGGACAGAGGGGGGCTGGGCCTTCCGAATCTGTATTTTTACTATCTCGTGGCTCAATTGGCCCAAGTGGTTCTGTGGCATTCACCACCGGATGAGAAAAGATGGGTCGAGGTGGAGTCCCTGATGGTGGACTCGGATATCCACCAGTTTGTAATGTGGGTGCCTAGAGAACACAGACCCAAGATACGGGTGACATGTCTGTCGATTCTCAACTCCATTCGGATCAGGGATGCGACCAATGTGAAGTACGGGCTGGCCTCCAGTGGTGTATTCTGGTTTTGTGCTGCCCTAGGCAGGACAAAACTCAGGCGCGCCCCCCACCCATCCCTTCCCCCCTGCGCGCGCGATCCCCACCCATCCCTTCCCCCCGCCTTCTAAATACACACACACACTCACTGACAGATACGCGTACACTAGCTAACAGAAACACAAACACACTGACACACACAGTCAAACACACACACTCACTAACACACACTAACACACACTCACTAACAGACACACACACTCACACACACTCACTAACACAGACACACACACACTAACAGACACACACACTAACAGACACACTCACACTCACTAATAGACACACTCACACTCACTAATAGACACACACTCACACTCACTAACAGACACACACACACACACACTCACTAATAGACACACACACTCACTAACAGACTAACACTCACACACACTAACAGACACACACACACTAACAGACACACACACTAATAGACACACACTAACACTCACACACACTCACTAACAGACACACACACACTAATAGACACACACACACTCACTAACAGACACACTCACTAACAGACACACACTCACTAACAGACACACACACTAACAGACACACTCACACACTCACTAATAGACACACTCACACACTCCCTAACAGACACACACTCACACACACACACACACTCACTGACACACACACACACTCACTAACAGACACACACACACATTAACACATGTACTTTTTAAACCCCCCCCCCTCCTCCAGTCTCCTTACCTTTGGGAGTGCTGGGGAGGGAAGGGGTTCTCTATCTCCCTGGTGGTCCAGTGGCTGCTGGGTGGGCGGCATTGGCGGGCGAGGGAGCACTTCCTGTGAGCTGTCTGCTCAGCTCCCTCGCGCGCCGCCCGCAGAGTGAGGCTGGGAGCCGGGATATGACGTCATCTTCCGGCTCCCAGCCTCACTCTGTGGCGCGCGAGGGAGCTGAGCAGACAGCTCACAGGAAGAGCTCCCTCGCCCGCCCGCGCCGCCCACCCAGCATGTCTGTTAGCCGCGAGGCTAACAAGACATTTGCCTTGGGCATTTGGGGGGCGGCTTTTTTTGCCGCCCCCTGAAAAATGCCGCCCAAGGCAAATGCCTTGTTTGCCTCGCGGCTAAAACGCCCCTGCTGGCCTCAACACCCTCCCCCTTGACTCCGCTGTATCGAAACCTGGAATTCCTCCCCTGAATGGTTCCAAAGGATTTCCGTAACAGAGAGAACCGGCCTGCAGAGGATTTGACCTTTATACCGGAATGGAACGGTCGTGAGCTTCGAGGAGCTTCAACGGGAACAACACTTGATGCCAGCCAATTTCTTTCGATATATCCAGCTTAGAGATTTTGCTAGACGACCACATATCAAAGCAGCAGCCCAGGGACCACATACCTTTTATGAACGGCTGTGCTCGGCGGGTGCAGCACCCAAGGGACTAATAACACTGTACTCCCACCTTTGCGACGAGACTAAAGAATGGGGTCGGTTGTATTACACGGATCAGTGGGAAGCAGACCTTGGAGAGGTATTAGAAGGCATTGAATGGCAAGAGATCTGGGAAGCGAATAAAAAAGCTTTGATTTGTGTAACACTTCAGGAACAGACGTGGAAAACCATGTTCAGGTGGTATACTACACCCGTGAAGCTGTGCAGAATGCGAAAAACTGATTTGGCTAATTGCTGGAGGGGATGCGGTGCTAGATGAACAAATATACATATGTGGTGGGAATGCCCGACTATACTCGGCTTTTGGAAGTCAATAGAGAATCTAATGAAACAGGTTTTTAATAGGCCCCTGGTCCTAGACCCATGGGTGTACCTCCTAAACAGATCGATAGAGGGATGGACCAGGAGAGAACAAAAATTGGTGCATAAAATCACTTTAAGCGCAAGACGAGCAATCGCGGCCGAATGGAGGGCCCAGGTTTCTCTGTAGTGATCCCTAGGATTAGAGAAAACAAAATAATGGACGACCTGACTGCCAGAGTGCAGGGGACTAAATCAGCTTTTGAAAAAGTGTGGGAGCCATGGGACAATAGCATAGTGGGCATGGCAGGAACATGAGAGCTCTTTTCTGTAGAAGAGGGATTCTCTTATGGAAATAACGAGGGTGCCTGTTGGTCCTTGGGACCAGCCGGTGGGCGGTAAATATGGGCTTACTAGAGGTACACCCCCTCCCCCTTCTTCCCTTTAGCTCTTTTCCTCACTGTTTTCTTTAACTTCTTCTCTTCTCTTTCTCTTTTCTCCATTTCTAACCCTCGTTTTACAAGGCAATAGCCTATATTCAGGCCGGATGAGATCAAAACGGGAAGGCTGAGTTCATAGAGTTCTACTGTTGAAAAGTTTTTGATTTAAGGTTATTAGCGTATTACTTGGAGCCTGGCGATAATTTAGCAAAAAACACCCGGTGAACAGCAACAAATATTACTCAGCCAAAACCAAGTTGGTAATATTAGATCATGGTGGCAATGTTGGAAGTTTTTTGGATAAGTGCTGAGTTACGACTGCTTCTGCGCAAGCCAGTTTGTGAAACGTAAACGGCTGTATTTACCATGTGAAATATAAAGAATAAAAAATTAAAAAATTAAATGCTGTGTTGCACCATAACCATTGCACTAAGATGAAGTAGTTATGGTACCTCTTTGATAAAATAGAAATACAGGAACATTGAAACTTTCCCCAATTGGATTTTAAATAAAACTCCTACAGCAGGCCTCAAATGGTGGCAAGTCTGTTTCTAATAAGAGTAAAAAATGCCGTTCAATCTCCTGTAGATTGTAAACGTGTTTGACATTTCTTTTTCGTTTCTGTGAACATTGTTCATCATAACTGAATCTACAACAAAATAATTTCTGCATTAAGAGTTAAGACTCTAGGCATCCTTGGAGGGATAAAAATAGACATGGCAGGAAAACGTCAGAAAAGCAATTAGATTAACAGCTATTCAAATATAAAACGAATTAACATTACAAAAAAAAGCTGCTGCATGTGATTAACAACATTTCTCCAATGTAATGGACTTTCAGGTGAAACTTGCTGTTCTTAACTCAGAATAGATAGCCCAGAAGCATCCATTGAAGTAACGGCAAAGGAGCAGGATTCTAATTCAATTCTGCTCAGGGGGTGGGAAACCTCCAATTTACTTCCTTTTGGAAAGCAGCGAGTGAGGACTCCTCTCAGCACACCATGCTGTTTTTTTTTTTTTTTAATTTTGTACCATGTAAGTGCAATAGTTGGTTATGACCACAAAGCTCTGATAAAGCAGATCTGTCAGTAAGCCTGCTGGCATAGAAGCCCCACGGATGTTGCTGCAGTCAGGAAGCCAGCTCTGACACACGTCCTCCTCCAGCACTTCTGTGAACACTTCACTCTTCAAGGTGCTCTGGCTGACCGAATACATGGAGACTCCTGAGGACCAAATCAGCCTCCAAGAAGAAGCCGATGATGTCTTTAGTGAAGGTAATGGGTCCTCTGGATTTCTAAACTAGAATCCGATTCCAGCATTCCAAACAGCTCGAATTTGGAATCAGGCTATTTGGGATTATTGAAATCTAGAACGTCTCGGCTGTGGGATTATTCATTTCATAAAACTTTGTGTGTGGCCATTTTTGGTTAACTTTAATTTATTTGGAGTGGGGAGGTGCTATTTTATTTATATTAAAATATATATAATATTATTTTTTTAATTTTTTTGCTGATTTTATTATTTTTATACAATGCCTAAGGCTATACATATAAAGCGTGTCAAGAGACTGAATTTTGAGTAGAACCCATCGTTTTATATATGTATACTAAATAATAGATCTTCAAATATAACAATGTAATTGTTAATTAGTATTATTTTTTTTTTTACCACTTAATATGGGCAGCCATTCTTGGTCATTTCCACTGACACTGTAGACTTTTTTTTTTAATTCAGTTTGGACCAAAAAATTATATATGCTTCAAATGGGTATGCATGTATTCAATTATTTATAGTACCTTGTTTGTAGTGTTAAAATTTTACCTTAATATTTAAAGGCGGTTGCCATGCATGTGCATCTGGGTGTGGTTCTCTTAAGTTCTCCTACTAACCACAGTGGTTTTGTTTTTTGTTGATTTTGCACCCACAGGCTATCACATTATTTAACTGAAAAACAAGTGTACAGTAGTTGTGGAGGAAAAAAAAAATGTGAAAAGATATTCACATTCTCTTATACGTCAATTCAACATGCACACACAACAGGTCCGCAAATGTGCACATATAATGTGGGACAGTTGGTCCTTGTTTCCCAGAAAGCCATAATAGACATGCCTAATACCTAGGGACAAAATGGAAGTATTCACAAATTTTAATTTCTTTTTATTTTTTTGTTATATATAAAATGGATTCCTATAAAGTTGTTAATCTCATTTCAGCAGCATAATGATAACATTTATATTTTTTATATATTTTGTTTTTACATATAGGGTATTATGGTAAATCCTCAAGATGACAAAACTTGATGGCGGTTGCTCTGCCTTTTGTCATGTCATGTCTTATTTCTAAAGCACATGCTAGTGCCTACTGTGTGAAATATGGCATTCTTCCCCCAGGATTCTCCATGGACCTCAGTGTTGTACTCTTGTGCATTTGTCAGAACAGCATCAAAATGTGCAAAGCTCCCAGTAGGTGATAGAGCCATGTGAAAGAAACACAAGTGTTATGAGTACAAAGCTGTATTCCTAACACTATAGTAACCCTCTGCCACCCCACCACACCAGCCATGTTAAGGGTTAAACCCTTATTTCACTCAACTGACGAGCGCCGATGTCCCTAGGCACAGGGTCAGGCTCCTCCTCTGCCTGTTTTTATATTGAAGGTTTAAGGGATCAGGGACACTGCACTAAGACTATTTCAATGAGTTGAAGTGGTTTGAGTGCCTACAGTGTCTTTGTCTGTGGTAATGACAATGTCCATAACTGTTCATTTTTGTAACCTAAAGCTCTAGTTAAAATACAAGGGAAGCAGTACCAGAACAGAAGAGGGTCCCACACAAAAAGAATTACCCCAACTCTATAGGGGCCCTCACTTTATGTGGGGCCCCTTAAAGAGCTTGGGTAACCAAAAGGTCAGGGCTGGCGCCACCATTCGGCGAACAAGGCATTTGCCTGGGGCACCAACCTGCTGGGGGCGCCCAGCGTAAGTTTCCTGGTGGACTACCCCTGTCTGGTGCTGAAGCGCTGGGTGAGCAGCTCCGTAGCCACCCGAGCAGAATGCTTCCTGCAGGCAGGGTAAGCCCAGGACTTGACCTGGTATCCAGGCTGCCCCCTGCCTGTGAAAACCGGAAACGCACTGCAGGGAGCCGGAAACAGCCTGTGCTCTCCTGCTCCCCCAGCAGAAGCAAGGCTGGTGCTCTTCTCCTCTAGGAACAGTACTCTGGTAGGGCCACGTGGAAGCTAAGGGGGACTGGTTATTTTATAAAGGTTTGTATATTTGTTTGTGTGTGTTTAAACAAACTGTAACTATGTAAACTGGTATGAGGGCATATTTCTGTAAGAGGGTGTGTATGTGTGTCAGTGAGCGTGTATAAGTGACATTATGTGTATGTCAGAATGTGTGTATGAGTGTTAGTGACTGTGCATGTGCTAGTGATTATGTGACCAATTTTATTTATCATACACATTAATATAATTTATTATAATAAAAAAGTTTTACTTACAGTGAACCTGTTGGACAAGTTCAATGTAACATAAGTTAAATCTCATCATCATCATCAAAAATTAAATGCCACAATATTATAAATTACATCCCACCAAATGAATTGAATACATCATTTATCACAGTGATAAATGATGGCTTTAATGTAAAATGTATGTAATGGGCTGTTTGTGTGTATGAATGTATATATTGGCAGTGTGTATGGATGGATGTATTGGGCAATGTGTATGTATTGATGGATGTACTGAGTGTGTGTGTGTGTATTTATATTGGGCAGTCTCTTTCTTTAAATAAATGTCTGCTCACTGTGTCTCTCCTAAAATATCTACAAGTCTGTCTTTGTCTTTGTTTCCTAAATTATTATTATTATTATTATGATATTTATAGAGAGCTGTCAAATTCCGCAGCGCTTTACAATGGGTGAATGAACAGACATGTAGTTGTAACCAGACAAGTTGAACACACAGGAACAGAGGGGTTGAGGGCCATGCTCAATGAGCTTACATGCTAGAGGGAGTGGGGTGAAATGACACAAAAAGGTAAGAATAGTATTAGACTAATGACAGTTGCAGAAGAGAAATCAGTCAGGAGCTATTAACAGTTAAATGGATACGCTTTTATGAAGAAGTGGGTTTTTAATGATTTTTTTGAAGGAGTGGAGACTGGGTGAGCATCAACGGAGGAGGGAAGCGAGTTCCACAGGAACGGTGCAGCCCTCGAGAAATCTTGAAGGCGAGCATCAGAGGTGGGAGTACGGACAGAAGATAGACGTAAGTCTACAGCAGATCGTAAGGGCCTAGACTGGACATACTTGTGTATAAGGGAGGATAGATAGGTGGGAGCAGCATTATGTAGAGATAAATACCTCAACAATCTCTTTATCCTTTCCCTAATTGCCTTCCTGGTCTGTCCCCTTTCCCTACATGTCTCACTGGTGCCTCTGCCTTCCCTAAATGTCTCTCTGCTCCACTTTGTTTCCCTAAACATTTCCTCAGTTCAGTCTCTTTTTTTTTTTTTTTTTCCCTTCTTCCCGAAAATGCCTTGGCCTGTCTCTTTTAAAGAGACAACTAGACACTTGGGAGTCTATTCTAGGGATCGACCGATACTGATTTTTAGAACCAATACCGATAATCTGTTAACTTTCAGGCCGATAGCCGATAACTTGCCGATATTCCGTGCATTTACCATTTTGAAAAAATAAACCATTTCTAAAGGTAAATGCACAAAATATACAAGCCACATGCAGTGGATGCAGTGTGTTTAGACAGTGGAGCTGTGTGTTTTTTTTTTTTTTTGTAGTGTGTATAATGAATGCAGGATGTGTTTGTGTAGTGTGCATAGTTAGTGCAGTGACTGTTTGTGTAGTGTGTATATAATGAATGTAGTGTGTGTGTGTGTAGTGTGCGTAAAGTGAGTGCAGTGTGTGTATAGCGAACGCAGTGTGTGTAGGGTGCGTAAGTGAATGCAGTGTGTGTATATAATGTAGTGTGTGTGTGTATATAATGCAGTGTGTGTATAGTGTGTGCATTATACACACACACACACACTACATTACCTTACATTACATTATACACACACACTACATTATATACACAAACTACACTTTCTGCATTATATACAGAGTGTGTAGTGTGTGTGTGTGTGTGTGTGTGTGTGTGTTTTCCTGAAGGCCTGTGATTTGTGTAAAATGGGGGGGAAAGGCATTTTTTATTTACATTTTAAATGTTTGTTTTTTAATTTTTTTTGTTCCTAAAGATTTACACTGGGGAGCTGGAGGAGCTGCTGGGAGGTAACTGCTTGCTGCCTGCCCCCCCAGGTCCTATGGGGTATTATCGGCAAAATCGGTATCTATATTAGCCGATATGATATTGCCGAAAATACTGAATATCGGCCGATTTATATCGGTAAAACCGATCATCGGTCGATCCCTAGTCTATTCACTAAACAGTGACTTTATATAACGCTTGTATTTTTGCCTAGATGTTGCAGGTTCTATTTCTGCTCACTGTTGAATGAATAGACAGGGTAAAGAAAATAAATCAGACATAACTGCAAGGCAAATGGCAAAATGTAGGCCAAAATAGCTGATCTAGAAGAATTCTCTAACTCAGCTAGTCACAGCTCAGCTGTTTTTTGTTTAAACTTTGCTATTCTGTTTTCAATTAAATGGAAATCAGAGTTTAGTGAATAAACCTCTGAGAGAATGTAGTTATTTTCATGAGGGGGCGGCAAAATGGATTTTTGCCTAGGGCTGCAGCAATCCTTGCACCGGCTCTGCAAAAGGAAAGACCTCAACTCTTGTACAACTTGCACAATTCTTTTAGGGATCTACCATTTGCCTTTGCCCAAACCAGCAGGGCAGAACTCCAGGGCCAGTCATAGTAATTCAACCCTGGTAATTACACCATTGAATGAGAGGAGTCCCATGGCTTTATTGTGCTTTCTTAGATCATACGTTTTGCTTGCTTTTTTTTTTTTCTTTTTGTTATCAGGGCATTATATATGTACCTTGTGCAGACTTTTGAAAAGTTTATATTATTTAAATGCCTTTCCGAAATAGAGTTCTTGGCTGCCAAATTCACGTGTGCTGGGGTTTCAGCTAGCTGCAAGCTCAATTACAAATATCTCCGTATGTGCAGTGTTTCAAGCAGAAATACTTTGCACATACTGATTCCTACCACCATGACCACTTCAAATCATATATTACAATACACACAGTGGGGCCTCGGTTAACATAATTTGTGTTGGAGCGGCTTTTGCATTGAGTTTTGGAGCCATTCTGGAAATTGTTTGCAGTTGTTTTGGGACTGTTTGGTGCATTTCTCATGCTGTGGAAAGGTAGGGAGCTAAGATTCGTCGTTTGCATGCCTTTTATTGTGTGTTCTGCATTGTGGGTTGGTTTCCATGCCAGCTCATTTTGACTTTTTTTTTCTCACCTCCAGAACAGATTAATTGGTTTTCATTGCATTCTTATGGGAAATCGCATTTCGATTTACAAATTTTTCGCAATCAGAAACGTCCTGGAGAATGCATTAAATTTGTAAACAGAGGTCCCACTGTGTGTGTGTATATGTGTGTATATGTGTGTGTGTGTGTATATGTGTGTATATGTGTGTGTGTGTATATGTGTGTGTGTGTATGTGTATATATATATATATACATTTTTTTTATTTTTTTTATTTTTTTTATTGCATACCATATATGAAAGTTGAGGACAAGCTTTGTATTATGCATAATCCGCAAGTACATACATACCCCATTGTGTACCTTTTTAAACAGGTATGTGAAAAGTAATTGGGTTATATTACAGGCATACATTTAATTTTATGGAATTGCTACCCAAACATGTTTCCCCTTTTGAGTGAAATATGCTTCAAATTCAACCCACCAGTATGGCATACTATAAGCAAAGGTAGAACTCCATCCTAGTGCACATTTTTGGTGTGTGTGTGTATATATATATTTGGAGCCCTGACAAGATATTTGGGTTAAGCTCCCTACCTACACAGGTGTACAGTGAAACATATTGTTGTTCTCAAAAGTTTGCATACCCTGGCAGAAATTGTGAAATTTTGTAATTGATTTTGAAAATGACTGATCTTGCAAAAAACACATTTTATTGAAGGATTGTGATCAAATGAAGCCATTTATTATCACATAGTTGTTTGGATCCTTTTTAATCCCTTAACGACCAGACCGTTTTTCAAGTTTCTTACCGTTAAGGGCTGTTTTTACATTTCTGCTGTGTTTGTGTTAGGCTCTAATTTTCCTCTTACTCATTTATTGTACCCACACATGTATACCATTTTTTTCCCGCCATTAAATGGTCTTTCTAAAGATACCATTATTTTCATCATATCCTATAATTTACTGTAGAGAAATAATAAAATATGATGACATTTAAAAAAAAAAAAAAAAAAAACTTTTCATAACTTTGACCCTCAAAATCTTAGGCATCTACAACCGCCAAAAAATACCCCTGCTAAATAGTTTAGAAATACCCAATGTTACCATGTTCTTAGTTTTTTTTTTTTTTTGCAAGTTGTAGGGCTATAAGTACAAGTAGGACATTGCGGTTTCAAGATATGTACTTTTAAAATATATCAATATATCAATCAGTGACATTGTAACACTGTTATCTGTCATAAATCTCTGAATCACGTCTCACATTCACGTTTTATTTAATTTTTTTAGTAGACAACCCAGGGTATTCAATATGGGGTATGTCCAGTCTTTTTAAGTAGCCACTTAGTCACAAACACCGGCCATAGTTAGCATTTATATTTTTGTGTGTTAAAAATGCAAAAAAACTACTATGAACGTTAACTTTGGCCTGTGTTTGTGACTAAGTGGCTACTAAAAAAGACTGAACATACCCCATTTACAATATCTTGGGTTGTCTTCTTTTGCAAATGGTATGCCATCATGGGGGTAATTTTCATTACTGGGCTACCATACGCTCTTAAAGGCAACATAACCAATCTGGCAAATTTCAATGTGAAAAACGGATAATCAAGCCTTATATTTGACCCTGTAACTTTCCTGTACATGGGGGGTACTGTTATACTCAGGACATTCACTGAACACAAATATTAGTGCTTCAAAACCGTAAAATGTATCACAACAATATCATCACTGAAAGTGCTGTTTGCGTGTGAAAAATGCAAGAAACTTCACTTTAACTGACCATATCATCGCTGTGATATGTTTTACGGTTTTAAAACACTAATATTTGTGTTCTGCGAAGTCTACAGAGTAAAATAGTAGCCCCATGTACAGGTTTTAGGGTGTCTTGGAAAGTTACAGTGTTAAATATAGTGCTAGCAAATTAAATTGTCTGGACTTTTGGCCTGGGTTGTCAGGCAGGTCCCTCAAATTGAAATCAATAAAATTACTTAATTATGTAAAAATATTACATAAATATGCATGTAGAATTTAAATATATACACATATATTTATATATTTGAAGTCTACCTATATATTTATGAAATTATTTATGCAATTATGTATATGGACATATGTATATTTCGTATTCTTTTTATTTTTATATATATAATTTCATTCTAAGTGTATTTTGATATAAATATATTCATATCAAAATACAGTTAGAATAAAATTACATAAATTTTTATGTGTGTGTGTGTGTGTATAAATTTATGTCCTGATGAAAGTTTACTGAAGTGAACTGAAACGTTGACTATGGATTATATATATATTAATAAAAAAATACTTTTGTATGACGAGATATATCTATCTATCTATCTATCAGAAATGACCGCACTCCAAGGACTTTGTAGAGATTTTCAAATAAAATTTAACATTTATTCAATCCATTTAGATATATAAAAGTAAAATTTTATTTGAAAATCTCTACAAAGTCCTTGGCGTGCGGTCATTTCTGATAGATCTACATGATTCTTGCCAGACCAGCACTGGGCACCACAGTATTACACAAGGAGTGTAAGCCCTCATGATAGAGATATATATATATATATATAGATATATAGATATATAGATATAGATATATATATAAATAATTTTTTTTTTTTTTTTTTTTTTAACCAGCAGGGGGACTTCCTGTCAGTTCAGGCAGCTCCCTGCAGGCAGATGCCTGGACGTCTATTGCAGCCATGGGACCGCTCTTTCGGGGCGATCACATGGCCCGCGGTCCGGATCCGTGAGCATGTCAATTCTGTCACGAGTCATTTAGAGACGCCTGTCTCTAGACACCTTCGAATACATCATGACAACTCATCAGCAGGGATCCGTTTCACGGGCCTGGAGTTTGTACCACAACTGGGATACCAAATTAAGACAGAGAGGCATTTTGGATATATCACCTCGTCATTATCCCCAAATGGTCTTAATTAAGGGTATTCGTATTCTCGTATTTGACCCATACCGTAGAAGAATCTTACAGTTAGTATCTATATATAAAGTCTTGTAAATACTTATGTACTTCATTATTATTTTCTTTTTACATTTAGTTTTATTATTAGTCTTTAATTATCAGCCTAATGTGGTGAGCACTGCTTTTTACTACCCATTTAGGATTGTCTTGTGTATATCTGGTCATCCATTACTTAGGTATACTATAGCAAGTCATGATAAAACTTTTTCTGCTATTATACTTATGGCTTCTGAGGTTGGAACACCTATTAAATATGATATGAGTGGACTTGCAGTATATATATATTTTTTTTTTATACAAAAAAAACACACTTTATTGCAAGTTCATACAGCTTGTGTATTGAAAGCTTGTAAGGAGTTTTACTCTGAGGTATATATGTAACGGAGCTGAGGATTACCTGTGGCCCCATCACTTAGTGATGTAGACTGGGGTGTAAGAGCTTGAAGCTGCTGATGCAGCACTTTTGCAAAAAAGAGAGACCAGCGAAGGAAGCCATGATGTAGCTTACCTTAATGAAAGGTTTAGACGTGAAGTAATGGATTAGTACTGATGGTGTGTGGCTGACCTTGGATACCTAAGAAACGGAGTGACCGCATAGGAGGTATAAATAAGATGCTTGATGTGGAGGTTTAGAGCAAGAGGCAAAAATTACAATAGTTTAACTGCAAGAGTTATGAATCAAGCAAGCTCTACTCGTGAACGATAGAGTAGTCGTGAAGCGTGCGTAACAGTACGAGGTGTAATTGTGTGCTTAGTCCAAGATTAGCTCATGGAATGGTGGTATCCTGGATGGTATGTAGTGGGTCGTAGGGGGTGCCTGAAAGAAGACCTTGAACTGAGCGTGAAAGAGCGTTGACGGCTGTGTTGTGGACGCCAGGAATGTAAAGGCAGACTAAAAAGAGCTGAGCAGTTGCTGCTAGCCAAGTCAGCCTGTAAATCAGCCACAAAATGGTTAGTGAGGATGGCTGCCCGAACGTAGGCCAGGTGCCATAGTGAAGGGTGAATAGGTAGTAGATTAAAGGCGTTTCATAAGTCCGTCTTGCTCAACCAAGCCTTACTACTTACTGAAGTGATAGCTTGTATGGCATGGTCGATTTTCGTAGTGCAGTGAGAACTACATAGCGGGAATTAGGGAGTTTTATGCTAGGAATGGATTTAGAGTGCGGTGCGGAAGATGTCTATGATCAGTATTATAGGGTATAGTCAATGGCTACCTCGATGGGAATGGTACGCCAAGGTGAGAAGTGTGAAGACCGGAAGGAGGTGATCGTGAAACCAGCGTATGACTGCTGTGGACAGAAGGTGATCCACCGTAAGAGGGTCAAAGGGTCCGGATAATAGGTTAGGGCATTAGAGTGTACCTGTGGGAATGGCGATAAGGCCCGTGTGAACCCCTGTGAGAAACCCGACCCCAGAATCTACCAGATGCCTAGCTGGGTGTAAATGCAGGTAGTATTCCAGGATATCAATGTTAACCTTAGTTGGGCGTATCTTAGGTGACAGACGGTCTGCGTATGTGGATTAGGTGTGGGTTCTGGAGCAGATGTGCAAAACCTTGCATGTTGTGAAATAGCACATGCCTATATCAAAGAATAGTGCACCTGAACCTTCCACAGAAATGAAATGGTCAGCCCGGCTAGTCCCTCTGGCCGCCTCCCTGACTAGTGCGTGGAGTGAAGGAGTGGTGAGAAGTGGAAGTGGCTGACTCTATGCGAGAGTCAATGATAAACCGAGGAATGGAAAGCTTTAAGTCGTGGTCTGGCGGTTTAGGACTACTGAAATGTCGCCATGAATGTAGCCTTAGTACTGAAGGGTGTCTTGTGAAGTTAAGTAGTGATGTTAGTTTAACATCCTTTCCATCGAGAATTACCTTCTCCATGGAAATTGGAACAGAGTGGACCGGTGAGACAGATGGAGTAGTGATAGTGGGTGGTGGGGGACTGGGAGGGAAATGAGGGGTGAGCCAGACTGTATGACCGAGATCTCCAGGTAAGGGCCTGCCGGGCTTAAAGAGACACCAGGTGTGACTATAGCCGATTCCATTTATCAGCCTGTTAATCATTTGGAGGCTGGCCAGGATAGCGACCGGGGTCTCCTGATTGGAATCTGAGGAGCAAGCGAACGGCCCTTGTGAACTAGAGCCGGGCCTGGGAACGTTGGTCTGAGCCGTCGTGAGCCTGTGTAGTTCCGTCTTACTGGATACCCCTGTGTCTGAGCTCTACTGATATTTTTGGAATGTACCAGAATCCCAGGAACTTAGGGTGGAAGGGGTGAGGGATTCCTTAGGAGACCCAGGCCAGACTTGGTATTCTGTCCAACAGCAGACCAATTATTGGGATGGATACTTGTGACATTCTGAAAAAGAGAGAAAATAAGGAAATGAGGGAGGAGCATCCCTAAACAGGAAGCAAATCCCATCAAAACCAGTACCCCCTATAGAGCACTATATAAAAACTTGCAAGAAAAGCTGTATCTCAGACAAGGTTAAAAAGATAATAAAATTGTATTAATAGTAGAATAAATGTTAAAATATATACACCAAGTGTCCAAGGATACACCAGACTGCTTAACCTATAAATAGAAATTGATAAATACTAAGGGATATAGACCAGCTAAATAAGTTATGATGTGAACTTAATACCTCGTAGGTGGTTCACTCAGAATAACAGAGTAGTTAGTAGAAAATGTTGCAACATAGACAGCAAAAGTAGCAATGGATCTTCAATACTCATAATATAATGAGAAATAGCTGTCATAAACCCAAATTAATCCAGATATGACATTCTGAAAAATAAATAATGATTTGGATAAGTAATGTGGCTTAGAGGTGTGGATGAGACCTTCGGAGAACTGGCCTGCTAGCTAGTGCCGAGGCGAAGAATTTACCTAGAACCAAGTGACAGGTGAGGCCCTGCTAGTGCCAAGTGGCGGAGAGGCTCTACCTATGATTTGGGCCCAGGGAATTTTGTGTCCACTAGAACGTGGTGGCAGGATGTCAGCCTCTCTGTGACTGTAAAAGATTCAAAATGTGTGGCCGTGACTTGGGAGGCCCTAACTGTAGCCCTAAAGAAGGGCGAGCGAGGTCGCTAACTATGATTTGGTCATGGGGCTGAAACCTCAGTGTATGAGGTGGGGTGTAGACCTCGCGGGACCGTAGTATTACTTAAGATGGCTAAGGCCAGCGCCTAACCCTCAATGCCAGTTCTCTAGCCTGATGGGGCTTGTCTCTTAGAATGGTGTGATATAACGTATATAGATACTTAAACCTTGAGTGTTTGTCATTTTTCTTTGATGCGCGGGAGGATTACCATATATTCTTGCTTCTGCAGGGAACAAGCCCGGTCCAGGAAACCTTAGGGAAAAAGATGCTAGTGGGCCTGAGGCGTGCCACTGGTATAATGAGTGTAAAAATGTTGAACGTATTGGTAGGTGTGTATCAGAGATACCGTAACGTAAGAACTCTGGTAAGCTGAGGGACCTGAACGTTGGTCCGTCAATTAGAGACAAGCCCCTGGGGTCCCACAATGTGAATTTAATTTGAATGATACGAAGGCGAAGTGAGGCATTAAGGAGAAACGTAATCGTAGTGAGTAAGATTACCAATACCTGATACTGCAAAGCAGGGGACCAGGCAGCCTGTAGGTGGTCGATGGCGTAGGACTTGGCGAGCTGTGGTAATGACACAGGCCTAAGTAATGATATGTAGAAATGAATGGCAAAACATGTACCGTTTAATATAGTAGTAATACGGTGGATTATGATTATGAGATTGTTGACATTTGTGAGGAATCTTAGACCAGGTACGTCTTGAAGTTTAGAACCCACTTTGAGAGGCGGGGAGCTGTATGAGGTTGTGGAGGCTGAATGATGCCTCAAGGGAAAACGTAAAATGGTACACCTTCTTACCTGTTACCGAAATGTGGGATACTGGGTACCTCTTATTGGAGCTTTGTTTGAAGAAAAGTATAAGTAGTAACAAGGTGGTGTAGGTGATTGATGTTTATTCGCTGTGAGGAATCTCTGATCTGGCCCGTTTGACATTTAGAACCCACTTTGGGAGGTGGGGGGCTGTATGAGGCCGTGGAGGCTGAATGAGGCCTCAAGGGAGAACGTAAAATGGTAAACCTTCTTACCTGTTACAGAAATGCGGGATACTGGGTAGCTCTTCTTGGAACTTTGTTGGAAGAAAAATATAAGTAGTAAAACCCCAAAAACACATGCAGTCTAAGTGTAAGGAACCAGTATATAAGGACTTTTAAGGAACGGAGGTTTTAAATCATGCTAATGGTCTGTAAAGAGCCTGGTGAAAAAGGACTGTAAGGCTTAACCTATGAGCGGAGAGACCTAGTTGCGTAGAAGACTAATACATAAGGGAGAGTACAATAGCCTGGCAGGGTATGATAATGCCTGGAGGAGTATTTTTATTTTATTTATTTTTTAAACATAACTGATAAGAGAAGTGGTCAAACTGTGCTATAAGAAGATTTACCCTGTAAAATATAGGAGTCCCATAATTATGTGATCATGGGCGGGAAAATTAAAAACACATTATTTAACCAGTGGTGACTTTAAGAGCCATGTAATACAAATAAATCCAAATAGGATAAATAATGCGAGTGCTTAGTTATGTGAAAGCAAACTATGTACAATTACAGTAGATTTTGGAATTTAAACATTGTAGCCTCTTGCTTTCGGTAAAAGAATTAACAGGAGAACTGTAATGAGAAAGAACTCCTGTGTTCGGTTAAATGGAGCATGCAAACAAATTTTAAACGAAAGCCAATGTATATGTGTTGGGCTGAACGACCGAACGAACGGATGAAAATAGTTGAATGTAAGTTTTAGTGCGGTCGGTAGTTAGTTTATACGAAAATGTAAGCGATAGGAGTGTGTACTCTGCGGTCGGCTGTTAGCCGCACGAACGCAGAAGTACATGGACAGAGTAAGAGCACGAATGGGTAAGTAATGAAGGGAGTCTATCCCCGCGTTTTTAGGCCCGAACGTGGGAAATAGCCGAACGCCATTTCCTAGGTTTATGCTTACGTGGACGTGCTGGTCTCGTGATCAGGAGCCGGATGGAAGACGGAGGCAGGAGCTGCTGGCGACAGACCGCTTGCTGGAGACTGCTTGAGACAACACTTGGCGGGAACGATGAACCGGAAGTGCAGGTAACTATGGAGACAAACAGCTTGCACAACAAAGGTAAGTAGGGGGTTAGTGTTTATATAGGATCATAACTCCTCCCACAAATTCAAGCCAACTGGCCTTCCAACATAGGACTTTTTTAGTTAATAATCTACCTTGGTGATGATAAAGGACAATGGGTTTACTCACTTGCGCCCCTGTGTCTGAAATTAGATCATCCAGAGCTTGTTTTTATTAACCTCCAGATCATAGGGCGCCTATAATATAGAACTGTACAAATCCACAATAAATACATAAACAAAACAATCCATACATCCCCAGACAGGAATAATTTCCCCCCAGCATTATTTCAAAAAAGCGCCCAGATCAGATGTACCAAGCCCGAGAAATCAGAGTGCAGTTTGACTGAGTGTTGCTACATCCCGATCCAGCATGGAGTTCTAGGCTGTCGCGGCTAAGTGACGATCTTTGAATGGATGCTCTGTGCTCTTCTGAAAAGGGGGCTCCCCCTAGCTATCATGCTGCGTTTGTCATCAGTGTCCTTCCCTACCTCCCCTCCAATTAGCGCACTCCTAGACTACTGGAAAATGGGTAAAACCATATGTGAAGTTGACCAGGCGGCCGCTTAGTCCGTGACAGGTTAGGGTTTCAGAAATTTAAAGCCTTAACATGCTCTATGGATTTTAGCTGCTCTGGTTATAGGGAAATGGTCACAGATAGAGGTAGCACTCCAATGACAATACATGGGAGGAGGGTAGGGGAGAGCCAGGGAAGTGATTAGTCTTTAGTAGCGTATATTGGAGTCCTGCACCAGTTGTCCAATGGCGAATTTGACAAATCTAAACTTTTTGCATACAAACATAGAATGTGACGGCAGATGAGAACCATCCGGCCCATCTAGTCTGCCCAATTTTCTAAATAATTTAAAGGGACTCTACAGTGCCAGGAAAATATGTTTTCCTGGCACTGCAGGACCCTACAGTGCCCCTTTCAATCCCACCCCTTCAGTGACTTACCGGAGTCCAGCATCGATGTCCCTCGGCGCTGGGTCAGGCTGCGCCTACTCTCCTCACCCGCCGTCAGCCGGTGGGGGAGACCGCATGTGCGGCAATGGCCGCGCATTATACCTCCCCATAGGAAAGCATTATTCAGTGCTTTCCTATGGGGATTTTGGCGACGCTGGAGGTCCTCACATAGCGTACTCCTTCAAGGGTAGTGGATACATGGAATAGCATTCCAGCTGAAGTGGTAGAGGTTAACATAGTAAAGACGTTTAAGCATGCGTGGGATAGGCATAAGGCTATCCCAACTATACGATAAGGCCACGGACTAATAAAGGGGTTTAGAAAATTGGGCAGACTAGATGGGCTGAATGGTTCTTATTTGCCGTCACATTCTATGAATCTTTGAAAACACACTTTTTCAGGAAAGCATATCATTTAAACTGTTAGCAGGTTTTCATTCCTCCCCCCATGACTCCTCTCCAGCAACTGTCAAAAATAACCTACTAAGTTCTCAGTGAATACTTTTCTAGCAACCTATTTCATTACCCCTACACCCTACCCCCTCTAGCATGTAAGCTCATTGAGCAGGACCCTCAACCCCTCGGTTCCTGTGCGTCCAACTTGTCTGGTTACAATTACATGTCTGTTAGTCCACCCATTGTACAGCGCTATCGAATTTTGCTGGCGCTATATAAATAATGAAATAATAATTATCAAGTGGCTACACATCTAATTACATGTGGTTTCATTGTAGTGTCTAAATCACAAAGTAGCTCATCACGATCTGCTTATAAGGCCATTATAAGCCCGCTTTAAACAGCCATTCAGATGACCCTTTTGGTGGAATGCCAAGCATAAATCATGTGCCTTTAAAGGCCCACTATAGGCACCCAGACCACTTCAGCTCAGTTAAGTGGTCTGGGTGCCAGGTCCATCTAGGGTTAACTATGCAGCTGTTGCCATGTTTACATTAGGGTTAATCCAGCCTCTAGTGACTGTCTCATTGACAGCTGCTAGAGGCGCTTCTAACTAAAAATCACAGTGAGCAGACGCTGCCGTCTATAGGAAATCAATGAGAAATGCTTTCCTATGGACTGACGTCGGAAGAGCGCTTGAGAAAGGTAAGTGTTTAACCCCTCTTGAGCCCGGCGGAAGGGGGACCCTGGGGTGGGGGACGGGGACGGGACCCAAAGACCCTATAGTGCCAGGAAAACGAGTTTGTTTTCCTGGCACTATAGTGGTCCTTCAAGTTCTTCCAAAGGTGAGCAATTGCATCTGAGGTGCAAATACTGCCCAATGGGGATTCCTTTCTTAAGGTGCCTAGGGTGATAACTGCTGCATTTAAATGGAAAAGTGGAATTTTTCTTCTTGAAAAGTGCAGTTGTAATCCTATTTGCTTGCATCATAAGGATAAGGTCAAGAAAATGTAACATCTTGCCGCCTATTCCACTTGTGAAATATAGATTTAGATTATGGAATGAGATGTTGCTGGAGAACTGTCCCAAAGCCGGTATCTTTATAAAATACTCAAAAGTAAAGGAATTGCTTTAGAAAAATTCTACAACTCTGGAATAAAATTATGCTGTTAGTTTAGCTTTCAAACTTGAAGTTTCCTAGTCACCTCTTCACAATTCTGGTAACACTGAATACACTCAAATATGCAAAATTACTTTAGATTTAACCTTCTAGAAAGGGCCTGTAACAACCTGTTTTTCATTTTTAAAGTGATGTTGGCTTATTTGTTGTTTTGTTTTCTATTTTGTCTGAGGACTGTATAGTGCTTCTTGCATCTCACACTGATAATGTGTTATCAGAGTTGCTAGTGTTTCCTGATGGCGACTTCTAAAAACCACATTACTTTGGATGATAAACCCTAAACTGTCTCACTAAAGCAGGCTTTGTTGTAAAAGTTAACCATGTTTCTGAAATGTTATTTTTAAGGTTTATTTTTTTTGCTCAGACGTGTGACTTCCAGCTGTAAATTGCAAGCTCGTTTTCCATTTTGTTGTAACTTTAGTGGTCAACTGCTAATCCCTGAAGTGCCTTTTTGTGGCTGTCCAATCACAGGCTTTTCAATGCAGCCCAATGTGAAGTCATTGCAAGGCAGGTGGTTCTTTTGCTGTCTCTTGAGCTAAACAAACTAGGAAATAACAGGATCTGTTGTCTGCTGACAGGCAGTTAGGGTGTAACCAGATTTATTTATAAGTGCCAATTTTTAGACCTAAAGCATTTCAATAATTTAACGTTCTTTAGGGGTCTGAAGTGTCAATTTAAAGGCAAACTCCATTGACCAAACTAAAAAAAAAAAATCTGTTCTGTAGCTATACTACCAATGGAAAAAATGCATAACTACATATGTTATGTTTTAATTGGGGTATATCGATAAATAGTTTGCAAGAGCTGCAGTTCTTGAGTCTGTATAGAGTCGCAAAGAATTGAAGCCAATGAGCTGCATATGATGACGTTCAACGTCCTCACACAATGCATGCGTATGTTAAATGTAATATGACTGAATCAAATGTTATTGCAGCAGGAAAACTGCCACTAGAGAGAGGTGTGTTTTAACCCTGCAATGAAAACCTTGCTGCTTCTGCAACACAGCAATGTTCTTCCTTTTTTAAATTTGTTTTATTATTATGTATATGTATGTATATATATATGTGTGTGTGTGTGTGTATGTATGTATGTGTATGTATGTGTATATAGATATATAGAGAGAGAGATAATATCTCTAGTGAATAGATCCTAAGAAGTAAACTTCTTGGGTATCTTATTTTGTGCTACTTGCTTGTTACTGCACAACATGGCCTGTAATTGTACAGCATAGCCTGTAGAGATGCACCAAAATTTTTGGCCGAAAATTGACCTATTCCATCAAAATCATTTGGGGGGGGAGGGTGGAATCATTTTCCGTTTCGTTTTTTTTGGCCAAGGGCATCCTAAATTTTCGTTTTCAGTGCATCCCTAACTGAGGTATAACTTTGAAGTCTGTAGCAATAAAGATGCCTATTAAACAGAATAAAGAGAAACCGACCTGATGGAACCACTTACCAAATCTACCTTAACTGCACATTTTCTGACTTAAAGGACCACTATAGTGCCAGGAAAACAAACTCGTTTTCCTGGCACTATATGGTCTTTAGGTCCCCCCCACCCTCACGGTCCCACTCCCGCTGGGCTGAAGGGGTTAAACACTTACCTTTCTCCAGCGCTGGGCTCCCTCGGCACTGGGGACTCTCTTCCCTCTTCGGCTGAATGTGCATGCTTTCCTGTGGGCGGCAATGTCTTCTCACTGTGAAAATTACAGTGAGAAGTGCGGAAGCGCCTCTAGCAGCTGTCAATAAGACAGCCACTAGAGGCTGGATTAACCCTAAAGTAAACATGGCCATTTCTCCTAAACGGCTGTTTACAGCAGGCAGGGTTAACCCTAGATGGCCCTGGCACCCAGACCACTTAATTAAGCTGAAGTGGTCTGGGTGCCTATAGTGGTCCTTTAATACATTTATCTTTGGAAGGTTTGATGTAGTATTAATAGTTACAGTTTGTACCTATTTAACCATTGGATGTTATTCAAGGTTTTGTTTTCTGTTCTCCCATCTTACTTTTGTCTGTACAGTATTTATGGTCTGTTCATATTCTGTGCAAAATGCAGCTGCCTCTAGTGGATGCAAGGGGAAACATTGGTGTCAAGACAAAATTGGACTCGACAATCTGTGCCAAATTCCTATTTGTTTACCCCACATCCTTTCCTTTTAGACTTAGTGTACAAAGTGTACCACGTCTGAGACCTATAATGTACATTTTGTATTTCACAGCTTGGAAGTCTGCGGTTCTTTCAGCTTTCATCATTTGGATGCTTGGGGCGTCCACTTTGTTGTGAAAACTAAAAAATGGCCAGTAGTTTATCTCCATGGTAACTCTTGCAATCCTCCTTATTGGATTGACCTATTGTGTGATGGCAGAAAGCAAGCACAACAGGAAAAGGAATTTGTAATAGCAGTTATATAACCAATTAGGTTGCGGAAATTTTGAAAGATTCAGGTTTATTTTGCTTTGTGTTTTTTCTCTTTTTCTTCTCACTCATGTAGAGCAAAATCAGGCATAAATCAGAAGAGCGAATACAAATATGCATACTGTGAATGGTATTTTAGGGGAATTGAAGAAACCACGGCACACAACCTTTTGAGAATGACTCCTTCATTTCTGGCACCAGTGTGTGTGTGTGTGTGTATGTGTATATATATATTAGACAAACTGTGTATATCGGATTAGACAAACTGTTTTGTTTTTTTTTGTTTTTTTTAGTTTTTTTTTTTAGGAGAGGTTTGTACGCTTAAAATGACAATTTATATGCCAGCATATACTGTAATACAGAAAATATATATATATATATATATATATATATATATATACTCTGTATTACAGTATATGCTGGCATATAAATTGTCATTTTAAGCGTACAAACCTCTCCTAAAAAAAAAAAACAGTTTGTCTAATCCTATGAATATAAAGTTGCATGGCTGAAATGAAAATAAGGCCTTGGTCTAATGCTTCACTGACTCACACCATGGTTTCGCCCTTCTCATAGCTCATACCTTTTTCAAACTTTTATTTTTTATTTTTTATAAAGTGTTTTTTTTGGGTGCTTACTACTACTAATCACTCAACTGAAATGTACTTTTCCAGCGATTTACGCTTTAACAAACATTCGGGAAGAACTAGCAGATGACATTATCTCTTGCAGTATCATATATCATTTATATGTCAACATAGCTGAGTGCTTAAAGGACCACTATAGTCACCCAGACCACTTCAGCTCAATGAAGTGGTCTGGGTACCAGGTCTCTCTAGTTTTAACTCCTATGTTTCACTGACGTTTAATCCAGCCTCTAGAGGCTGTCTCACTGACAGCCGCTAGAGGCGCTTCCGCGATTCTCATTGTGAAAATCACAGTGAGAAGATGCTGGACGTCCATAGGAAAGCATTCAGTAATGCTTTCCTATGGGCGGTTTAAATGTACGTGCGGCTCTTGCCGCGCATGCACATTCGGATCTGACGTCGGCAGGGGTGGAGAGTTCCCCAGCACAGAGGGAGTCCTGAGGGTGGGGGACCTAATGACCCTATAGTGCCAGGAAAGCGAGTTTGTTTTCCTGGCACTATATCGGTCCTTTAAACTCTAATCATCTTGCATAGAAACATAGAATGTGACGGCAGATTAGAAAATTGCATGGAGTCTGTGGAGCGCTTCGGTACGAGAGGCGTGGCTCTACTCCTGGCGGTGTCACAGGGGCCTAATTTGCATATGGCATCTCATTGCTCATGCACAAGCGCATCAATAGATGATTCAGTGCACATATGCAAGACAACCTGTCAGTAGGAGGAGGGGTGCTGTGCACATATGAGGCAGAACCTATTGAAAGTGAATAGGATTAGCATAAGTTCCCTGACTTTTTAGGCTTGGTAATTGCTGTCCAGGTTTTGAACAAATCATGCAGACTCACTAGTGCAGGAATCGTATTCATGGTGTTTGTATACATTCCAACACCGTGATATTTTTAAATTTTTTAATTCGTTTTTCATTCTTATGTCATAGGCGCTCTTACTGCAATAATGCATTTGTGGGACTGTTGAATTACTTCATCCACCTTGTCACTGCTGGCTTACAGTTCCTTAGGGGGAAATATGCTGACATTTAGAGAAACTAAATGGAGAGCATGTACAAATCCAATCAAAAAGATTTAAGGTTTGTTTTGGTTTTTTTCACAATTTTAAATGTATTTATTTTTCTCCAGTGAACAATTAAACTTAAAGAAACCCTTAGTTCATAAAAATTAAAAACTGAGTAAATGTGATGAAACGGCCCCCTCAAAAAATAAATACTTTTTGAATGCTATATGTGAACTAGCAACAAGGTTTTTTTTTTTTTTTTTTTTTTTTTTTTTGCAATTCGTAAGATCACTTGGGCTATCAAAAAGACTGGCAAATTAGAGAATTCATCATTTCAGAATACACCTATTGCAGAAGATACCCCAAAGTGTCAGGAGATATGTATGATCAAATGGTTGTGCGAAAAGCTTTAAAATGTCTTCAGGTCAATGTTTATGAAATTGCTGTCTTGTTATATATTATCAGTTGGCAAAATAAAACCCAATGTGTCACAAAGAAATGTGTGGGTGCTTTTAACAGAGCATGAAATTATCATGGAATAAATTAAACAAATGCCAGTACAGTACTTTACAAAAATTCTGAAAAATCTGCTGTTAAGTGGATTTAGTTTTGTATGTTCAGAAACACACTGTGCTACAGTACAGTAAATTCATTGCATTCAGCAGGAGACCACGAAGTGGTCGCATTAAAAATAAATGAAGCGTAGTGCACTTGTTTTTGTAATCTGAGAACCCACTGCATGATGTCATTTTTCACTGTACTTGGCCTTGTCGTTAAGATTTGTCTACAATGTGCTTATGTGGATGTTAAAAAAATTGTGTATTTGTGACCCTCTCAACATGCTACACAAAGTAAAGCTAAGCAGAATTAGTGGATTTCTTTTTAAAGGAGCCCTATAGGGTCAGTAACACAAACATGTATTCCTGACCCTGTAGGGTTAAAACCACCATCTAGTCCCCTCATGCCTCCCTAAATATAATAAAATCTTACTTGTATTCAAGCCTGAAGCTGCTGGCTTTGTCCCTGTTTCCTTTAGACCTGCCCACTGCCTGCTGACATCAGCAGAAGTGGTAGCCTAATACAATCACAATGCTTCCCCATAGGATTGGCTGAGACTGACAAAGAGGCAGGGGCAGTTCCAGCACAATTCAAACACAGCCCTGGCCAATCGGCATCTCCTCATAGAGATGAATTGAATCCAAGAATCTCTGGGGAAAGTTCAGTGTCTGCATGCAGAGGGAGGAGACACTGAATGTTTGGATGCATTTTAGGCAGCCGTGACCCAGGAAGGATCTCTAACGGCTATCTGAGGAGTGGCCAGTGAAGTTATCACTAGGCTGTAATGTAAACACTGCATTTTCTCTGAAAAGACAGTGTTTACAGCAAAAAGCCTGAAGGTAATGATTCTACTCATCAGAACAAATTCAATAAGCTGTAGTTGTTCTGGTGACTATAGTGTCCCTTTAATGAGATCACACTACTTGTCCCAGTTGCTAGGTACCCGTATGAAATCTATAGCATGTACAAATTCTAAAGAGGAAAATTTAAATACATAGCCACAAAACTAAAGTGTACTTTGACATGCAAATATATTAAATACTTGGCTAATACAACAAAGAATGTTCCAATTTTATGTTCAGTTCACAAACTTTATGTTCAAAAGGACCCGATATGTAAAAGACACGACATCATGTATGTCATATTGGTCAGTTACACCACACTTTATTTAAATGTGTTGAACTTTTAAATTAGTATAGGTCTGGTGCTAAACAATAGACTTGCAAATGAGTTTCAGCTGCTATGAACTAATTAAAATTCCTTTTAATCTACGCCCTCCATGAATAAGACGCCACAGGTAACCCCCGGACAAATTGATTTTGATTTGTTATAGATTAAAGGGAATTTGACCCTTTTTGTAGCATCTAAAACTCGTTTGTGTGCAAATCTACTCTACAAATTTCCTGGGATGAAAGTGTGTGTGACATTTTTAATGTAATTTTATAAAAGGAATAAAAAGTTCATCTTTTTTTTTTATTTTTTATTTTTTATTTTTTATATTCTCCATTCAAAGTGATTTTAAAGGAACACTGAAAGTACCATAACTACTAGAAACTCATCTGCACCCCTCCAATGTAACTGATATTTAGAATGGTATGACGTCTTACCTTGGATCTGCTGGTTACCGTTCATTGCCTTCACTGCAACTTGAGTCCAGCGGAGAATTTCTGCCTAAATTAAGACCAGTGGTGCATGACTTTGATCATTGGCAGAGAGTGATCAGTTGGTGCTCTTAGCCAATGAGCTGACCGTGCACTGCAGAACTTGGTTTACCCCAGGTAAAACGTCTAACCATTCTACTTACATCTATCTAACAGTTGGTCTCAGCTAGGACTCTTGAGTTGTAGTGGTTATGGTGCTTGGAGGTTTATTTTTTTTTCTAAAGAAGAATTCTTTATCTGATTCTAATCTACAAATAAATCCTCTAATTTGTTATTCATGGTCTGAAGCCTTTTGTGTGTGGTTTTTTTTGTTCTTGGTGTTTCTAAGGTATTTTTGTTTTTGAGTTTTAGTGAGTTTTAACTCCTGTTTCTAAAATGTTTTTTGTTAATTGTGCTTGTCTTTAACATAACATTCACTGACTGACCACTTTTTGGTCTTGTTGATTTGCTATCTAGTGGGGCGCTGTTCTCACATTTTAAAAATCACAGGCATTTAAATATCTAAATGTGCATTTTTCCTGTTCCATCCTAGATGGAAAACCTTTTAAAAAGACAAGATGTGCTAAACAAAATCAGTTTTGTTTGTTCCCATGCCTTTAAAACATGGATGCATTTCACCAAACTCATTATGCATTTTCATCTACAATTCAAAATGTAATTGCTGTTGAAGTAAATGGTGGTCTATGCAGGATTGTGTTCCATTATCCTAAATTGACCCTGGTGAATAATTACAAAGAGCTTCTTGGATAAGTTTTGAAAGAATTTCTTCTCCCATATTGAAATGTTTAAATCTTATCCTTTTTGAAGAATGGCTACGGCCCACTATGGAAGTAAAAAAAACAAAACAAAAAACCATGGAAACCTAAATAATTTCTCTGGTGTCTCTGCCTTATATCAAATGTTGCCCCATTTTAATTCACCGTAAATAACTTTTCAGTAGTAAGTTACTTTAACCTCATTTAGGTTGATGTAAAGCTATTCCTCGTTAAGATTGATCAATATCTTGCATACTTTAAAACTCTGCTTAAAATATGCAGTTTCCCTCCATTGCAACATAAAAAATATAATCACAAATGACTGACACTTCTGTCTGCTTTAGTCACTCACACATTGCATGTAAAGTGCATCGTTGGCTCACTTAAAAAGCATTATCAGATCCCATGTCTGAAAGTGTTTTTTTATTTTTTTTATTTCTCCTGCACGTACATCATCTGCGTCCTACTTGAAAACTGCACACCAGATTGCACTTGAATAGAGTGAATAATTTATAGGTAGTACTATCACAACAACTGCACAATGGCAGCTTTTATGCCTGTCTAATTATGGGACGAACGAGGTAGCATTATCTGGCAATTTCTACTGAATTGGCAAAACAAGATACAGAGAAGGAATCCGGACTATTTCACGAACAGACATGAGCTCAGTAAAATTCAGTGCATTCAAATATGGATGAGTGTGATCAGCATGTTTGTTTAAAACTATTGAGCACATTACATCGCTGCAGATACACCAGTGTTCAGCCTGATCCTTTTTGGTTTTCATACTTTGATGAAATGACAATGTTACATGAAAATGAGACTAGTAATACATATATACCTTTTGTGTTGTATATAATGTAATCTGACAAATGTGTTCAGTGAATTAGTTACTAATGGATTAGTCTGTGGCATAACATGAATTGGGGGAGATTGAGGGGTGTGTGTGTGTGATTGTTATATGTGTACTCTTGTAGCTTATGCATAAATGACCTGGCATTTGAGTTATTTACTTCTTGGTGTTTCCATTAATTTGTTGATTGACAATTTTCACAGCCAGTGATCAAAGTTGGTATGTTACTTGGGAAATATCAAATTATTTATGAAGCATATCTATTAAATATCAATTATTTAATAAACTATTCAATCTCTTACCATGAGATGCGCTACATTGCATGGTAATGTAGTTATGGATTATAGAATATGCCTTTATTTTTTTTTTTAAGTTATTGGGGTGGGTGGCTAACAAAAAAAAACCCACAGAGTGTCCTGCATGTGACTCTACATGATTGGCCTACATGAGGGAATGCTTTGTAAATCTAACACTTGGGGCTAATACTCAAGGTTGTAATAAACATTTTAAAATGTTTGTCGAAATATTTTTATTGTTGTATTCTGTTGTATGTTTGTTATTTAAAGAAATCCCTTTTAGGATCATGGTACACTTGGTTTTAAAAGCATTTTATGTAGAAAGAGCATATTACACAACCGTATTAAAGAGGAAAATAAATGACTGGATGTAGGCAGAAACAAGAGAAGCCACTCAGTGTTTGTTCTCCTGTAAAGATGTTTTCATTCATATTTTTTATATTCCCATATTTGCATAAGTCCTATAAAGTCAATATAAGCATACTTAAGTTCTATTTGTTCATTAAGATGTGTCCTTGCATTAGTGGACGAGCAATACAAACTAGATAAACGTGCTAAGTAATAATACAACTTCAAAAAGAAACACATCTGACACGGGTATGTAAACATTGTAATGCATCTGTCCATTTCCACAAAGGGATGTAAAAGCAGAGTAAATGCTGTTCATCGCTCCAGCACGTCAAGGGTTGAACGGCAATGAGGTTTGAGAACATCAATAACAAGCTGCTTTCTGAGTTATGATGATACCAGCATCAGGCAGAGCTCCAGCCTATTTTCTCACCCCCCTTTTCCCTCTTCGCTGGTCTTTCCCTCCCTCTCTCACTATGGATATAGTAGCTGCTGCTGCAAGCAGTGTGGGATATGCCAAACAGCCGCTAAAGACAAGCTGCTAACTGATCTGTTATATTTATTTTATTAAATTTTTTTGGCATCAACGCAAACACTAAGCTTGGTTAGCCTAGGCATGTTGGAGGGGTAATCACATACAATTGCATACCTGGCTGTGATGAAGTTGTGCTGATGAGTATTTAACTGCACTGCTAATCGGTGGGTATATGCCATCCACTAGAACAGTGAAGGTAAGATGATGCCCTGCGTCGGGCAAGCTTGCTGTCATTTAAATGGGATGAGGGGGAATGCTTTGATTTATTTGCCCACATAATTAAAAGACGGAATTTAATTTGTGTAAGCTAGGTGGCATAGGTTGTTTTATCAGTTGGTGTTTTGTAATTGTAAGCAGCATATCTTGCTGTGATTTTGTAATGTAGACCTACGTATCTACGACACTGTTTGTATTCTGTTCATTTAATGCCTTGTGAACGTCCGTTCACAGTGCAAAGATGCAGCTTTGCTGTACTTTAAGGACTGTTTTACTTGTGCTGGGTTTGTTTTTATTTGTCTTTTTTTTTTTATTGCTTCCATTAGTGTTTAGTGTTTGTTTTAACATAAGCATCAGTTAAAGGCATATGCCGACTTCTGTCACCGAAATAACAACATTTGTTAATGGAGTTTCTACATTTCCCCTAGAAGCAGTTACAAAGGAAATTTGAAATGTTTCTTCATCCCTTTAGGAGTTGTTGATTCACCTACTATTCAGATAGGCCTCTTTTTCACCTATTAGTCCTTGTACATAAGGGTAGTGACCAGATTAGAATAACAAATTCA
The DNA here is from genome assembly GCA_933207985.1 of Pelobates cultripes. Classification (NCBI taxonomy): domain Eukaryota; kingdom Metazoa; phylum Chordata; class Amphibia; order Anura; family Pelobatidae; genus Pelobates; species Pelobates cultripes. Next base: position 210,958,142 of record OW240915.1, on the reverse strand, counting down.
TAAACTCTCTAGACATTCACCTTACATAGAGAGAAATTTTAAAATGGGACATCTCAATTCCTACCACCTAAGTGTTACACTTTTGCAGTGCCTGTTTTCTTTGGTTCCACTTCCTACTATTACTAGTTACTAAAAAGTCATAAGTTTTTAATAACTCTGTAATGTTTCTAACATCTAGGACATTTAATTAAAAACAAACAAACAAGTTTAGTGGTTCCTAACCATAATACATACATGATCCATTATCTTGGTGAAACATTCATGCTTGTATTTTAATGATATAACACAGTTGAATTATGGTAATGCCTTAATGAGCTGAAGGTCCTAATGGGTTACTCTAACTCGTTGAACCTTGGTTTTGGGCCCCACTCAAACATAAAAATTAAATAAAACAAAAAAAAACTTGCCTATGTTCCAGCATTGAGGCCAAGTTCCATAAAACTGATCCTCCTCTGCAGACGTCACTCCCCCTAGCTTCCTGGGACGACGAATAAAAACTTAGGGGGTGGGGGGAGGTGCATATGTACATGTAGACCTGAGGTGCTTAGAGTAACCTTTTTAAGTCTCTCAAATGAGGTCCCTACTGCACTGAGGAAAGCAATACTATAGCAAACCACGTATTGATTTATTGTCTGTATGTTCTTCACTCACAGATAGTGTGCTTAGTGTCTCGCCAATCAGGGCTTGGCTCGGATATGATGTTATTATATCCCAGCCGAGCTCAGATTCACAAAGCGCGGCAGAAGGGGAAGGGACTGTAGGAAAGTCGTCCATGCTGCAGCCCACGAGACCCCAGTACCAGGAAAGTAGCCTATTATCAGTAAACTAGTGGGGAGTGACATCTGTAGATTGTCTTCCTAACTTAGAAAGGGGCATGCAATACAGATACAGTGAAATGTAATGTCGCAGGAAGGTGGTGTATATTGACAGGGATGTGAAATGTGGAGGGGAAGGAAGACTAATAGAGAAAGGTGTTGGGTAATATCCATTGAAGGAATAATTGAAGTCCATTAAAGGTCTAGTCTAGACTTCACTTTCTAGTAAAGTGTGTAGATTTGCCTAGGGTGGTGACAATCTTTGCACTGGCCCGGCTTTTAATGCTCATATGGTCAGCTTCTTCTATATCCTGGTTTCTCAGCATGTGGCGGGAGGCAGTAGAAGAGATCAGAGATCTCCCTCACTGGCCAGCTAATTCTCCTGCAGTGACGGAACTTGAAAAGAGAGACTAAAATTGGTCTCTTTTGCTTGCACTGTATTGGACACCCTCCCCCCCCCCCAGGGGTGCAAGCATGTTTCTTCATCCGCCGGACCACTGGCGACCAGTGTGTGTGTGTGATGAGGGAGAGAGGATAAAGCTTAAGTTTAGTGTGTTTAGGAAAAGAAAAAACATAAAGTTCCCTCACTGTAGCCCCTATTCCCCACTATACAACTCGTCTTCCACTGCAGCCACTATTCCTCCCTCTTCATCCCCTATGCCTCGCATTGCATTACCTACCCCCCATTACAGGTCCTATGCCCGACTCTAGCCCCTGCCCCCTCCACCTCCCCTCAATAGAGCCCAAAATGCAACATACGAAGCAAACACCCCCATGCACAGCCTTGTCCCACTTAACATCCAAACACCCATCTAGTCACATTCACCATTCAATCTTACTCCTACTTTTTAGTTGTAAAATTTAGCTATGTGTTTGTGTGAAACTGTAGGTGTCCGTTTCCTCTTTGTGTAAATGTGTGTGTCAGTATCCTCTGTGTGTAGTATATTTATTACACAAATTTGTAAACTGAATGTTAGAAAGTGTCCCCCCAAGGCCCCATTAGAGACTACAATGGAGTCTAATGAGCTTTGGAGAGGGGTCTTTCCAACACTCTAGCCCCCATTCACAATATAGTAATATATTTTGATACCCATCCCAAGTTGGCTCTCACCTTAATGACTGCTGCATGCTGGGCAGATGCTGTGGCTGGCTGGCAGGCCTCTTTCTTCCCCTAGCAGGCATCTGTTTTTTTCCCAACCACCATTTTTCTTTTTCCCCTTCCCGTCTGTATGCCTCTTTGTGCCCCCAAGCCCCTCTGTGTGCCTCCCAGCCAATCAGTGTCTCTGCTTCGTCCTCCTGTGTCTTCTTTAGCTCTCCTTACCTTCTATACCCTCTTTATCACTCCTCACTTTCTGTGCCCTTATATAGCTCCCTTTCCCTATTGTGTTTTGATTTAGCCTCCCTCACCTTCACTCTTTAGCCCCTGTACCTGCTCAGCCTCACCTGATCCACAACGACCAAACCGTGTTTGTTATGGGTAGACAGGGCTCGGACAACTCCAGGAAGGTTCTGGATGTCCTGGTAGGCACGGAAGAGGGGGGTGGGGATGCCTTTTCCTTGCACTGGATTTGAAGGCCTTTGACAGACTGAATTGGCAGTTTATGAAGAAAGTTCTTACGAAGTTTAATTTCCCCTCACACGTTAGCAATCAAATAATGTCATTGTACACTACCCCAGCTGCTAAGGTCTCCTACGGCGGTTTCCTGTCTGACAAATTTCCCATCACTAATTGGACCCGGCATGGCTGCCCCTTCTCCCCCCTGCTTTATTTTTTGTCCTTTGAACTTTTAGCGCAGAAAATAAGGAATCATATGCAAATTTGCAGGGTACGGATGCAGGGGAACGACTGCCGCCTTGCCCTCTTTGCAGATTATATTTTTATAGCACTGACCCTATGTTAGCATTGCCACACCTCCTGTCACTCCTGAAGGAGTTTGGAGACTTATCGCACTATAAGCTGAACCAGGATAAGATGCTGCTACCCATTGGGCTCCCACAGTAGACAGTGTCAAGGTGAAGAGGCCTACCCCTTTGATTGTCGAACATCATCTCTTATGTATTTGGGAATTAAAATTACCCCCTCTTTGGCAGGCATTGTGAAACCTAATTATACTCCCTTAATTCAACTTTTCAAAAATGATACCCTCAGATGGAAAACTGGGTGTCAATGCCTTCAAAATGACACTACCGTGTTTACTGTATGTCTTACACATGCTACCAATTAAGATTCCCAGTTCGTTTTATAAATCCCTACAATCGGCTTGCAGCTCATTTATTTGGGGTGGCTGAGACTACCTCTTGCTCTCTTACAGAAAACTCCGTTCTTGGGTGGGGTGGATCTCCTGAACATGATGTATCTCAAAGCTACCTTACTTGCAGCGAGCATTGCTATGCATGCAATGTGTGGACAAGTTCAATGGGTGTATTTAGAAAGGGCTCAATTTCGGGACCAGTCTATGACAGATTATATGTGGACCCCCATAACCCTTCGTAGGCCGGAACGTGACTTGGTTCCTACTACGCGACTGGTTTTGAGGGTGTGGGATGACTTCTTGTCCAAATTAGGTTCTAAAGATACGATCCACCCTAAAGCACCTTTAACAGTACTTAAGGCCATAACCCCGGTGGGATCTCTTGACAACTGGAAGAAGTTGGGAATAACACAGATGTGCCATTTGCTAGAGGGGCGGAAAGTGAAAACATTCCCTGAACTGCAGATATTATGGGGCATCCCTGACCGAGACGCTTTTTCTTTATTTACAGGTGAGAAGTATCATGACTTCACACACTTGCTTTGACTTCCCCAATACCTCTCATCCCCCGCCTTTGAACCACCAGCTGGTGCTACAGAGGTGTCAGTCAGCCCCGTCTAAACCGAAGGCGTTGTCCCTAGGCTATAGAGCAGGGCTGGAACTACAGCCTGACAAACAGGTGCTCTGCAGGTCTCATTGGGAGAGGGATGGTGGAGAACTGCTACCAGAGGCCACATGGCTTCGGGCACTTCAACCGCTTGTCCACGTGGACAAAAGGCTATACCCACATTGAGGCACACAGGAAACTCCTCTGCCAATGGTACATGAAACCTCACAGACTAAACAAAATATATCCAGCTGTATCCTCAAAATGCTGGAGATGTATGGGTGAGGAAGGGACCTTACTCCACATCTGGTGGACTTGTAGCGGGATACGCCTACTGTGGAACGACATCCAATCATTACTGGGGATCTTGGGGTACCTGGGTTCCCAATGACTGTCTCTACATGCCTCCTTCAGTTATTCGGTAACACCGTACACCACTCCTGCCATCAATTGATAGGTCTTACCCTCCTAGCAGCTCAAAACCTGATTGTGACACACTGGAAGTCTCCAGTGTGCCCATCCCTCACACATATCAGAGACAAACTTCATCAATTTTGCATATATGAGCACATGTCCCTTGATACTCCAGCTAAAACTAGGACATTTCAGGAAACGTGGGCTCCATGGTTAATACTAACAAACCCTGATGGTGGCAGTGGCTAGCACCTTCCTCGACCACAAAATGAGGTGAGTGACAAACAGGCCCCTATATATAGCTATGTAGTGTGTAGGTTATACAGTGTGTGTGTGTGTGTGTGTGTGTGTGTGTAAGGAACATGGTGTGAGGTGGGATAAGGATGTAGTGTGTATTTGTATAGGTTATGTAGTGAGTTTATGGAATATAGTGAGGCGTGGGAAAGGGATATAGTGTGTGTGTGTGTAGGGAACATGGTGTGGGATAGGTATGTAGTGTGTAGGTTATGCAGTGTGTGTGTGTGTGTGTATTGAACATGGTGTTGTGCGGGATATGATGTAGGGAACACTATAGTGTGGAGTAGGCATGTAGTTTGTATGTTTGTAGGTTATGTAGAGTGTGTAAGGCACATAGTGTGGGGTGAAATAGGGATGTAGTGTGTGTGTGTGTGGTGAAATAGGGATGACTGGTGACAGAGTGAGGGGGTGACTGGTGGCAGAGTGAGGGAGGGGGTGACTGAGTGAGGTTAGACATACCTTCCTTTTTTTTTTTCTGGTGGGCTGTCCCTCCAGTCTGCAGCTCCGCCAGGTGTAAGATGCAGACTGTGCAGTATCTCAGTCTCTGCTGGCTCTCCCCGGGCAGATTCCCCCTCTGCATGGAAGCAACAACCATTTCCCATAGAGATGCAATAGCCTCCTAAAGCACTCCTATTGTAATGCATTGGATTGGATGAGATCATCAAGATTGGTCTTCATCATGGAGGCAGCGCCAGCATCTGCAAAAGTGGCGTGGCATGGAAAAATAAGCAAGCTCACCTTTACCATGCAATGGCAGGGGGGCCTGGGACCTAAATAGTTAAACACTATAGTGTCAGGAATACAAGTTTTGTATTCCTGACCGTATAGTGTTCCTTTACTGTTGTGGCTGATCAGTTTGTGTTTTTATGATTATAATTTTTGTTATACATAAAATTGTCAGCGATGGTGTTCATTTCACCATTTGTGAGAGAGGGGTATGAGATCCACCCAGCAATTTCTAAACAACTGCAAAACAGAGGAAGAATCCAGGAGATCAGATTGATGCCAAATTTCCCTCAGCTGCAAGAGAGTATTAGTAGAAACTAATACATTCCTGGCTGGTAGGCATTGAGAAGTGAGAGAAACTGGTGTTGGAAGCAGAATGCTGAAGTTGCAGCAAAGACTAAAGAAAAGCCCAAATATGTAGATACTCAAAAGACATGTGTTTGTTAGTTTAACCTTAAGTAAAGGGATGTTCTACTTTTTAGTGCTCAGATCAGATCCGCTAGGTTTTTGGGTTTTTTCTGTGTGTGTGTGTATATTTAGTTCTTTAAGTGTACTTTGATACATAAATATGTGCATAGAATTGAAACGTATTTTTTATTTTTACATAATTATGAGTTTAATTTCAATTTGATGGTCCTGTCTGACAACCCATTGAGAAAGTCCAGAGAATGTACTTTTCAACACCCCATAAAACCTGTACATGAAGATATGGTTATACTCTGGATACTTTGTTAAACACAAAAATGAGTGTTTTTAAAACTGTAAAAGTTATCATGATGATATCATCAGTGAAAGTGCAGTTTGTGTGTGAAAAATGCAAAAAAAACAAAAATATGTACATGGGGGGTACATTTGTACTTGTGAGACATTGCTAAACACGTGTTTTTTTTTATATCAGTAAAAGAGAACAGAATTATGACATTTACAGTTAAAATGCCATGCAGAACAATAATTTCTTAATTTATCAAACATTTGTAGATTTTTGTGTTAAATGGACACTATATAGTCACCATAACAACTAGCAGTTTATTGTATTTGTTCTGTTGAGTAGAATCATTCCCTTCAGGAAGGATGAGGAGATGTTGATTGGCCAGGGCTGTTTTTGACTTGTGCTGGCTCTGCCCCTGATCTGTCTCTTTGACAGCCTCCGTCAATCCTATGGGAAAGCATTGTGATTGGCTCAGAGAATTACTTCTGATGATGTCAGGCATATCAGGGGCAGAGGCAGCAGTTGCAAACTTGATTACAAGTAAGATTTTGCTATATTAAAGGGGGTGGGGGTAGATGGTGATTTTAGGGTCAGGAATACATGTTGTACCCAGAAGGGTGCACCTGAGGCAACCGCACTGCCAACCTGAACTCTGTGGCTGCAGCTACCTGTGCCCTCACTTACACATAGGGATCCTTAAATGTGTTGAGTTTTTCTGTGTTTTTACTGTTCATTGAGATTATCTAAAATACATCTATTTTCCTGGCTCTGTAAGGTTAAGCTCCAAGATTACATATCACTGTACCCCCTCACCACATAGAGTGCTCAAACGGTCCTCCTGTATCATTACAGCGAACCACTGCACGCTCGGTATATATTCAAGGCGTTCTGTTTAAGCACCAGCGTACTAAAGCTCTGTTGCTTAGCAGGGCCAGATTAACATAGGGGCTGATGGAGCTGCAGCTCCAGACATATGCTCATGAAATAGGCCTATTGATTGATACATAGGGACACTGTGATAGGGTCACTGGGAGATGTGGAGACATGGGGCACTGAGACACTGTGATACATAGGGACATGGTGAGACCTGGGGTAATCGACACATGGGGAAACTGAGTCATGAGGGCACTGGGAGACCAGGGGACACCAAGACACTGGGCGACATGAGGACACTGATACATAAAGGCACTGAGACAGTGGGAGACTTGAGACACTGGGAGCAATCCATCTATACAGCAGAATCAAATTGTAAGTTTTATTTGGTGATTCTACAGTATTTTCTCTTATGTTACTCCTTGTGATTTACATCATGTGATGTCACCCATACATAAAAGCGTATCAATTAAACTGTTAATAGCTTGCTACTGATTCCTCTCTTGCAACTGTCATTAGTCTAATACAATCATTACCTTTTGTGTCACATTACCCCACTCCCTCTAGCATGTAAGGTCATTGAGCAGGGCCCTCAACCCCTCTGTTCTTGTGTGTCCAACTTGTCTGGTTACAACTACGTGTTTGTTCGTCCACCCACTGTAAAGCGCTGCAGAATTTGTTGGTGTATATAAATAACATAACTAATTATGCAAATTAGCAAGACGGTACGTTTTTTCATTAAAAGTCGCAACCCTAACTACTTTTCACATACTCTTGTTTAAGTATGGAAACCTAAGAGGGATGTAACAAAACTTGTGTGGACTGGCTAACAATGAAATTTAGTTAAGGTAATGCTGACTTTGGTCTATCTAACACTGTGGCATGTTCCCTTACTTCTACACTCACTATATACAGCTTTTCTCTGTCCCATACTGTATAACAGGAGATTCTGCCTGCTAGTAAGAAGACAAGTGGACTAGCGAGTGCTAGGGGATAGTCCTTAGAAAGCGTTGAGCGAGTGCATCATTAGACACATTTATGCCAAGCTCAGGGTGCTGACTGCATAGTATGCCCTTAGTTGGCCAGCTTGCATGATTGGCAGGCAGCATGACCTGTATTCATGCCAGGCTGTCCTTCCAATTCTTTGGACAGACATGCCCCCTTTTTGGGCATGTTCGACTCTTTTGGCAGGTTATGTGATTTGCGTCAGTGGCACACCCTTTTACCATGCCCATTGACTTCCTGCTGTTGGGGGTCATGGATTTACTTGAAAGATGAGAACATAAATTAGTGAGAGATTAGCATAGGGAATGTGTCTTCTTATAGCTGCTGTTTTCTTTCTCTCCAGCACCATCTCCATCAGATACATGACACTTGGATGTGTTTTAGTGTTTTTGGTCGATAAGTTTCTGTAATTAGATAAGGCCCATCACTGTAAGCACCAGGCCCACTGGGATTTTAATCTTGCCCTGTTCCTTTGCTATAGAAGGCTATCCAGCTGCATATACTTACTATACGTGCCTTACTAGAGCCTATGTTTCATTGCGCAATGCCACTCAGCTACAAGGTGCATGAAGCCCATCACTAGTATCCCCCCCCCCCTTGTGAACGCTTATTAGCTGAACTAGAGGTGAGTCTGGGTATCTTGGTTAACAGCATTCAAAAAGGAGTTAGCTAGGTGATGTACGTCCAGCTTCGGTGACAATATTTATATGCTATTCACAAAATGCTGTATTCAATGCAAAAACTTTCAAAAATAAAGAATTGAACATTTTTTTTGAAAAGTTTTAAGGTGACTGTTCATCTTTAAATATTTAAAGTCATTAAATATTGAATTTCGTCCATGGAAGTAATGAAACACCCCATTTTATTTTGTCAAATTGCATTGCTGGGTAAGCTCTTAGCCACTCCAGTCAGACAAGTGTTCTGTTTTGTATCTACGTATTTGCCAATAATTGGGATTGTATAAAGTCCAGATTCAATTGTATTCCCTTCCGTTTTTAAACTATGCATTAACCCGTGCTATTCTTATTTTTATCTTGTCTTGGCAAACACAAATGTAGCAGATGACCGTGTCCGTAAAAGAACATTCTAAAAGTAAAAATAAATATATTTATTTTTAACCTTGGTGTTTTTCCTTTATACTTTTTATATTATCCCCCTTTTACAATAAAAAAGCAAATAAATAAAACCGAAACAACAAAAAGAAACTTGAAACTTTACTTTATTTTAGTGCTAATGCAGATTTCTCTCTGTCGCTGCTCTGATATTTGTAAGGTTATAAGGATTGGAAATGTTTTTTTTTTTGTCCAACCTAATGCTTCTCCTAGCGGTACAGTAAAACCTGCCAGAGTACTACTGGTGCTGTAACCACTACCTGTGCGCTGTAGTGTTTATGGCGCTTGGAATGTTCCTTTAACTCTTTCAATACAAACGGAATGATAGCTCTAACATGCACTATACTGTATGTTCTGACTATGCAAAAAGACTGCTGTAAAATTAATTTTGTTCTTGGCTTTTGTAATTTTTCAATATCCTTCAGCATATGTGTTATTAAAATAAACTATAGAGCTCTCTGCATGTCAGCATAGGTACATATTTATCTTCTTTATGCTAGGAGTGCCGGAAACAATGCTGTGTGTGTGTGTGTGTGTGTGTGTGTGTTATTTATTTTTTATTTTTTTTTATTTTTTTTGCATCAGTAAATTTCCATTTATTTTTTTTTGCAAGATGCAAGTGTGTGGTGTACGTTTTCATCTTATATCTTGTAATGTTTATACATATAATTTTTATTATGCTGCTTTTATGTTGAGGGTGAATTTGTCCTAATGCCAGTTATACATTTATGATATTCCTATATTATTTGATAACGTGCATCATAGTTTTTGTTTTGTATTTATTTTTTAATCTTAACAATGAAAATGTTGCTCTGGAAGTTGCTGAATGTTGCTGTTATAGGAATCGAAGACCTCTTGCCCTATTTTTCCATTTTATTTGAAAGTCTTATATGTAATGCTCCAAGTAACACTCAAAGCACCATAACAGCAACTCTCTGTAGTAGTTATGGTACCATGAGTTTTAGAATATTTGTCTTATTACTCGGTATCCTGCTTCACTTCACCAGGAGAATCAGAAGCCCATGTTTAGCAGATTCTGGGTCTCCCCTCTCTTGGTTACCCTAGGCTAACTGATGGCTTGCATGCAGCACTCAAAATGAGCGCTGCATACAGCCCTCCAAATCTTTTTAAAGCACAGCAGATCAAACTCAGCAGCAGTGTTTCTGGACTTTCAGGTGCTCAGAGGATATCTCAAGGTCTGAACAGACAAGGTCTTCCATCATGACCCCTTGCCGATTGTGTTCTGTGTTGGTCTTTGCCAACTGCCCAGCACCTATCACCGTGTAATCGGCATGCTGATGTTCCAGCATTACAGGTAATTGCCTTGTAAAGCTGAAAACAGCCAGTAGATGGCGACATGACATGCACAACTATTTTAACTAGGAAGCCAGTCAGAGCTATTTTGCCTGAAAATATGAATATGATTTTATTACACAATATTATTTTTAATATTTTGTCTCACAACTATTAATGCAAACGCATCTGAAGGTATTGGTACGAATATTAGCAGTGGGGTTCCTTAGGGTTAAGGTTAGGGGTATAATTAGGGTTAGCTAGGGGTAGGGTTAGTGTTCTGGTAAGTTAAGAGTTAATTCTGGATTATGGTTAAAGGGAAACTATAGTGCCAGGAAAACAAACTTGTTTTCCTGGCACTATAGATTGCCCTGGGTCCAGCGCAGATGTCTCTCGTCGCTGGCTCACCTCCACCTATGCTCCTCCCACTCAATGCCCACGCTCGCTTTAGAATCTCCCTATAGGAAAGCCTTATTCAGTGCTTTTCTATGGGGAAAATCTGATGCTGGAGGTCCTCATGCAGAGCAAAAGTCCGTTTCAATTCTGGAAGTCCCTCCATTGGCTGTCTGGTAGACCGCCACTAGAGGAGGAGTTAACCCTCAGAGGTAACTATTACAGTTTATAAAAACTGCAATAATTACCACTGCAGGGTTAAGGGTGATTGGAGTTTGCACCCACACCACTTCAATGAGCTGAAGTGTTCTGGGTGCCTACAGTGTCCCTTTTAATGCTGCTTTAATGTTATCGATCGCTTAGGTAAGATTAGGGCAGGTATACGGTTAGCTAGTGTAAGCAAAGGGGTAAGATTGGTATGGTGTTGGGGGGGTTGTAGGGTTACCATTGACTAACACAAATTAATTTAGTTCCTAGACAAATAAGACCTTTAACAATCAGGTCTGATACGTGAATCTTTTCTGAGCTCTTTATCACCTTACATTTTATGCAGATAAAAGTTGGGATAGAGACCAATACAGGAGGTGCAAAGATAGGACTAATACCCTGACCACTAGGTAGCAACAAAATAAAAATAATAAAACGTAACCTTTATTGGGTATCTGTATAAGAATAGAAAATGTAGTAGTAAAATGTACTACTATCACATGGACATAAAGGAAAAAAAACAAGAAAACTAGACCAAATATTTACAAGTGTACAAAGGGACAAGGAAAACAAAACTTAAAACTAGATATGTACAATATGTGTATAGTGGTGTAACAATCTTGTTAATGTAGAGATAGACCAAATCCCAATAATAGAAGAATATATAGAGTATTAAAGTAATACTGGCTCTGTAACAAGCTGTAAGATCTAACTATTAGTACAAATTAGGCAAGTATAAGAGAAATCATAATTCCCCAACTGATGCTATATTGATATAATAACATGCTAGAAATCAACAATGTTGCAGGCTGGTAATCCAAATGCGAAGGAAAGGAGAACCTCAACTAAGTGGTACTAGCAGATTATATGGTTGCCTAATTAGTCTCTTAACGTTCTGCCAGCACTCTAAGTGAGTGCCACTATCTAGTGTCTATAGGGGCACCCGGGCTGACAAAATAAGCCAACACTAGTAGTCAGTCGGATACAATAGAGTGTTAGCAGAACAGCCTTAAATACAGCACTGTTAACATACCTCTATTCTGTGCCTTCGAGGGCACCTGGGCTTTACGTCCAAGCCAACACTAACTGTCTCTGATGCTAACAGTGCCGAAAAAGGTGAGGGTGTACCCGGACCTGTTAAGATTCAAGGGGGAGGGGGATCATATCTTCTCACAAGTTTAGAGTAATATGAATGTGATGGCGCCAAATTCGTCTGGAATCTGAAGTGTCCAGGTTATCTCTGAGCCCCAGTACAGGAGGTGGGTACATTCTGTAGCCTATGCTTTTTCCAGTAATACCTCTGAATGGAGAATAAGCTTATACCCTATATCACTGCATTTATAAGGAACTGCATGGCCGTGATTTTTACCTTTACCTATGGAAGCATTATAGATTGCTATGGTGTTGTAAGTGTCCGCTAAAAAAATATATATTTTTGGCTTCTAGTGCATTAAAATGTTGCACTGCTTTATTACTCACTTGTGTAGAAAAAAATGCAGAACAAACTTAAAGTAATAAAAAATTTTTTTTTTTTGGAAATGGGCTGGTTTCTTGCAGTTTATGTTGTACAAGTACAAAAACACAAGGGAATCTTGTATTCTATATAGTAAAGAAAAACAAGTAGGTTCATTTTGAAACACTAGTGATATACCATCTATGAGATCTTGACTCCGTAATGTATCAAACTTAAGATGTAGGGTGTGTGAAGTAATAAGCAAAATGTAAATGTAAATAAATGCATGGTAACACTCAACATAACACAGTAGACAAGAGGATACATGATGTTAAAAGGACACTTCACTTCCCAAAGACCACAAAATAACTGTTAAGTAGATATACCCTAACAAAACCAAGCATGCATTTTCCATTGGAGTTCGATCTAAAAACTGCTTTAAATCCCCCTTTAAACTGCTCAGACACCCTGTGGCTGTCCAATTACAGAATTACCATGTAGCTCAGTGAGAAATGTTTGTAAGGCAGGTACTCTGTGTAATGGTCTCTTGAGTTTAGCTCTTCTGAACTAAACAAGCAGAAAGTTACAGGACAGGTTAATTTGTTAAAGTGCCAATTTCACACACAAAGCATTTCAGCAATCTAAAGTGCTCTAGGGTTCCAGAATGTCCCTTTAATCAAAGAACCAGCTGTCATGGTGAGATGTTTATAGGATAGGTGAATAGATTTCAAATAAAGGGAAGTAGGCTCAACTTTTCACCAGATAAAAAGGAAGAGGTCCCTGCCCAGTTGCTCATATATACAACCAACTCTTCTTTCCATGAACAATCTCTGCTTTTGAACCAGGGACTGAGCTGCTAGTTGTCTATAACATTGTCCAGTGACCTACACCTTGTCCTCCAATCTGGTAACGCTGAGTGATTTGGGATTGCTGCCTCTTTAGGTTTTCTTCAGCATACATAATGTTTACTTTCAAAGATGTTGTTAACCTCTGCTACTGCAGCCCAGTTGGATGCTGGATTAGCAGAACATTCTGTTAACATCAATTAATATGCAGAGTGGATACAAACATAAAGCTTGAAGGCAAATACAGATCTAATCTGACTTGGAGGCTTACATATCTATACTGTATACTCATTACTTCTAGTCCCATAAAGAAAGGGAGACCTATTATACAACGTAACTGTACATAATACAATCCCACATGCGTCAAGGCACTCATACAATTTGCCTTGTTGAGAGGAATTGCTTTTTGTGACATGCGTAGGTTGCATCATTTTCTTACCAGCTGTTTCATAAGCACATTAGGATAAAAAAAAAAAAAATGAACACTTTCCATTGCAAAAGCAAATCTTGTCTTTTCTAGTGAGGTGAGCTCAAAAACATGTCCTTAACCCCTTAGTGTCCAGACCGCTTTTCAATTTCCTTACTGTTTGGGACCAGGGCTGTTTTTACATTTCTGCGGTGTTTGTGTTTAGCTGTAATTTTCCTCTTACTCATTTACTGTAACCACACATATTATATACCGTTTCTCACCATTAAATGGATTTTCTAAGGATACTATTATTTTCATCATATCATATAATTCACTATAAAAAAAAATTATAAAACATGTAGAAAAGCTTTTTTGCTTTTTTTAAAAACCCACACGTTTTCTAACTTTGACCCCAAAAATTGTTACGCACCTCCAACCGCCAAAAAACACTGTTATCTGTCATAAATCTCTGAGTCACGCCTCACATGTACGTATTGTTTTTTTAAAGTAGACAATCCAGGGTATTCAGTATGGGGAATGTCCAGTTTTTTTTTTGTTTTTTTTGTTTTTTAGTCGCCACTTAGTCACAAACACTGGCCATAGTTTTTATATTTGTGTGTTAAAAATGCAAAAAACTATTATGAACGCTAACTTTGGCCAGTGTTTGTGACCAAGTGGCTACTAAAAAAGACTGGACATACCCCATTTGCAATACCTAGGGTTGTGTTAGTTTGCAAATGGTATGCCATCATGTGGGTAGTTCTTATTCCTGGGCTACCATACTCTCTCAAAGGCAACATAACCAATATGGCAAATTTCAATGTGAAAAAAAGGATAATCAAGCCTTATATTTGACCCTGTAACGTTCAAAAACACTATAAAACCTGCACATGGGGGGTACTATTATACTTGAGACTTCGCTGAACACAAATATTAGTGTTTCAAAGCCGTAAAACGTATCACAACAATATCAGGAAAGTGCCGTTTGTGTGTGAAAAATGCAAAGCACGTCACTTTCACTGACCATATCATCACTGTGATATGTTTTACTGTTTTGAAAAACGAATTTTTCTATTCAGTGAAGTCTACAGAGTAAAGCAGTACCCCCTATGTACAGGTTTAAGGATGTCATGGAAAGTTACAGGGTTAAAGGACCACTATAGTGCCAGGAAAACATACTCGTTTTTCTGGCACTATAGTGCCTTGAGGGTGCCCCCACCCTCAGGGTCCCCCTCCCGCCGGGCTCTAGGGTGAGGAAGGGGTTAAACTTACCTCTTTCTCCAGCGCCGAGCGGGCTGCTCTCTGCCTTTCGGCTGCAAGAGCCGCGTGCGCATTCAGCCAATCTCATAGGAAAGCATTCACAATGCTTTCCTGTGGACGCTGGCGTTTTCTCACTGTGAAAATCACAGTGAGAAGCACGCAAGCGCCTCTAGCGGCTGTCAATGAGACAGCCACTAGAGGCTGGATTAACCCTAATGTTTATAGAAAGAAGGGTTAACCCTAGCTGGACCTGGCACCCAGACCGCTTCATTAAGCTGAAATTCTCTGCCTATAGTGGTCCTTTAAATACAGTGCGAGCAAATGAAATTCTCTGAACTTTTGGCCTGGGTTGTCGGGCAGGTCCCTCAAATTGCAATCCGTAAAATTACTTAATTATGTAAAAATATTACATAAATATGCACATAGAATATATATAATTAATTTGAAGACTACGTGTATATTTATGAAATTATTTATGTAATTATGGATATATATTTTGTATTTTTTTATAAAACTTCATTCTAAGTGTATTTTGATATAAATATAGATTATCAAAATACAAATTACATATATTTTTACATTTATTTTAAATTTTGTATAATTTGTGTGTGTGTGTGTAATTTTTCTCTAAATGTGTAATTTTAGATTAATATATACAATAAAAGATGCTAAACACATGAAAGCTGATTCCTAAGGACCTTTAAAAACAATGTAAAAAGTGTCAGCGCTTCAAAAGTCTTATCCTTAATTTTTATAAAAAAGGGAAAAATATGACAGTATATTAATTTACTGTAAAGTATTTATCCACCTCCACAGTGGTGGATATATATTAGCCAGAATAACCATATTTCTGGTATTATGATCAGAAATAAAATGGTGTTGAAACTCCACAGCTCAGTATTGTAGTAATGTCTTTACAAAAATTACTTCAAGCGCGATAAAATCCAAACAGTTTATTTGACAAATGATTAAAAAAATCCTTGTGAGAAATAAGAGAAGTGGTATGAAATGTAATGATAACCACTAGTAAGTCCAGTACGTGCAGTTAAGCAATGAGTGGGTGATAAAGTGTTACCCTTCCGTTGGAGCAGCTGGAACAGTATAAAGTACATTCTTCAAACCGCAATAGTCATGATGACGTTGCTCAAACTGCTAAAAGTTACTGCTGGTACCGGAGAAATGGAGGTGAATGGAAGCTTGATCCTCAGCTAATCAACGTGTTTCACCCGTACTTGGCGGGCTTTCTGAAGATAGTGAGGAATCCTATCATGGTATATATACCCTGTAAAATTATACTGCCTGTCAGTATTTCTTAAAAGCACATGTGTCCTTCTGTGGCAGGTCTTTTCATGTGTAAACCATCAATTCCCTAAAATTAGACAGTGCATCTGTAAATTCAGGTGTACATACATCATCGATATTATATAGTATAAAAATTATACAACGTCCTAAAATGAATGTATAAATACATTAGGTTAAGAAAAATACAATGAAAATAGTATGAAATTCATAAGCAGTCAATGTAAGTGGAATTTTTGCTTCACTAATTCTTTCTAAAATTTTCCATAAGAAATATGGAAGCATGGTTAGATAAGAAAATTAATTAATCTTTATACAAATTCATACATAATGTATACAAACCGCTATTTTTTTATTAATGAATATATATATTTTTTCGTAATGGTAAAACTACAATTATAAAGAACAGAACAAAAAATTCATGGTACTGTGCTATAAAATTAGTGACAGATGATGATCTTGTTTGGAGAGGATTAGGTGTAAGTAGAATGTTTTAAATAAAGAGGTTATTTAATTAATATAATAAAAGGAGAGACAGGAGATATGTTGATTTTTTTTCGAAAGGATCAACGTTTTCCGAGATAATATAGTGGCTTGTAATTTATAATGGTGAAATTGACCTAAAGTAAATTAGGATCCATTCTAGTTACAAAGAAAGATATTTACACGATCACACATTAGTACATTGTTGGCACATTGTTCGAACATCAGAGGTATATAAGTAAAGAGTTCTAAAGGAATTAGATAGATTCTATCTTTAAAAAGCAAACCAAACACTTTAAATGAACAGTTTATTACATAAATAACTGGATATCATAACCCACAATACGAGAAAGTGCTCGTAAAAGCATTGCCATATTAAAATTAAATCCAGCATGCAGTACTGTGTCATTACCTAGGACGAAGGATAACGTATAACCGGACCTTAGTGTCCGGTCGTAACGTCTCCAAGAATAGTCAGAATACTTGCAGAGGTCAGGGACACAGAATCAGACGTAACGATGAGGGAAAGCCAAAAGTCAAGAATACCAGACATCAGGGAAGTCAAACAAAGCCAAAGTCAAATACCAGAAAATCAGATCAGGAATGCACTCTCGGATAACCATAGGCATGAAACCACGACAGGGCAATGAGCAAAAGGAGAGTTTAAATACCCCTCGCGTGGATCTGATTGGCTGTAACCAGCCTTTGACCCCAAAGGCAATTACCAGGTTTCCATGTGCATGATTGCTGCTCGGCACAACTTTTCCTGTCAGGATCGTTAATGCCATTAACCACATTCATGGTAGGATGAATACAAAGGGTTCTACAGGAATTGGATAAATTCTATCTTTAAAAAGCGAACCTAAAACTTTAAATGGGCAGTTCATTGCATAAATAACTTGATATCATAACCCACAATACAAGAGTGCGCGTAAAAGCATTGCCATATTAAAAAAGAATATATACCGTATATACTCCGAGTATAAGACGAGTTTTTCAGCACATTTTTTGTGCTGAAAAACCCCCACTCATCTTATACTCGAGTCACTGTCTGTATTATGGCAAGTTACATTGCCATAATACAGACCAGGACCGCCTGGCTCATTACAAGCCCGGCGGTTCTGTTGGGGGCTGGCAGAGAGCTGTAACTTGCCTTTCCTGCAGCTCCTGTCTGCTCCCTTCTCTCTCCTCCGGTCAGCCACCAGGGAATGAGTTCCCCCTCCCTGGACAGCTAACAACGAATAAAAATTTAAATAACAATAAAATATTAATATTAAAAAAATTATAATAAAAATTTAAAAAATGTAATAAAAATGCCCACCCCCCACCAAGGCTCTGCATCACACACACACTCTGCACTCATACACACACACCACATTCATACACACACACACACACACACACACACACACACACACACACACACACTGCACTCATATACACACACACTAAAATTAGGGGTCTCGACTTATATTCAGGTCGACTTATACTCGAGTGTGTGTGTGTGTGTGTGTATGTATGTGTATATATATATATATATATTTTTTTTATTTGGCACAATCAAGAAATATATCTTCAGGTTACAGGCACAGCGTTGGGGACTAGATTCGCACTCAGTTACGCTAATATTTTCATGACCTAGGAAAACCTTTTTTATTTGGAAAGGCCATCCCTGGGTGACTAATCTAGTCCTCTATAGACGCTATATAGATGACTGTTTTTTTTGGTTTTTTTTGTTGTTTTTTTTGGGGGGGGGGGTGGGGAGGAGAGAGAAGTTTTTATTCAAATTTTTTTAAGTATATTAACACCAATGATTTTAACTGATCTTTTACTTGTAAACACCACTGCACAGAAATAGATTTTTTTAGATTTGGTGCTCTATCTTGAACATAATGTTCTAAAAACAAGGACTTGTTAAAAGTGTAGACGTTAGTAGTTTTATCCTAAACTCTAGTTGCCACCACCCACCCTGGATTAACAATATGCCTTTGGGCAAATTCCGTAGAGTTAAAAAATTGTTCAGGTCTCCCACCCCAAACGAGAGACCAATTCAGAAGCCCAAAAACCACTGTGGCGGACCAGACACCCCAAGTAAGAAACTGACATACCTATACACACAACCGAACTCCAATTGGGGTACTAGACAACCCACTACAACCAGCCTCCCCAGAATCAGGGCCGGGTCAAAACCTTACCCCTACAGGTTCCAAGAAAACTTAACGTCACAGTTTGCCATATTGCACAAAGTATGTGCTAAAAAGTTACTCATTACTGGGTAATCTTGTATCACAAAAACTCAATACCTTGACAGACGGCAAACTAACTGACCACCAACTGTAGCCATCAAACATATTAACAGCATCATTTTTCTTTTTCACTTTTGACCATGAAAGAATGTAAAACGAAG
Source organism: Pelobates cultripes (assembly GCA_933207985.1). NCBI lineage: Eukaryota > Metazoa > Chordata > Amphibia > Anura > Pelobatidae > Pelobates > Pelobates cultripes. The sequence continues at coordinate 210,939,283 of OW240915.1, read as the reverse complement.
CTGCTTTTGCATAAGACCATTTGTTGATGTAGACCTGCAACCTCTGTGAGTCAGTCTGCAAAAACAAAAAGAAATAATTAAACAACAATTTGAAGAAAAATAATACAATAAGGAACTATTAAATAAATCAATACAAAAAGTCAATAGTTTGGATAGAAAACAAATATTACTACCTCTGGACCACAACACTGCTGATAATAATTTTAAGTAAATTTAAGGAGACCCTTATTACAAAGGGGATACCGATAGGAGCTCTGCACAAACAGAAAAGGTACGTAATAACCAGTTAATCAGAAGGGTGGGGGCACTCTTTAATATTTTTAATATTTTTTTCACATAAGAACACACTTAAAACTATTAATTATGGACACCCAGTAGTAAAGAGTGCATGGTCCCACCCCAAAGACAAATTTGGGGACAGATATATAGGTATAAGTAGGGTTTCTATACTTTATTATTGAATTTTTCACTAGGTAGAACTTAGGTAGTTTTATTTTATTTTATTTTATTTATTTTTTGCAAGTTAACCAGTGTATTCAAGTTTGGGGTGTGAATATTTTGTCTTTTATTCACTTTTAAATGCAGATTTTAATCAACTCCTCACGGGTATTACACATTCTTCCTAATGTTCTCTAGGTTTCTAGTCCAATTTATTTAATACAACATTTTTAATTTTAATATGGCAATGCTTTTACGAGCACTTTCTCTGGGTTATGATATCCAGTTATTTATGTAATGAACTGTCCTTTAGAACTCTTGACTTTTATACAACTTTGATGTTCGAATAACGTGCTAACAATGGACTAATGTGTGATCATGTATATATTTGTTTCTTTATAACTAGAATGTATCCTAATTTACTTTGTCACTTTCACCATTGTAACTAAAAGGACAAGCCACTGCATTATCTCGGAGGATGTTGATCCTTTCGAAGAAATCAACATATCTCCTGTCTCTCCTTATTATATTAATTAAATAAATAACATCTTTTTTATTTAAAACATTCTGCTTACACCTAATCCTTTCCAAACAAGATTATCATCTGTCACTAATTATTTTATAGCCAAGTACCATAAACTTTTTTTCTGTTTTTTATAATTTAGTTTTAACATCATTGAAGTTTCATCACTAAAAAATAGAGGCGTGTATACATTATGTATAAATTTGAAAAAAAGAAGAATTAATTTTATAACCTGACAGGAGGCTTCATATTTGCTTAAGTCTCTCTTTACTAGAACTCCACAGCAGCAAAAAAAACAGAGTAAACAACCTATCAGAAAACGGTAAGGAGACCATATAACTCCCTTCTCAACATTCCATTTCTTCTTTCTTTGCTGCTCCGCATCAGTATAGGTCAGAGTACCACTGCCTCCTGCTTTTTTTAGTTGGTGGCTGTGTGATTTATGATTTGCAGTATAATTGATTGTGTAATATTATTTACTTCATTTTAATCTATTAATTTTTGGGGACTGTTAGTGTTTCTGGTTTAGGCTCTCTGCCTTCCTTCTCCCCCTGGGATTGTAGGGAGTTAACTTTCTGTCTCCTACTTTTTCCCTCTGAGGTTCGTTCCCCTTATTCTGTGCCTTATTTTCAGACCGCACAGGTATTGTACTGCTGGATTAAGTCTCCAGCGGTCCAGTGTCTGCTTCCTCCTCTGGTCGCTGGGTGCTCGCGATCGAGCGCTCTACCTGCTGACTGGAGCTTCCTCACGTGGCCGCCGGTCACTTGCAGCTTGGACCGCGTGTGTCCGCCGGGTGGAGGAGGGAGCGCTAAACGCTCGCCCCCTCCCCCGCCCGTTAGTTAAATCCTTTCCCGTAAGCACGTGTGTGCTGTCCTGCAGTGGGGTTCCCATACTGATAAAGACCGCGGCCTGAGGCCTATCTAAATACTGGCGGTCTGGGAACACCTTACTTCTCATTTAACCCTAGCACTACTGTGAGGCTGCTGGTGTTGGACATTTATCAGTAATAACAGTGGCTGCATGGTTGTATATGTCACAGGGGTTATTTGTGCTGAGGGTTATTCACTGCTGAGTTTCTACACCAGCATTTATGTGCCCTATGGGAGTTTTCACTGTGTCCCCACTGTACTGTATCTGTGACCTACATTAGACTTTAACATGGGTCTGTCAGGATCCTTATTTTATTAAATAGGAGCGCTCCAGTATCAGTGACCCTTATACTGTCTTACACCACTCATACGTGACCTGGCCTGCTCCATCTGTGCCACATGTCCTGGCCTGATATGTATGTGTCCCTATGACTGGCCTGCTTTGTCTGTGCCCATAAATTTGACCTGCTCTGTCTGTGCCCACTGACTGGCCTGCTCTTACAGTGCCCTATTGCTGAGCCGGCGTTTGTCCGTGCCTAAATCCTTAAGGCTGCTGGCCTAGGATATTATCTGGGGAGAATTTTATACTGGGGTCCGCTGTGACCACGCTGTAGACACTGGGAATTGTGTCCACATACATTGCCCCCATAATAACTGGGTGACACCTGTCACTTCTACCCCCAGGGTCACGCTACTGTCAGGATATGGACGCTCCGACCCAAGAGAGCCTGCAGGCAATGATCAATGCGGCTGTTGCCGCTTCTGTGGAGAAAGCGCGCTCACGCGCTCTACCCCAGTCATCCCAAGATAGGGATATATCGGAGACTCAGCGCACGCTGATAGAGTCCGGCCCTGACTCACCGGACAGAGACCAGTCACGCGCATCTAAGAGCTACTGGAAGGGTGAAGGCCCTGAGCCAGCTACCCGAAAGGGGAAGGCACCTGAAAAACGACCCAGACGGGCAACCGCTTCATCTCAGTCACGCCCAAGATACTTCCCCGAAGAGGAGGTAGAATTCACCCTCCCAGCACCCCTGTCCATCCTGGATGAATGGCGGGCTGATCAGTCCCCCTCGGAGGACGAAGGCGGGTGGGGTGGGGAAGAACCGGAGGAGTTGGTGTACCAACAGGACGCCGGTGAAACTGCTTCATGAGACTTACTGCGCCCAGGGGATTGGTTCACTCGCCTAGACCTAAAGGACGCATATCTATCCGTTCCGGTGGAATCTGGTTGCCAGCGATTTCTACGCTTCGTTTGGAAAGGGTGGCCATGCTAATTCACCTGCCTCCCCTTCGGCCTCCGCTCGGCACCATGGTGTTTCACCAAACTGTTAAAACCGGTAACGGCATGCCTGCGTTCCAGGGGCATTCGATGCCTGATATATCTGAACGATTTACTTCTTTTCTGCAAGGACGCCTCCAGGCTGAAATCTCAGACGATCTACATGGTCTCCTTGTTTGAATCCCTGGGGTTTGTGGTCAACCAAGAGAAGTCTGCCCTCGCGCTGATGCAAGTAGTTCAGTTTTTGGGATTCTAAATAGATGCATCCTACACCTCCCTCAGACCAAAATCACGACCATTCAGAAAGAGATCCGACGGATCCTGCGCCAAGAAATGATCCCACTCAGGGTTTTGGCATGAATGGTGGGCCTCTTGTCCGCATCGATCCAAGCCATCTACCCGGATCACTACAGGGCCATGCAGCGCCTACGCCGGAAACCCTCGTACGACCAACTGATTCCCATCACACAGGAAGTCAAGACCGAACTTCGCTGGTGGCTGTCACACATGTCAGCCTGGAGCGGCAAGGCAATTTTCGGACCGACCCCGGACTTTGTCCTAGAATCGGATGCGAGCCTATGGGGCTGGGGTGCGACCTGCACAACCGCCTCCATGGGAGGCCCTGGTCAAGCACAGAGGCAGGATATCACATCAACTGCCTGGAAATGATTACGGGCTCATTCGCTATACGCAGCCTTCCGGGTCACGGACACTGACGGAAGTCACACAGGAGATTTACAACTTTTGCCTTCAGCGCAATATCAGTCTCAAGGCAGAGTATCTTCCAAGAGTGTTGAACCGGACGGCAGACTGGTTCTACAGACTTGGAGGGATGCCAGTGATTGGCGGCTACATCGACCAGTCTTCCTCGAAGTGACGCGACAAAGGGGCCCATTCACAGTGTATATGTTCGCTTCCAGAACGAACTTCCAGATCCCGAATTACTTCAGCTGGCTCACAGATCCGACGTGCGCAGCAGTGGATGCTTTCCTTCAGGCCGTCACAGGGAGCCTATGCATTTCCACCGTTTACTATGATCTCCAGGGTCCTACTCCAGTTACGGCGGCAACAAGTATCGTTGGTGTTGCTGATGCCTCCTTGGCAGGGCCAATCCTGGTTCCCAGAATTGCTGGAGCTGTTAAGTCGGGACCCGCTTCTTCTCCCGTCTCCACAAATGTGGTGTCGTTGGTGCGTGGAACGGAGTATCGATCCCTTTACAGCACCTACATCCAGCGTACTGAATTTCCTTTCTCACCTCTTCGACCAAGGGAAGTCGTATCGTTCAGTTAACGTTGCAAGGTCGGCCATTTCAGCAGCTCATGTCCCTCTTCAGGGGACGCCCATTGGACAAGACCCCTTGGTTTGTAGATTGTTGAGAGGGATCAGACTGTCACGTCCGGCTCCTAAATATGCATCGCTCTATGACGTGCACCGGGTTTTGGATTTCATTCAGACGTGGCTGGAGAATCAGGACCTTTCTTTACGACAATTGTCGGCCAAATTTACACTTCTTTTGTGCATGGTATCGTTTCGTCTGGGTCTCCGACGTTCGGGCTTTTGATGTTAAAGCGTTCACTTTTTCCCCAGATGGGGTGACCTTTTCGGTGTCGAGACGTACCAAGTCCAACTCCACTGCCATTTTCTACCCATTTTTTCGAGAGGCTCCTAAGCTCTGTGTGGTTTCTACCCTGTCTCGCTATGTGAAGTTGCCAATCGGGACAACTGTTGATATCTTACGTATGTCCACATAAACCGGTTTCGGCCGTTACTTTGGCTCGCTGGATCAGGTGGCTATTGTCGTTGGCCGGCGTGGAGTCCTCATTTGGTGCTCATTCGGTAAGGGGCGCAGCGATGTCAGGAGCCCTAATAGCGAGTGCTTCCCTGTCTGATATTCCACGTTCAGCAGACTGGTCTCGAGAGGACAGCTTCCAACAGTTTTACTTCAGACCGACGGAACATGCATCGTTTGCCCTACTGGCTGAGCATTGAAACAGCAAATATGAAGCCTCCTGTCATGTTATAAAATTGTAGATTATGCTAGCTTTAGTGTACCTATAATCTTAATTTTATTAATGACAGGAGGCGAATATTTCCCACCCTTTTTGTTCACAAACCTTTGCTTGTATTTTTTATCTTGTATGTTGAGTATTAATAGAGTTATGTCTGGTCAGTATTCCTTGTGATTATTTACCTTCTGTATTTTTCATTTGCCTAGGGCGGGGATCTGTAGACTTGGTGATTTTCTCTATTAATTTCCACAGGGTGGCTGCATGTTTTTTTTTTATATATATACGTACATTTCATTGGCTAATCACAATTTTCGATTCTGTTTCTCTTGTTTCATTGTAAAGTTCCCAGGATGGGATCACGATCAGGTCTTCAATTCGGTTGAAGAATCCTATGAGAGTCGTTATTTCTGTTGGAGATGAACTGTTATTGTTATGTTATGTTTTTTCTGACTGTGTTTATCGCAGCTTGAAAGAGGAAATGGAATGTTGAGAAGGGAGTTATATGGTCTCCTTACTGTTTTCTGATTGGTTGTTTACTCTGGTTTTTTTTTTTTTTCGTGGAGTTCTACTAAAGAGAGACTTAAGCAAATATTCGCCTCCTGTCATTAATAAAATTAAGATTATAGGTACACTAAAGCTAGCATAATCTACAATTTTCTTATCTAACCATGCTTCCATATTTCTTAAGGAAAATTTTAGAAAGATAATTAGTGAAGCAAAAATTCCACTTACATTGATCTCTCTATGAATGTCATACTATTTTCATTGTATTTTCCCTAACCTAATGTATTTATACATTTATTTTCAGACGTAGAATAATTTTTATACTATATAATATCGATGATGTATGTACACCTGAATTTACAGATGCACTGTCTAATTTTAGGGAATTGATGGTTTACACATGAAAAGACCTGCCACAGAAGGACACATGTGCTTTTAAGAAATACTGACAGGCAGTATAATTTTACAGGGTATATATACCATGATAGGATTCCTCACTATCTTCAGAAAGCCCGCCAAGTACGGGTGAAACACATTGATTAGCTGAGGATCAAGCTTCCATTCACATCCATTTCTCCGGTACCAGCAGTAACTTTTAGCAGTTTGAGCAACATCATCATGACTATTGCGGTTTGAAGAATGTACTTTATACTGTTCCAGCTGCTCCAACGGAAGGGTAACACTTTATCACCCACTCATTGCTTAACTGCACGTACTGGACTTACTAGTGGTTATCATTACATTTCATACCACTTCTCTTATTTCTCACAAGGATTTTTTTAATCATTTGTCAAATAAACTGTTTGGATTTTATCGCGCTTGAAGTAATTTTTGTAAAGACATTACTACAATACTGAGCTGTGGAGTTTCAACACCATTTTATTTCTGATCATAATACCAGAAATATGGTTATTCTGGCTAATATATATCCACCATTGTGGAGGTGGATAAATACTTTACAGTAAATTAATATACTGTCATATTTTTCCCTTTTTTATAAAAATTAAGGATAAGACTTTTGCACTGACACTTTTTTTACATTGCTTGTATTAATATAAATATATTAATTAAAAAAAATACACTTAGTATGACGTTGTATATAATATATAACTGTAACGGATCCCCTATACTCCGTGTAGAAACATGAGCCACGACTTTATGAAGGGGTAAAGTACTCTGTTTAATGGAAGCCATAGCTGGCCTTTTATGCAAGTCCCGAAGGTATATGCCCTTGTGGTGGAAAAGGACACAAACATAACAACCAATAACAACAAGGTTACAAAGTGTGACACTCCCAATACAAACATACAATCCCTCCCCTCTGCCTGGGATATCATTGAGGCAGATAATGTATTAACTGAATTATCTCCAGGCAGAAAAAACCCCACATAATTTACAAAAACCCAAAAGTACCCCAAAAACACACAAAATCCCCTGACCTGGGTGACCAACATATCCAAAAATCACCCAGATCAGTTCAGGGGTTTAGAATTTCTATGGAAGTCCCATTTTGACCGACCGCACACATGGTTTCATGCCCAAAATAGTTCTAGAGAATCAGGCTGTGTGGCCGGTCTACTTCGGGGATTCGAAGGTCCGTTCGAAATAACGAATGTAGCCGTTCATGGATTTAGTCATTATGTGTCTCTTCGTGAGATTTGTTTTTTACCGAACGCCGTTCGAATAGCCGAACCTCCACGAAAGGTAAAGTTTTAGCGGTGTTTGAGCCGTTGAGTGTCCGATTTGAGTTCCATGAACTCGACGACCAAACACCACTCATTAAACTCGTGGCTAAAGATGGCCGCCGCTGCTTCGGGAATTCGAAGTGCCGCTTCGAAAGTTTGAAGTGTGTCCATACCAGTAAATAAGGGTGCATATATAATAGTAATGCTATTTCCCCTGCCCCCATGTAAGTAGTAATACTATTGCCAATGGCTTGACTTCTTACCTTATCTGCAAGGACTGTAGTCCCTAGCTCTCTTCTTGCCGGAATCATTTTTAACTGATCTAAGCATTGTGGTGTAGAGCTTTGCTCATTGGCTGAGAGTGGTCAGCAGTCTTGCGAACAGACTCTCCTAGCAAAAGCTTCCAGTTCTCGCTTCTGGCCATTTTCCACCTGCAGAGGGGCACAGTGGTGCCCAGTAGACCCTAGGGCAAGATGTGCATTAAGACCATATTTGTAATGGTGAAATTCTAAGCACAGATTCAGATTTTCTTAAAATAAAAAATTTCCCATGAAGTAAAACATTTCAGTATTCCTTTTAAGCATAACACCTTTTTGTATTTCCAAATAGAACAATCCTGCTACATTTTGTAAAGTGTTTACATAGGGTTTTTAACAAGGTAGTAAGTGATTTAAAACCTAAAAATATATATTATATTATTGCTTAGCTTTTGATTTAAAATCAGCAGTTATCAGTTTAGCGTGCCGTTAATCACCAAAGCTTGTCTCCGTAAAGGCCTCAAGAACAGTCCAAATGCAGCGCAGTACAGTCTGACAAATTTATGCATTGAGAATTCCAGGCCACTACTAGCACCATAACCACTATAGTGGGCTGTAGTAGTTATGGCACTTGGATCTTCCTTTAAAGGCTACTCCAAGCACCAATGGCCTTGCTAGGTGAAGGAAAAGACCAGGAGTTTCAGCCCAAAAATATATTTAATAGCCACTTAAGCCAACCCAATGCCCCGCCCCACAGTAATAAATGTATGGCATACAATGGTGCATGCACATATATACCATAAACCATGCACTGCATTTTGCTACTTATTAACTTTGTAACTTGGTCACCTGTTCTGGCCAGGCACAGAACAGGGGACTCGTGGCTAACACTGATAAATTGAAAATTTAGCAAAGGGCTCTTGTTAGGTGCAGTGTGAAGATAAAGTTACAGTACTACTGAGGGAATTTATTTTTTTTGCAGTTTTGTTATGTAATTTTCACCCTCTCTAATCCTCTCAGACTGCAGTGTTTTATTTTTTTGCTCCAATGACATGGCTCTACATGACATTATCAAAAGTTGTAGTTCAGCTGATTTGAATCAGTGCTGTGCCCGTACAGTACAACATAGAAGATAATCTTGGCAGAGCTATAGAAATTTAAGCGAGAATCAGGATTGGCTTAGTTACTTACTGGTCTCGGTAGAGCTCCCTGCAGGAGCTGAAAATGTCCTAATCGCTTAGCGATATGTTGTGTTTTTTAAAAATTTTTATTTGTGATCTATAGGATGCAGGACGTTACCTCCAAGATGTAGTATCAGCCCAGGGTTATCGTGCTGAAGCAGGTATGGCGGCATTGCCATTTGACATAACTTATGTGTCCACTGTACCCACGTTGAAAGGTAGAGGGGAGAATATCAAAAATACAAAAAGAAAAGGGGACTGAGTTAAAAATGTAAAAGGTGTCTTCACATAAATGTTACATCAATCTGAAAGTTAACATTGAATCCTCTATTGCTTTCTGACTTTTTGTCACCTTTGGAGGCAATTTTTATTACTGTATCCAGTCCCCTAAGCTGGCATTGCAGAGTGTCACCGTGTAGCAGGAATGGCAATCATTTTAGGAACAGGCCACAGGACCTATACAATGTTTACCAGACCAGTGTGGACCGGAATAATCCCCACTGGTTCAGAAGAGGAGGGTATGCAAAATCTGAAGGCCGCAGGAAGGGAAGCCAGTCGACACTCTGTAATCCGAAAAGAAAAGTTCAAGTTAGGTCCAGTGTGTTCCCACGTGAAAACAAGATAGGTTTAGCCACATCTAGTACCCATAATTTAGAAGATTAGATTAAATTTAAGTTTCCGGCACGGAGCTCAGCCATGCCGTGTTCTGCTTGATTGGCTGCCTGTAGGAAGATTTGACCTTGGAGTTAGTTGGTATTTATGGAAACAAAGACCTTTCACTTCTAATACGATTTCAAACTGGTATAAGCCAAAGACACAAATTGGAAAGTTAGGATGGTCAATAAACATGTCGGGGGTCAGTATACAATGAACAAGTCAAAAAAGTAGCATGGTTAGGAGACCTCTATAAACTAAGAGGTTGCAAGTAGGCTACCTTTTGTTTTGTTTTTTTAAAGGAACACTCAAATTAAAAGAAAAAAAAATATATAGAATTGTTGTTTGTAAATTGTAGGGTTACTTTAAGGTAGCCTATTTGCTTGTTCTTATGTTCTACACTACAAGACCTGTCAATTTTCTATAAAAAAAATTAAGAGCAATGGCTGCAAATTATCGGAGGAACTATATAATTCAGGAAGGACGTGGCAGGAGAACCAAAAACTATGCCAACAAGTTAACAAATGTCATAGAAATATTTGTAAAGGGCTACAACTTTTTCATACAAAAATGCTAAAGCCTCAGTACTTACCCTCTTTTGTTTTTCAGATAACTATTTGTTTTCAAATGCATTTATGCCTTTAAACACAAAAGCTGGCATAATCACTCAAACAGCTTACTTCCTTCTCCGAGAAAGGAACAAATTGAAACCGACAATTCTTTGGAACAGGCATAGAGCTTGAAGTGCACATAGTTATCTGCCAGCCATTTAAAGCTTCTGAAATACCAGTCCCTAGTGACTGCTAAAGCTGGCAGTGACTTTGAATAAGGAAGCCAGTCACCTAATTACTGATGGCCTATATTATGGAGCACACAAGCAGTTATTCACGTTTTGAGTGGTACTGTTCGAGCCTTGAAGCCAATGACCTAATCAGGCCCCAAATCTAAGTTATTTCCTCAACACAGATTATTCTTGAGAACCAGTCAAATTTAGTAGTGTTACCTCAAGGCTGTGTCACATTAAATTACTATAAACAATGAGCTTCAGAACATGCAACCAAAACGTAGAGTCTGAACAGCTGTAGATGCATGTGATGTTAACCCTTTGTCAGTGGTTTATAAAGGCTGTAGTACTGGTTACATCCTAAATGTACTCATCCACCTGTTCTGTATTGGATCTCTTTGTAGTTTACAAAAACCACTGAGAATCTATATTTGACTGCTCATGCCATAGGAGATATTTTGACCCTAAAATTCTTGTTTGACAAATTGTCATTGAGCAGATATGAAGGAGCCTATTAATCCAGGTTTAATAAATCCAGCTCACTATGGCAACAAAAATGCAATCCGAAACCCAAAACATTCTGTTACTAGCTTAATACACACACTTACTGAGTTATTTAGTCATATCTACTACTGACCTTTTTTGGCATTGAGGAGAGTGGGAGGTCTGCAGCTCATCTCTGTCTCTTTCACTGCTTACTCTCAATCCCATTTGGCATTCTGACTAACATTGTCACTGGTTCGCTAGTCTATTGCTGTTATTCCTTCAAACCTCCACTACTTCTAGTTCCAGATGTGCTGAATATGGTGATAGTGCTATTGCTGTGTAGAATTTTCCCAATATAATGGACGCAAACAATCGTATTGGGTAGAAGAAGCAATCTGAGCTTTTTTAGGCCACACTCTGCTTTTTATAGAGTGCCCCTAGCATGGGGTTTCTAAGAAAAAATCACAGGGGTTTCCTTCCCACAAGCCATTGTGTTTCAGAAATAATTGAGCTCCAATTAAGATAACTCCATTATCTCTCAAATAAGAAAACTTACATCCAATTTTAATATAGCACAAAAATACACACAGGAACCTCACAAAAATTATATTCCCGAATAGCCCCGATCTGAACGCACAATATATCCAAAAAGAGCTCAGATCGGTTCGGTAAAATGAGAGTTGGGTTCAAAAAGTTTTAACCAACCGGTGATACCCCAAAACAGTTCCAGAGCATTGGTCAGGCTGGCCAGTCGACTTTCGGAGGTTCCTGTGCATACACCAACTAACGCATCCCCTGGCTTTTAAGAAATAAATGCTTCCCTTTTACTGTAGTTTCTTACTCCTAGCTTATCGGGAAGTCGAATGGGCAGGGGTACAAGGTTCCATGGGGTTCGCGAGCTTGCACAGCTGACTCCGAGATCCATGCCGTTGACTACCATGTACCACTGCCTGCGTTCCGGAGACAATATGGCCGCCAGTCCTGATAGCACGTGTTCATATATGCGAATGGCGGCCACCAAGGGAAGCACTTGAGGTGATTGCTCGTTTGTGGTTAAGAGCCATGGGTGGTTGGGGATTACGAGGTGTTAACAAGGGAGGCGGTAACTGAACAGAAGGGAACGGATAGCCGAACACAAGGGAACAATTACTTGGTAGTGATCCCATTTGAATGCAGGGGGATATCAGACGAAACAAAGTACAACTAAGGGAACACGCACGACGAGTCCCATCTCCCATGACAAACCTCGAGAGGAAACAATATGGCATTACATCCTCTTGGCATGCTGCCTGGATACAGTATACGCTACATCTTTCTCTGCGATCATAATATGCAGAGTCAACCTGTTCCCCACTACAAGGGTTTACATACAGACTTTCCATGTCCTCTCTATTTATTCCCTGCCAACACTGATGAGAGAACTCTTTTGACAATTGACCTGGTAATTGGTGACAAGACAAGTGGAGAATTTCAGTAGTTTGGGCCTAATTTTAATAATTTTCCACATTTTAAAGTTTAATAAAGAACTACCTACACGACTAAATTAGGTATTTACAGTTTAACAAGCCAACTTGGATCTTTGGCATGCTTTTTCACATATAGTTGCCATTGTATTAACCCCTAAGTGTGACAGAAAAAATAAATCATGTGGACAAACTGACAGATGTATTATGACTTTTATGGCGTTAACATTTAGTCCCCTTCTGTATTGTCATTTAAATTCAATAAAGATTTGAACATGCAAAAAAAGCTGAAAGTTTTATTGGTGCTTGGAATGTCCCTTTTAATAAGTTACAAGCTCTCATATACCATGACTTATATTTTACAGCAAGCTGGATGAGGGTAATGGGAATCTATGCAAAATCCAGCCATAGAAACACATGATCTATATTTGGACTGTAATGTCTACAGTAGTTTAGAGTTAACTGCTTTGATGAAAGCTAAACTCAGCTGCTGGTCTCTTGTAGCAACTGTAGCCATAGTAACAAGGTTTCTTGCAAATACAATACCAACTGTAATACATTTTTTTCCTTCAGTAAGAAGATGAAAAGCACGTTCTATATACGTTAAGTTGGAATGTATGTAATGATTGAGATGAAGAAAATAATCTTGAGTATGTATGTGTTTTTATGGGGTAGGCCACAAAGTATTTTTTGGGTCAAGTAGAATCTCTGAACAGCTGTCTGAGTTTGCAATAGATCCGAATAACCATCTGTAACCCCTCTCCCCTTATTACTAATACAGTAATGCAAGGAAAGGGTGCAGTAATGGAAAATGGTTACATAAATTTTAAAGCTGCTCAAGAATAAAGGAGGGGACATATTTTTGTTTGTCTTTGCTTGTAATAGTGTGTGTTTATATAGGCATTGACTGGTATTTTGAAACTTTTAGCATGTAAAGAGCAACCTTTAAAACAAAAACTAAAAATAAATTGTTTGAAAAGTATGGAAAGTCCCCAAACGGCAGTGACAGATCCACTTTAAGGAGAAGATTTTCAAATATCACCGATGGTAACCTCACCGCATGGTGGCTGGAGACGGGTGGCAAACAAAGGTGAAACTTGCTTATCTGAACCTGTCCCTTTTGGGTGCCGCCATCATCTTCCTGCTGTTCTTCTTAAGATCCTAGCTTAAAGTTGCTGACACCCACGTCAGCTTTCTTCCCTCTTGCATGCTTGGGGTTACAGTTTGGGATGGCGACTTGAAGGCGCTTGCTCCAATTAGTATCAGGCTTTGTAAGGCATAAGATTAATACTGAGACATAGTAGTCCTTACTTTTTCTCAGTATTTCTTTTGACTGGATTGGAATTTTGGTGAATCGTTATGAAATGCTCAAGTGAACAATCTTTATGAAGTATTCATTTTGGAGCGGGAATGACGGTGCTGCTTTAATAAAACAAGATGGATTTAAAGCGGCCCTGTCACAGTCTGGGGAATTTGCAAAGTACTGAGACCGTGACATTGCAGCTGAGAGTCTGGGGAGCAGCTTTACAGCATTGAGGTCTTTGTAGGAAAAAGGTAGAGAAAGAGATTTGGGGTGGTGGAGTGAGAGAAGAGAAAGTTATTGAGAAAAATGTATTAGTGTGACAGTGCCGCTTTAAAGCATATTTATTGCTGAAAGATGAGCACATTTCTGCCTCAACTGTGCCTTAACATTCTTCGCTCAAGTTGGTCAAGTTGAGATGCAAATTTAGGAAACATGCCTTTCAGAACTAATCTGCAAAAGTGATTATTTTATCCAGTTCTTGTGGCAACTATGTAAACCTAATGTATGCCTCCATGGTGTACAGCATATAGAGACTTTTAGATCCCTGTCTGAAACCTTAGTTTAGTCACTGGAATATATTTTTCTCACAACAGGATGCCCCCAAGCCAGCTGTTGGCATAAATATTTATTATGTTCAGGACTAAGTCCTGACCGATTCACAAGTCTTAAAAAACAAAACAAAAAAACAAACATCTAAAACGTCAAATGCCTGTATTCCGGATATTCATTTAATGTAATACACTACAAATTTGCACACAAGAAACACCCCTTATAAATTTAGAAAGTCCATAAATTGTTCTGTGACTGCAGTGTGTGTGGTTTGAGATGTTGAGTATCTATGGAAACCAAGCTTAGCAGTGTTGGGATAAGTACCCACAATCAAGAGGCAGAAGTGGAAGCCATAGTGAGAATGTAATTAAGATGCAACATGTGAAGGGATGAAGATTAGAAAGAAACAGAATGTGCTTTAGTACTACAACAATACAAAGAAAGAAATCGTAAACAAAATGCACTATATGCCATGTGAATCTAGTTATCCTCTCCGCAGAAGACAATCTGGGTAGATTTAATATTTCCGATTGACAGCCTTTCTGACCACCTTCTCATGCAATACTATCAGCACCTCATTCTGTAACTCTCCTGCCCAATCTGAGTGACCTGTAACAGAAAAGAACAACCCAAGTGTAGGATCAATTCAGTTTTATAGCACAAATGGATATTTATTTCTTTAAGGCAGTATTTAACAAAATTGTGAGATGAGAACTATTTTCTTGTTGGAATACGCATTGAAAGAACATTAATCCTCCCTTCCCCCCACCCCCCAACTATGTTGCACTCTGATATTGAATCTATACATACCAATCCATATGTTGAGACTGTATACAGAAAATCATTTAAAATGATCCGCATTACTGAATGCAATTACCCCTGTACAGGGGATGCAGAATTTGTACAGAGAATGGATCCCCTCCCAGCAATATGAATTTGTCACAGAACTAATTTTAACACGTTCTAGAACTTCCATTCAGTGGTGTTGCACTTGGGAAAAATCCACCTCAGTGTATCGACAAAACCTCTTTATTATAATATTAATTTCACAAAGTTCTAGCTATACATTTACATTAACTGAGCAAATTTCTACTTGAGGGAATTGAATTTTTCTCAAAACGAAAACATTTAAGTGGGACCTAATCTTCAGGGCAGGTTCAGCAAGGTTCCAGAATTTGTTAATCTGCGTATCTTTTTATTCTTTAAATCTGAATATAAAATGAGTTGGTTCTCACAGGGTCTGGTTAACATGGTGTAACAGTTGCTACCATGGAAACCTTTTCATTTGGCACACACAATTTCATACAGAAAAGAACCAATCATTGAGACAAACACTTAAAAAAATGTTTTACTTTTTTTCTTCTTCTTGAAATGCTTTCCTGTGATTACTTGATGATGCAGTGTTCCATGTTTAACCGATTAATTACTGAGGGGGTGGAGAGACTGCAGAGTTTTTCAGCTGTTCTTCACTACAGTCAATGAAGGGTTCCTTTTTGGGTTTCCTTTTTTTTTCTTTTATACATTGTATACTTATTTTTCTTTTGTTTAATTCTATGTGCTGTCTTAAACCGTGAAAAATATTTTTTCAATTAAATGCAGATACATGTTTTAAGGAAGTTTGTGTACACTTTTGTAAACTGCTAAATATATTGTATTATGATATAGATATATATATATATATATATATATATATATATATATATATATATATATATGCACACACAACTGCAGAAAAATACCTGTAAAGGTATTTTTTCTATATAAAATGTTAGGATAATATTATACTGAGAATCTGATAAAACAATTGCAACCATAATAAATATTTCAAGCTAGATATTGTGACTGTTTTGTGATGTCTTCAAGACTTAATCCTAATCTGTCATAGTAAGTCACCATGTTTCTTCCATTGGTTCCTCTTTTTAAATACTTTAGTATTTTGCTAAATACATGCAGGTAGACCTGTTTAAATCTTTATTATTGTAACATTAAAGATTGTTTCTGATTGTTAAACTATAAACCTACGTCTGTGTTAAGAGAGGATGCTTTCTGAGACTGCTACAGTAAGGATCTGTTTCACAGATGACCTTGTTAAGATTTACAAAACAAGGGCACAATTTAACAAACCTTAAGAAAAAAATAGACATGTTCACATTTTTCCTTTTAGTCCCGGAGGACTGAATACATCATTGCTATTTAGAATCTTTACCATTAGATCCACTTATCACCACAAGAACATAAAGAAACCTTCTGTGGCTCAATGTGCCATTGTATACCTACACAAAGGGAGCCTGCACTAAAGCAGTTTTCTAATCTTGTCTTACAGGGATACGTTTCAGAACCCCAGAAATCATGTCTGTTGGCTCGCAGGCTTTTCCTCCAGGAGGGCCAAATGGGATTCTTAGAAGTCAGTCATTTGCAGGCTTCAGTGGGATTCCGGAAAGAAGATCAAGGTAAAATGTGTCCCACGTTAGAGGCAGAATACGCACTTACTGCTAATAAATATGAGAGTGCAGGGTAGCGTGTGGGTTATTTAGTCTTATTACTGGCATTTATATAGTGTCATCAAATTCTGCAGCACTGTACACTCGAGAAATACATTTTGTATTTGTTTGTGTGTATTGTAAAGAGGGTTCTGCCAGGTGATAGGTATGCCGCTGTTTGCTAACTGGAACAGAACAGAGGCTGCTGGACTCTGGGATCGCTGTAATCCGTTTGATTGAGCATGATGTGTGCGTGTTCCCGCCCCCCTCAGACTGAACATGACGATCTCCTGGAGGGAGAGGACTGGGCCTTCTTAATATATTAGCAGTGTGTGTCTGAGTACCTGCCATTTTTATATATCTGTCCACACTGAATACACACACACACACACATGCTGCTACCCACACAACGAACCGCACACGATACATGCACACACATATACCGTTGTCCAATTAAGTACACATGCTGCTAAACACATACTGACACACTCAGATGCATGCATACATATATACACTCACAGTCCTATACAATTTTATAATGTTTAACAATTTTGAGGGGGAGGTATGGAATGTTTGAGAACTCTGTTCCTCCAAGTGCTTGTGATATGGATCTTCCCAGGAGCTGTTATCTAGCCGTGGAAGCTCTTTTATAGAGTGAAGTATTGAAAGTGCACCAGATGTTAGGGCTGTGGACAGCTTAGGTGATCAATTTATAGGTAGTTTGAGAGCTTTTACAGAAAAAGTCTATTTTGCTGTTTTTCTTTTTTGGAAGGTGGGGTAATTTTTTTTAAATTTATTTTACAAAGCAAGAGAGGTGTAGAGTATATATGGATGCAAATTTTGGCTAGTTTTAAAATGAGCATAAAGTGTGTGTGTGTGTGTGTGTGTACCAAAACAGTTACTATTTTGAGTAGAGAATTGCTAGCAAATGTATAGCTTGAGAGAAACTTTTATTTAAAAATAGGTGTTTTCTTCCACCAGTTCTTTGGTATAAACGTCTGTCGAAAAATTAATTGACTGGTAGAGTTTGAGTTGACATACAGGCGATCCTCCTGCTCACCAGCACAGAAACCACAGTCCGTGGGCACTGGTTGTTCCAGGTACTCTCTAGCCAGCGTTCCTTTCACTGGCTAGAGAAGTATAGGAACTGTTCAGACATCCACATGTTGAATGTGGACCAGCATCTAGTTCTCATGGAGTATTGAGCAAAGAAGAAATGTCTGGTTATTATTGATACTCTGAGAAAAGACATATGGAACCTTGTTTCGGACCAAACAGTCCTTACTTCTAGTCCTATGTGATGCATTGTGATACACCTGATTTCCTTTGAAAATGTTAAAGGAACACTCCAAGCAGCATAACTACTGCAGCACAATATCCCTTTCGCAACACTCGCAGGCTGTCAAGCAGACATTCAGGAAGGTTACCAGGCCTCACTTACTCTGAACGGTAGTTCACAGCGGAAATGAGTGCTTCTCATAGAGGAAGCGCTAGTTTCAGTTGCAGCTTGCTATACATACCACATATATCAATGCTCCTCTATGACAAGCTTCTCATTAGAGACTGTCCTAGTATTGGAATAAAGGTGAATGTTTAGTTTTTTTGTTTTTCTTTAATTTACCAGTTTGAGAGATATGTTCACGTTTATGTTTTACTTTTCTAATGAGCATGTAAGACAGCTGTTCTTGAGTCTTACTCTGTTGTGAATTCTTGGCTGGTTTTAGGATTATTACACGGTTGTATTCAAATCGCACATGTTTGAATTTCTGAATCATTACATGGAGTTGAAGATACAACATATGTTGTGGTGATTAAAATTAGACTTTAAATGTACAAGTGGATTTCAAGCATTCTTGGTGCTAGCCCTGAACCCTCCCTGCTAAAATTAACAACTGGTAAAGCAGAAAAAAAAGGAACCAACATTGGAAGGCCTAATTCTGTCTCTAAAAAAACAAAATACAACTGGCATATATGCTAATTGTTTTAGCCACTTATTCAGCTTAAATACTTCCATTCTGTGTACTGGAAAACATGCCCTTGGGTACTGAGAGCTTATCCTGTCAGTGGAACACACCCTATAAAAATGTTAGGGAAGGTATCTTTTCAGTATTTAAACAGATTTTGTTGCGATGGAAAGAAAAAAAAAATGCAAAATTTGTTATATACTTGACCAGACTTTTATAGAGGATATGGAGTAGTAAGATATGACCCCGCCAGTGTACTCAGTCATTAATTGATTTGTTCTTTTTAGAATCGACCGGAGGATTGATTTGTATTTCTATACTTCTCTTGTTATTTCTGCAGATGTAATTCTTTCCTTGGAAACTCTTCAGCACCTAAAAAGCCTCAAGCAAAGCAAAAGAAAATGCACAATTTGACCCATAAAAACAATAGCTCTTCCAAAGAGCCTCAACCAGAAAGAGTAGAAGAAGTGTATCGATCCCTGAAGACTGGGCTTGAGTAAGAGTTACCATTGCTTGAATGTAGTCCTATGTGATCTTTTGCCATGTGTCTTCTTCTGTTCTAATGATCTCAAACTCCCTTGTTTTCACTAGTTCCCCTCATCTGACAAGTTTATATTCGTCAAAAGTTAACAATTCTATGAATCTAATGTTTCATTAAAGGGACACTATAGACACCAAAATATCTTTTTAGCTTAATGAAGCAGTTTTGATGTATAGATCATGCATGCCCCTGTAGTCTCCCTGCTCAATCTTCTGCCATTTGGGAATTAAATCACTTTGTTTATACAGCCCTAGTCAAATCTTCGTGCGTATAACTTGCACAGCCTTCCTAAAAACGTTCTATACCAAGAGATCTAATGTTTTTAAACTTCCTTAACGGCACATTCTGTTTAATTTCGAATTTCTTATCTCCTGCTCTGTTAATAGCGTCCTAGACCCTGCTGCCTGAGCCTCCTGTGTGTGATTAAAGTTAAATTTACAGAGCAGGAGATAACACAGCAAGTTAACATCTGAATGACATTAAAGCCTTTTTTTAGGCTGTGTGAGTCACAGCCAGGGAAGATGTGGCTACTACTTCATAAACAGAAATGAATGTGATTTAACTCCTAAATGGCAGAGAATTGAGCAGTGAGACTGCTCATGATTTATACACTAAAACGGTTTCATTAAGCTAAGCTTGTTTCGATGCCTATAGTGTCCCTTTAAAAGTGTGTCTAACACATGCTGGCATTCTCTACATTGGGGATAAAAAGATTATTGAGAAATAGCTGGTATATTTTAGTAAAAGGGAATTGTCTCTAACCATGCTTTTTTTTTTTTTTTTTTCTATTATGTTCACATATCCCTATAATTTAAAGGGACACTATAGTCACTAAAACAACTTTTTGGTGTATAGCTCATGCCCCTGCAGTCTAACTGCTTGCTCTCTGCCATTTAGGAGTTAAATCACTTTGTTTATGCACCCTAGTTACACCCCTCTGCATGTGACTTGCACAGCCTTCCCAAACACTTCCTGTAAAGAGTCATCTGATGTTTATCCTTCCTTTATTGCAAGTTCTGTTTAATTTAGATTTTCTTATCCCCTGCTGTGTTGATGGCCTGCTAGACCATGCTAGAGCCTCCTGTGTGTAATTAAAGTTCAGTTTACAGAGCAGGAGATACAATCGTTTAAGGCAAGTTACATATGATTGAAATGGAAACCTTTTTTTTTTTTTGTCTGTTTCTTGGAGGCTGTGTCAATCAGATCCAGGGGAGGTGTGACCAGGGCTGCATAAACAGAAACACAGTGATTTAACTCCTAAATGGCAATGAATTGAGCAGTGAAACATCAGACATGATGTATACACTAAAACTGCTTCATTAAGCTAAAGTTTTTTTAGGTGACTATAGTGTTCCTTTAATATTTATTTGTGAAATGTGAAATATATGTGCCCAAATTTTACATGTAGCTGCCAAAAGTTCAAAGTACCTTCCTCCATACCACTTGCCCTGTAATTCTCAACTCACTCAGCCTATGGAATAAACAAAGAGGCCCCTGTGACACCTATCCTATGTAGGCTAGACATTTTAAGAATTTAGAGAAGGCTTGACTGCAAACCTATTTGGCCCTTAACCCCTTAAGAACGCTGGACGGAAATTTTCCATCATTGCAATCCTCCCCTTAAGGGCACAGAACGGAAAATTTCCGTCCAATACTAAAATTAACCGCAGGTTGCCACAATTGCATCAATTGTGGGGTTAATGTTTCTGCAGTATGCCTCCAAATCTGAGGTACACTGCTGTAGGCAATTTCACAGATTCAGCCCATCCCGGTCAGAGCGATCACACATGCTGCAGTGAAACCCGATCTGTCTCCCTGCAGCTCCGTGGGAGCTGATCCGGTGCTGATCTGTCTCTTGCTTTGAAAAAAGTGTTGGTAATAAAATCCTCCACTCCTCCCCCCCTCCCACCTCTTTCAAATAAACTTTAAGCCCTTCCATGCCCTTTCTTTTCTGCAGTGATCAAAATACAGATCACAGTATTTCACTAGCGAAAAAATTATCCCACGCTAAGGTTCAAAATATGCCTTTTGAAACACCCTGGAGTGTCTTCTTTAGGAAATTGTATTCCTTTGTGAACTAATTGGATAAAACAACCTGCTAAAAAAAATTCCAAGTGGGGCATGGACCCAGCGTAAAAATTCTAATGTGCCCCTTTAACATTATCATATACCTGGTGTAACGGATCACCTGGCACCCCGACTGGGTACCTCCGTTGAAGGATGCTCCTAGCGCTTCCTGAGGACTCCAAGCACTGCAGCAGACACCACAACCACCGAACCGGAGAAGCATACGAATGCTCTCAAGCATATGAATGCTGTAAGCAGCTGAACAGGAAAAGCATACAATCAGCTTACACTCCTGACAATCCGCATACAATCCAATTCCCCCAATAACGAGACGACACTTCGTTTTGAGGTCAAGCAGAACTGACTGGACTGGCACATACAGCCTCTTTTATTCACAATCCACAAATATAGTACTGCCCACAGGGTTTTGAAACACAGCCAATCAATCCGTACAATACACACAGACACTCCCACACAAAATCCTCCCCTCTGCCTGTGATATTATTACTGAACACAATGGTTAATCTAATTATCACAGGCAGAGAAATACAGTATTATAAAACACATCACAGGGACCCCAAAACATGCAATAACCCCATAAAAAGTATCCTCGGAACCGGGGGATCTGGGTGAACCACATATCCAAAATTCACCCAGATCCGTTCAGTACTTTGGAAGATACAGTTTAATGCATATTCCACAGAACATATGCAGGCTAAATGAAAAACAATTACTGTACAATGTGTCCCCTGTTATATAGTCCAAAACCACTGCACATTGTCTCTGTGCACCAAATACCGGTGAGATGGCACCGTGTGGAAAAGTCCAAACAGTGTCTGTGAGTTAAAATGGCCGGCCGCCATCCATTGTTTTTACCAATCATGTCTTTAAAGGGCAATACATCCCAGGGGCCATAGTCACATGGCAGGAGGCTGGCAATCAGTCTTCTCCAATGCCCAGTGGCGAGGTCGGTTTTGACACACCTGGTAAAGGTATTGCTGTACTCAGATGACATAGCTGAGCAACAGCTGAAGTGTTATACTGCCATAGCCCACATAATGCTTTCAAAATATATATTACAAACTCATTGTGTGTCAAAAAACAGAAAAAATGCTTATTACCACCACTATACTTGGCACAAGCTAGCAAAAAAAATTATTTTACGCTAAGGTTCAAAATATGCCTTTTGAAATACCCTCAGTTATCTTCTTTAAAAAATGGTATGCCTTTGTAGGGTAGTTGGAATAAGCAGCGTGCTAAAATATTTAAAAATAGAACACAGACACATCAAAACCATCTATGAAAATTCACACTTAAAAATCTGAAATAGACTGGTCTCTTTTACAGCACTGTAACTTCACAAAATAGTGTCTAGGTCAAACATTGGACTTATTGTATTACTCAGAGGTAACTGAGCGTTCTTAGTGGGACTTTATGACAGTGGCACTTAATGTACAAAATACCCAGCAAAAATGCAACATGTATGTAAAAATAGTCGTTTTTTTTTTTTTTTTTCTCACCACAGCATTTGAAATAAATTTGCGAAAAAATGGTGACAAGTTAAGGTATAATATATGCCTAATAAGATACACTGGAGTGTCTGCTTTCTCAAATGGAAGGCCTTTGTGGGGTTATTTGAACAGTCAAACTGCTATAATGCCACAAAATCAGACACAGGACAATCTATGAAAATTCCAACTATAGAAACTGAAATAGCATGGTCTATTATATGGCATTATAGCTTCACAGAATAGTGACAAAGGCATACAATGGGGGTATTGTTGTACTCAGCAGATGTAGCAGAACACAATATGGGTTTCTGTACAGGAATAGCACTAACCAGCTTTACGGAATACACATTACAAAAACCTTGTTATATGTGTGTAAATACCAAAATAGAAAAAAAACAAAACACAATTTTACTCCAATATTTAGCAGAGATTGGTGGAGAAATGGCTATGTAAAAAGTGTCAAAATAAACTTAGGTAAATAGCCTCTGATGTCTACTTTATATAAATAGAATACCCATCACAGAAAACAAAATTGCCACACAAAAGTATAAACTACCAAGACAAACATACCAACTTCTAAAATTGCTTTACATTGAAATTTTAATTTAATCCTTGTAGTTTGCGACCTGTAACTTTCAAAATAAACTGAAATCCTACACATATTATGTACTCTGTAAATCAAGACACATAAATTAATTGATTTTAAATTACTTTTCGTATGCTGTATATAGTAGGCAAACGTTATTGCCAAAACTAGGAAATAATAATAAATATATATATATATATTTTTTTTTCTGCATTTTCTGTTATAAATGAGAATTTATATATCTATATGTGAAATCAAATTAAATGCCTTTTTGTTGTCTAAAAAACTGTATATACAGGGAGTGCAGAATTATTAGGCAAGTTGTATTTTTGAGGATTAATTTTATTATTGAACAACAACCATGTTCTCAATGAACCCAAAAAACTCATTAATATCAAAGCTGAATATTTTTGGAAGTAGTTTTTAGTTTGTTTTTAGTTATAGCTATGTTAGGGGGATATCTGTGTGTGCAGGTGACTATTACTGTGCATAATTATTAGGCAACTTAACAAAAAACAAATATATACCCATTTCAATTATTTATTATTACCAGTGAAACCAATATAACATCTCAACATTCACAAATATACATTTCTGACATTCAAAAACAAAACAAAAACAAATCAGTGACCAATATAGCCACCTTTCTTTGCAAGGACACTCAAAAGCCTGCCATCCATGGATTCTGTCAGTGTTTTGATCTGTTCACCATCAACATTGCGTGCAGCAGCAACCACAGCCTCCCAGACACTGTTCAGAGAGGTGTACTGTTTTCCCTCCTTGTAAATCTCACATTTGATGATGGACCACAGGTTCTCAATGGGGTTCAGATCAGGTGAACAAGGAGGCCATGTCATTAGATTTTCTTCTTTTATACCCTTTCTTGCCAGCCACGCTGTGGAGTACTTGGACGCGTGTGATGGAGCATTGTCCTGCATGAAAATCATGTTTTTCTTGAAGGATGCAGACTTCTTCCTGTACCACTGCTTGAAGAAGGTGTCTTCCAGGAACTGGCAGTAGGACTGGGAGTTGAGCTTGACTCCATCCTCAACCCGAAAAGGCCCCACAAGCTCATCTTTGATGATACCAGCCCAAACCAGTACTCCACCTCCACCTTGCTGGCGTCTGAGTCGGACTGGAGCTCTCTGCCCTTTACCAATCCAGCCACGGGCCCATCCATCTGGCCCATCAAGACTCACTCTCATTTCATCAGTCCATAAAACCTTAGAAAAATCAGTCTTGAGATATTTCTTGGCCCAGTCTTGACGTTTCAGCTTGTGTGTCTTGTTCAGTGGTGGTCGTCTTTCAGCCTTTCTTACCTTGGCCATGTCTCTGAGTATTGCACACCTTGTGCTTTTGGGCACTCCAGTGATGTTGCAGCTCTGAAATATGGCCAAACTGGTGGCAAGTGGCATCGTGGCAGCTGCACGCTTGACTTTTCTCAGTTCATGGGCAGTTATTTTGCGCCTTGGTTTTTCCACACGCTTCTTGCGACCCTGTTGACTATTTTGAATGAAACGCTTGATTGTTCGATGATCACGCTTCAGAAGCTTTGCAATTTTAAGAGTGCTGCATCCCTCTGCAAGATATCTCACTATTTTTGACTTTTCTGAGCCTGTCAAGTCCTTCTTTTGACCCATTTTGCCAAAGGAAAGGAAGTTGCCTAATAATTATGCACACCTGATATAGGGTGTTGATGTCATTAGACCACACCCCTTCTCATTACAGAGATGCACATCACCTAATATGCTTAATTGGTAGTAGGCTTTCAAGCCTATACAGCTTGGAGTAAGACAACATACATAAAGAGGATGATGTGGTCAAAATACTCATTTGCCTAATAATTCTGCACTCCCTGTAATATGTGTTGGTACAATAAATGAGAGAGATGCAAATTGCAGTTAAACACAAACAAAAAATGCTTGTGTCTTGTGTCCTTAAGGGTAAGACAAGCTTCTGATGCAGTGTCATTAAGGGGTTAAAGGAAAACTGTATAATGTTATGAATACATATTTTTATTCATAACGTTCGTATTCCTTTCCCATATTAGATTATTGAGCTCCTCACCTTTAATCCAATGTTGTCCCAATTTTGTGGCAACAGGATCTCAGTTTTCTTCATTTTCACTGCACTGTATGAAGGTGCAAAATACTCAATTATACAATAACTTTATGGACAGAATGTATTATATAATTTGACATTAGACAACTATATGTTACAGACCTGCTAAAAGCACAAGCAAGAGTAGCGCTCACAAATGAAGAGTTGTGGAGGGGAGAGTCCAGAATTGAATATAGATATGTGGGCTTGGGTTGTGAAGATACAAGTTGTGGGGTGTTTTGCTTTTTTCATAAACCATTGTATTTAAAAAAAAAAAAAAAAAAAAAGTCTATTTGTAATAAGCCATTGTTCATAATTGTGGACTCTGCATTGTTATACCTGTCTGTATTGTTTTATTTCTATTGATAGTGAGTATCTGGAAGTTCACCAGACAGAGTTAGACAAGCTGACTACTCAGTTAAAAGACATGAGGAGAAACTCCAGACTGGTAAGGACTTACCATTCTACCCAATAACATTCATGTGATATGATTGTACATGATACCAAAATGTGTTGGCTAGCTGATTTGACCTGTCTAGTATGCTTCTTTTGAAATGTAGGCATATTTTGTCTGTGTTAAAGGACAAATAAAAATAATCTAAAAATGGATATAAGAGATTTAAAAAAAAAAAAAACCTGAAGATGTTGTTGGAAAAGCTGCTAAAACGTAATGAGGTAATAGATTGGGAAAACTTAAATCAACCTAGCGCTAACAATATTTTCAGATAGAAATAATTAAACATTTTATTACAACAAATGCATAAACACCCCACAGAACATGAGTGGATTAAAAGTGCCATAAATTACAAACAAAGCAAAACTGAATAAACAAATGGAAATTACAATATAGAAAGCACTCTGTAATAAGCAGCAAGCCCTTCACCAAATTAAGAGTCACTCTGCTGGTAGTGCTCCAAATGCTAGTACCGGAACCAGTAGGTAGATCCTCTGTAGAACCGTTTATCCCAGGCCGAGTCTCTCATTTGCATTTGTGTAATTGTAACTTACAGGTATATAGTTAGAGCTTCTAAGGTGCTGCGATTATAAGACAAATCCTGGACATTAAAGTCCCTCACAGGTTCCAGCAACAATATATCAATAATATTATAAAGTTTTGAGTGCAGTAGTTAAGTATTAAAATAGCCGATCTGTGGCAGTAATTCTTTCAAAATGTTCCTGTATGTCTTTGGAAGAATAAAAGTGCCTTTAGTATATCTGTCAACATGTTTCGTCCTTCTGGGCATTATCAAGACAGTGCTACAGGACAACTGTCTCCTCAAAAAAAAATTTTTTTTATATGATCATTCTTTCATCAAGTTTAGAAAGGAAAGTATTTTTTTTAAATGAAACATATATGTAAAAAAAGTATTTAAAAAGAAAAATTTAATTTGAAAAACACTTTCCTATCTTTAGTATATGACCAGATCATTTGACCATATACACACTTACCTTTGGCCAGCCCGTGTTTGAAAACTGGCACTCTGGTCTTCCTTGATTTACTCTCTGTACTGGATCAGGAAAGACCTTAGACACTAACTGTGGGCATTCAAACACTGTCCGATCCAAGTGCATGTGTATGGTGGTAGGATTCTGTCCTTTACTAATGGTAGGTATGTGTGTGACTGTGTTGATGAAAGCAGTAGTATATTAAAACATTTTTTTTTGAGGTGACCGTTTTCCTTTAATATGTGTAAAATCAAGATCTCCATTTTTCTGCATTTTATAGTAAGTAGATAATTTGTACTTTCTATCATATACACCTGTTTAACGACTAATTCTGTTGCAAGTTTATTCAATTTTGCATTTGTGTAATTGTATAATGAAAATTTCTCAGCCAATTTTAAAAACCTTTTTTTCTTATTTTGTAGGGAGTTCTATATGATCTTGATAAGGTAAGGTGCTACTGGAATTATAAAATCCCAACCTTTTGTGAAGTGAACAAGCATCAGATGCTTAATTCCATCTATTTGTTGCTTTAATAATATGATGAACATCATTTAAAGATCTAAACAAAATAATTTTGTCTCAAATTTCCCACAAAGGGTCATTTTAATAAGTTTTAGCCGGATGCAATTAATGCCTCCTCATTCTTATTTACTTTTATATTATTTTTTTTTTGTTTAGCTATATATTTTTTTTCAGTTCTTTATTTCTGAAAACAAGCAATTCAGAAACAATATCGATGTATATACACAATGCCAGATGTTAAAATTGTGAGATTTTAAAAGATAACAAAATGAATAATGGGAGGGTGGGGGTCAATAAGAGAGGGAAAACCCCATGGCGGTGGTGACTCTGCTACAATACAGTACGTCCAGACTACAATGAGGAAGCATAGTCTCTGGGTGGTGTCCATAGCTTTTCAAACTATGGGAAAACATTATTAACCAATGCAGTTGAATGATCCATGAGATTTCTTGGGGGGGGGGATTTTGTCTTTAACCCACCTAATTGGTGGAACCAAAGTGCCGAACCAAGATGCTGCCTCCGTTGGGCATGTCCACTACATGTGGAAATAAGTTACATGTTGGCCACACAACTGCCAACATATGTCAGATGTTTTACCCATGAGAAACACAGAAACCGGAGAGGTATGCTTTCTAAACAATATATTTTACATTAGTTTGGAAATAACTGATCTATTTATTTTGCAGTAACATTTTCTCAAAACATTCTTTATGATTTTGTAAGAAACACCATATCACATAACGTTAAGCATCATCAAGACAAAGGTCCTAGATATAGTTTATAGCTGACATAGACAATCTAAATTTGCATCCTCTTTGTTTTCTGATGCTGCCCTATGGAGTTTCAAGTTCTACACAATGCATCTAAGTTTTTTCATTGTTCCTATTGACTTCTTCTTCTTGCCTGCTTGTACTATTGGATTGAACAGAATTGGAAAGCTGATGTCCTTGGTCATGGACTGTTAAAATACTTGCAATGTGCTGCCCCCAAGAGACTCCTACTTTTCAAATGTTTATGTGAGATAGTCGCCCTTTGCATTATTATTCTTTAAAGTAATGACTGGGGTTATGAAATGGAGCACAAGGACATTGAAGACATGAAAGGATGACATAGAGGCGGAGGAAATGTACTCTGCAGTAGAGATGGTGAGATGTAGAACAGAAATATAATGGCATGGATGGAAGCCGTAGAGGACATCAAGACAAAGCTTATACATAGTGTTCATTCGGTGCTACTTTTTCATTTAAAGGGACACTGCGCACCAAAACAACTTTAGATTAAAGCTTGGTATTTCTTTGATTAGGTCTTCTGTATCTTAATGATACTCCCTCCTTTGCCACTTGCCTTCATTTAGATTATCCTTTCTTCCTTGTGCCGTATCTCAATACCTTGGCATAGCCATTTTTTTTTCTCCTCTGCCCATGTCTGCTGTTTGCCTTTCTATGGGTATATTTGATTGAAAAAGAACTTTGAAACTGAAAAAGAACTTTGCTTTAAGCATCTGGATATTGTCACCTTGCCTGCTATACATAAAAAAGTAATAAAGTAGTTTATACTACATTGGTTACAGGGCTCGAGTCCTGCAGGAACACGTGGGAACGGTGTTCCTGCACTTTTTTAAATGCCACCCCCATGTGCCCCCTGTCATGGGGGGCCCAAGAGGTGGTCTGATGGACCCCCCGGCGGGCGGCTGTCTCCCTGTCAAACGCGGCGAGGGAGCTGTGTTCTCTCGGCTCTGCTCCCTTGCACGCATGACGTCATATTCTGGCTCCGGGCATCAGTAGACAGCCCGCGCGGCGAAAGGGAGCAGAGAGAACACTGCTCCCTCGCTGTGTCTGACAGGGAGACAGCCGCCCGCCGCACTGAAGCCCCACTGGACCCCAGGGACAGGTCCACGCCAGCTCTCCAGGTAGGGAGGCTGAGTGGACATTTATAAATTTTAAAAAATAATAATAATTTGTGTGTGTGTGTGTGTGTGTGTGAGTGCGCGCGCACGCGTTTATATATGCATACAAGTGTATAATTATTATTTTTGGGTGGGGGGGCGGTGGATCTTGGGTGAGTTCCCAAAGACTTTATTCCCCAGGACTTGATCCCTGATTTGTTATATATTATAGATAGAAACAATTGCTTCTCAATTATCTGTCATATATGTAGCTCTAGCCACATCTCTCCTGGTTGTAGCTCACCCAGCCTCCATGAAAAAAAAAAGTTTAATTTTCAAATCCCATCTTACAGCCAGAGGCATAACTAGAAACCACGGGGCCCCGGTGCGAAAATTGCCTTGGGCCCCCCTCCCATATGTTGCCCCCCCACACACATGCGGACACACACATACAGACACATACATATAAACAAACAGACACACACATACTGACACACAGACCTACGTACAGACATACACACACTAAGACATACAGACATACATACACACACAGACATACAGAGAAACATTCATACACACACAAGCACCCACTTATACAAAATATTTTAGTCACCCTCCTGTTTCCTTCCTTTTAGATGCAGGAGGGTGACTTCCCTGGGTCCAGTGGTGGCTTAGCCTGATGGCAGTCAGTTTCCACTCTGATTCCCTCCTCTGCTTCCTCCCGCGCGGCTCCTGGTGGTTGCTGGCAGGAAGTAACGGGGCTGTCACTTCCTCCCACTATCTGACCTCATCAAAGGGGGCCCGGTCCTGCTGTTTAAGCGCCACAGCGCTGACTAGGCCCCCAGGAAATCCATAGCCAACGGGTGGTCCTAACAGCATGGGCCCCTTAACGTGCAGCCCCTGCAGTTATATCGCGCCGCCCTGGGCCTCAACACATGGTGGTGGGCACCATGGTCACAGGGGTCCGCCAGGCCGCCTGGAAAGCTATGACCCCTGCGACCGGGATAGTTCCGCCACTGCTTACAGCACAATGTGTTTACTTTAGAAGTCTGATATCCTACTCTATTCTGTTTTAGTCATGCAGGAAAGGCTATTAACAGAGCAAGGGATTGGAAATTTTAAGCTAAAACGAATCTGCTTCATTAAACTAAATGTTCCTTTTTAAGGATGCTTTTAAAATTATAGGGAACAATTATTTATTTTAAAAAATATTCTTTTGTTTTGTACCTTTTAAACGTGACTACTAGTACCTAGGCACATTTTCTCTCTTTCGAACTTTAAGTTGCTGTTTAAATTGTTATATTGGACATCTGAGCCTGATGTGGTTGCTTGGGCTAAAAGAAGAGCTGATGGCATGTAAGAATTATTGTGTAGGACATGTATTAATGAAACACGGGGAAATAAATTACTTATTACATTTTTGTCAATATACTGATGGGTTTTGATGGGTTTTTAATGTTGCTGATGACTGTGGGTCTAATTTCAACACTTCCTTCTCAGAAACAAAAATCTTGTGAAATAAATCCTTCCTGATTTTTCTCTAAAGCCACACATGCATTATATTGTGTTGAAATATTCTGCTCTGTCACAACATAAAGTGTGAAATTGTACACTTTTTGCATTACATTTTGTTAACTGGACAATATTCTAAGTACAGAACATTAAAATGGTGCAATATTTAATATTTCACATCTCACATTTAATATGTAACATTGAGTTACAGGGTGAGTAAGAATCATACAGGTAATAGGGCTTCATCATTTGTTCTTGGCTTTTTAAAGGGGTTGTCGGGCAGAAAACCACCACTACTGTCTGTAGTGGTTGTTTTGCTGTCCAATGGTTAGTAACCAAACCATTTTTGAACGACTTGACACTGAGGGTCTCCTGAGCACGTATGGTCTGTCCTCCTTTACTGGTCTATCTAAAGTTAGAGCTCCTATTCTTATTGGATATAACAATGTTGTCCCCATTTAAACTGAATGCACTGGCTGAGTGTGTCAGCTGATGCTCTAAACCAGGGGTCCTCAAACTCCGGCCCCCCAGATGTTGCTGAACTACAACTCCCATGATTCTCTGGCTATCTATGTAATTCAAAAAATCATGGGAGTTGTAGTTCAGCAACATCTGGGAGGCCGGAGTTTGAGGACCCTTGCTCTAAACCAAAGCATGCCGACTAAAGTTGGGCAGAGTTGACATTACTAATGCGAAGGTACATGCATGGCACTGAGGGGACGCGTACGACACAAGGACTGACCGCACCTTGGTTGGGACACCATGGGAGCCCCCAGAGTCACCCCAATCCCGGGGGGGGGCAGAGATACTGGGGTCCTGATGGACCAATAACACAAAGTTGTGAGGTTTACACGTTGACGCACAGTGGACCAGGGCGGTGGCCAGCTTTCCCTGACAGGATACCACTTACACCCCCTACGCCCCGCCTGCTCTGCCAACGAGTAAGACCAGACCACAAAAGTTGTTTTTATTCTTTGTATATACATAATTTTATTGTTTACTAGAACAAAACTACCCATCATAACTACACCTGACTGAGACACCAAGCAACAGCGCACAGAAACTTACCCTCCTCACATAGACACGCGACCTAAACTCCCACACTCAGACCAGACTCGCAAAGCCTCAAGGCCCGCGGACCTCTACACAACCACATCACAACAATATGGCACCCAAAATACTATCTTTTAATGTAAAAGTGCTTCATACACCCAACAAACTAAAATTGCTCTTAACCCCTTAAGGACACATGACATGTGTGACATGTCATGATTCCCTTTTATTCCAGAAGTTTGGTCCTTAAGGGGTTAAGGGAACTTAAGTAAAAAAAAAGCGGATATTGCAAAGGAGACAGGTCTCCCTACTGGACGCGTTGAGACTACAACACCCCGATACAAAGGACTACACATTTTCCTCCACTCGCCATGACACATACTCATGCATTGACCACCTACTACTGAACAAGAGCGGAAGAACTAAAATCCTACGCACAGAAATCAACACAATCACATGGTCAGACCATGCAGACATAGCAATCACCCTACATAAACTGAACTATAGCTCCAACTGGCACTGGTGGTTAAACACCACTTTACTCAAAGATGAACCAATAGCCGCAGCCACGAAACAAGCCATGTCTGACTACTTCAACCTCAACACAAACGAGGACACAAACCCGACGACAATTTGGGCAGCTCACATGGCTGTAGTCCGGGGCCACTTTATCAGAGCTGCCACACACAAAAAAAAACGCAAAACTAAACTGCTGGAACTGCAACTAGCGCTTAAAAAAATTAGAACAACTTAAATCCAACCCTACCAACTCTAGGTTAACCAAACTGATAGTATTGAGACACTCCATTAAAGAACTTGCACTAGAAGACATGGCCTAATCAATTCTTTGGTCCAATGACTTTATTACTAGAAAGCCAATAAAATGGAGCCTTTCCAGCCTAGGCAGGAGACTAAGCCAATCCACCAAGATTAGGAACACGGCCTAGGAATTGGCGACCACTCCGAAAGCCATTTCAGAGGTCTTCACCAACTACTAAACAGCATTATATAACCATTCCCCACAGCACACTGACAACAATGCAGAATACAGAACGCAGATAGATACATTCCTCACAGGACTGGGCTTACATATGGTAACCGGGGAAGAGGCAGAGACCCTCAGGGCACCCATCACACAAGAGGAGGTGGAAATAGCAATCTCTGCCCTTAAAGGCAACAAGGCACCAGTCCCCAACAGGTACGATATCCGCTACTACAAACAATTTTGGGAGGAACTCGCCCCACATATCGCTAAATTATGCAACCACTTCATGCAGGGACACACCAGACAAAGACATGGCTACGGCTAACCTTATTCCATTACACCTAGCAGACACTGACACACTACATATTCAACAACACTACAAAATCAAAATAGCAACAACGGCATTTACTTACTTAGGGATCCAACTGACCGCAGACCCCACCCGACTATTCTCCTACAACTACACTCCACTGTTCCGCACAATTTCAGAGGACCTGAAGAAATGGGCGGACAAACCCATCTCCTGGCTAGACTGTTACACACCATAAAAATGAACGTCCTGGGGGCGGAGCCAAGCTATCAAGCCGAGCAGACACGCTTCATGAGAGCTCCTAACTACCAACGCTCTTTTCACCTTTTGTGGGACACAAAATCCCTCAATACCCGCTCCAGCAGAACCTCCTGACACTCTAATACAGAGATGGGACGGAAAACTAAAAAACTAAAGCCGGACAAGCCACGTCAGGGCCTGCACGTCGGCGACCTCCTGCGCCAGGCCAGTAGCGTAGTAAGGCCCAAGATGGCCGCCTACCCCGAGAACTACTCGGAAATATCTGACGACTTCTACCAGGAGGATGAAGAAGATGAAATGCCCGTGGTGCAACCCCCTAAACCGGTCCCCAAGGGGCCAACACCTCACTGGTCACCACAGAGGTCCTCACGACACTTTTGACGACCCTCAGAACACTATACTGGCGGACACAGCAAAGATCCGCGAGGCCTGTAGGGCAGGCTGGGCACCATGGAGGGAACCACCGGGGAACAAGCTACACAACTTACCTTACTACAACGGGAGATTGCTAATTTACATCAACAACACAAAGTCTATGACCAACGCTTTGCCATGATGGAAGACACGAGGCGCAGACTGAACGTGAAAATAAGGGGCATCACAGAGGACATACCTGCCGAGGAACTGCCTCACCTCCTGCGGCGTCTATTCACAGAACTGCTGCCCAAGACAGGGAAGGGCGGTGGGTCTGGAAGAATCCTTCCGTATCCCCAAGTTACCCAAAGCCCCAAAGGGGACCCCCAGGGACCTGGTGGTTCGCCTAATGACCTGAAAGGACAGAGCCGCAATACTGACCGCAGCCAAAGATCGCACGCCATACGACTTTGAAGGCATGCACCTCACTTTTTACACAGGTCTTTCGGGATATACTTTAGCATGGCGAAGATCTCTGGCACCCTTCACCGCCCTGCTTAGACACCACAAGATACAGTACCGCTGGCGGATGTCGCACAGGCTCCAGGTCATTAAGGACAATGTCACACAGGACATTCACGATCTTCAGGAAGCAGCCAAGCTGCTAGCTACGCTTGGCCTGCCTCAGGACTCACTGGCCGCCAACGGACAGGACGTGGCTGGGCAAGCCTCCCATAAATGGAACCCTGCTACCACAAAACCATTCATACCCCGGGGGCAGCGGCTGGCTTCCGGCTCGGCGGACACTACCTGAACTTTACTTGAGCAATCCGGGTAGATTGGTGACCACACTGGAGCGAAGGATCTAAATCCACACAGAAACCCATATGAGGACTATCACCCATTAACCACTGTTTACAGGCAAAGTTAAATTTTTGGTTAATTTCACGCCATTAGTTGCCTTTACTTTGTTTTTAACATGTATAATGAGGCAATAAGCCATTGCACTTGCCGTCACCCTCACCAGAGGGGATGCTAGGTTACCCTTTTCGGACTGGCGGCCACCTATAAGGCAGCTGCAATCTATTCAACAGCAATGATTTAAGTTTTTATTATTCAATTTGTTAATTATCACTTTTATGCTTCACATGCCCTCAGACAGCTGACTTACACAAGTCCATACACCTCAAGAGTGGACCACTGAGGCTTGAACTCAGTCCCTCAAATTCCCCCGCCTCTATAACCCAGACGACCAACCAACAGCCCCAGGCAAAGCACAGAGGCATAAAATAATCGACACTATCCACTAACTATCCCACAATCCAAGACATACGCCAAGCCGATTAGGTCACGCATTAGAGGATCGTCTAGCACCCGCGACGCCCACAGACCCAAACCACTCTACTTGTTTGGGTTTCCCTCTGACCATTAAACGTACACTTTAAACCTAATCTTACTGCACTCTTAATGGTCCCCACACACAGCCTCTAGCCATAGAACACCTAGAGCCGCACGTCCACCGAGGAATCTTGCAACTAACAACGTGACACACGAACACCCCACACTGAGGCTACTTAACAGACTGCACACGATGTACTGACCCCCAACAGTCTAATAACCTTAAAAAATACTCACCTCCGTGTTTAAGATACCTCTGTCACAGTATCTGAAATGTTGTACATTTACCGTGTATTACTTAATATTGTTTGTATGACCATGGCAACTGAATGCTTATCTCCCAACATTGAGGTGAGCAAAAATAAAGAATTGAAAAAAGAAAAAATGAACGTCCTGCCCATACTGCTGTTTCTCTTCCAAGCTCTGCCAGTAAGCGTTACCTGAGGAGATTTAGCTAGCATACAAAAAGCTATAGACCTTCATCTGGCAGAAGATAGTAACATTTGAACACCTAAAATCACTAGCACCGTTAACAACCAGGGACTTCTTTCGATACATTCAGGTTAGAGACTATGCGAATACCAAGGAGGTTAGAACAGCTGCCAAGCCCCCAATGACATTCTTTGAGAAACTGTGTTTCACTGAGACCTCACAAACACAGCTGATCACACTACTATACCAACACCTCTGCTCACACACTGATGAGAGGGGACAGCTTTGATACAGAGTTATGGGAAGACACTGGAGGGCACTGACTGGCAGGACATTTGGGAGGCGAGCGCTAAGTCTTCAATATGTGTAATAATACAGGAGCAATCCTACAAGACACTAGATGGTACATGACACCAGTTGAGCAGTATCATATGAAACTAAGCACTAACTATTTATGCTTGCGGCTATGTGGGGGCAGTGCCACAGGGTGCAGGAGTTCTGGCAGAGAGTGGGGACCCTGAGTTCTGACATCCTCCAAAGACAGGTGCCCCTGGACCCATAGGCATGCCTACTGTCCAAACCGACTGACTGACTGTCTCCACAGACTCAACCAGAAACTGCTCAATGGGATTCACCTAGCAGCACGCAGAGCCCTGTCCCAACACTGGGCCAATCCTGACATTCCCCCAACAGCGCTGGTAGTCAACAAACTACGTGACAATCATCTCATGGACAAGCTGACTGCATAGGTCAGAAACACCACCAACACTTTTCAAAAAGTGTGGGTCTTGTGGGAACAATTCGACAATTAACCCTAGAAACAGAACTGAACAGGTTTGGGAGGCCACGCGCTTCCAGACTGAAGGTACACAATCTGCCACCGGTGTTAAGGGGGTGGGCAGACGACATCCTGGTTCAACAAGCAATGAGGCCCTAACAGCACTATACCACCTCACTAACTGTACACAGAGACCGTAACACGAAACCAACCGAAGCCGCAACTAAGCAGGCAAGAGACGCAGGAACACCATTCCTGACACTCAAGGACACTGAGATAGAATAGAGAACTCTCGCAAAGATTTAGTTCACAAGATTACCTTTTGTTATACTATGTTACTGTTTAAAAGCACAGTTATGTTCAACACACTAACAGGCGAAGAGAGGTTGTTTTGACAACATGCATTACCTGATAAGTTTATTTTGGCTTTCTGTATCAATGTATTGTTGTTATATAAAACCTTTCTGGCTTCTGCACAAGCCACAACCTCACTAACGTACCATAACTTTCAGTCATGACAAAAAATAAAGTTACAAAAAAAAAAACTAGAATTTTTCTGGTGTGTTTTAGCCACTTCCTGAAAAAACATTTATATAAGGAAATGTATTTTTAATTTATTTTATTTTACATTATCTATATATAATGAATTTAAAAAAACTATATACAGTGGGACCTCGGTTTACAAATGCCTCGGTTAACATAATTTTCGATTTACAAATGAAAATCAATTGAAAATAATGCCTCGGTTTACAAAAATTTTCGCAATACAAAGCAAGTTTCCCTAGGATGCATTGCACCTGGGAGGTTTATAGCACCGCCCCCTGCATGCTGGAGCCTGTGAGTAGCACGTGGCTTCGAGTGTGGAGGTGTTGGAGCGGCTTTTGCATCGAGTTTTGGAGCCATTCTGGAAATTGTTTGCAGTTGTTTTGGAACTTTTTGGTGCATTTATCAAGCTGTGGAGAGGTAGGGAGCTGAGCTTCGTCATTTGCATGCCTTTTATTGTGTGTTCTGCTTTGTGGGTTGGTTTCCATTCCAGCTCATTTTAAATTTTTTCTGACCTCCAGAACGGATTAATTGATTTTCAATGCATTCCTATGGGTAACCACGTTTGGTTTACAAATTTTTCGCAATAAGAAACGTCCTGTAGAACGCATTAAATTCGTAAACCGAGGTCCCACTGTATAATGTTTTATATAACTATAAAAATGTTAATGTAGAACCTTACTTCTTTTAAATAAATGTTAGTGGTTAATGTATGTGTTTTTGGTGTAATAATATAGTCCTTTACTTCTTCTTTTTTTTTTTTTCAGCAAATCAAGACAATTGAAAGATATATCCGAAGACTGGAGTTTCACATCAGTAAGGTAATAAGCATATAAAACTCCTACTGGATACTGAACAGTCTGTGGTTTGTTCAATGATTTCTGATATACTTTTATTATTTTATGTACTGTGTTCACTGCAGTGTTTGTTTATTATATTGGAACACTACCACCCCTATAAGAAATAATGTGTTGTGTTAGAGTAACAAGTAATTTTGGTTTGGTTATTATTGTATAATAGCTTAAGTTTAATTCAGTGCCATATAATTCTTGTAAAGGGAAATATGTAGTTGCAATTTACATTATTTATTTAATAAGTTCATCTTTAGTTACCATAGAAAAATAACCTGGAGCATGGATGAAAATGACACTCCACGCAGAGAGTTCTAACAGGGTTATTCACTAAAGTAAGAATTCAGGGTGAATTTCTAATTTAAGATGGTAATAGCATAACTACAGCAACATGCTAAGTCCAGCACTGTGTAGCTTAGAGAGCTAACAGCTAAAGAGGTTGTTGTGGAGTCCAGTGGAACCCAGGTATAAATTCAAACCATTCTGAAAGGGTTTAACTTACATGGGGGGACACCCCCGTTACTATAACCACTCATACATCAAACATAATGAGGGGGGATTTATATCCCTTTGTATCTGAATAGGCAAGGTATTGGTTATGGGACTTTGAGTGTTCCATGACACAAGCTAATGTGCTTTAGGTGATTGTGGGGTTTCCAAGCAAGTAAATGTATACAAGGCACCATTAATTTCCTTTCTGCTTTCCCCATTGCAGCCTTGTAATTGCATTCAAACTGACTTCTATTGGTAGTTTTGTATGTTTCTAATAAATTCCAGAATTTAATTTCCAAATGTCCCATCGATGCTTATGTTTTTGAATATAGTTCATATCTCACACATGGCTATGTGATCCCACCTGTTACACTTCCTCTTTGGAGCCCAGCTTCCTGTTTGAAGATGACCTATCTTGAACCAGCTAGTTGTGGTTAATGCATGAAACTCAAAGTTTGTGTGTGTGTGACACCAGCTGGGATAAATTGATTGATATAACGTTGGCAAATTCATTAAGAAATGTTTTTTTGTGAATGTGGCATCTGATTAATTTTATTAAAACATTTCTTGATGCTATAATATCTATTCTAATTCAGCATGTTGGTCGCTTACAACATTTACTTACTCCAACCATAAAATTAAAAAATAAACAATTGGCAATTTTAATTGTAGAATTTAATTGAGAATGTATTGCATTGTAACCATATATAAGATTGTATTTGCAAATTTTGCCTCTATAACTGTTACTATTTCGGCATTGTAACAGCGTGGGCAATAATAATTTGTTGCATATATCGGTGTGTTGAATGATTGTATTGTTGTTCCAAACATTCTTATGATCATTTTGTTGGACTCTTAATATAGAATCCAATTTTTATCTTTTCCCTCTTTATATTTCTTTGTTCTATTTTTTATTATTTTTTGGTATATTTGCTTATGTTAGCTCTGGACTCCATATTGGGTGTTTTTTGCTATTGGTTTCACTTGATACTTTTAGTAGACATGACCCGAATTGTTTATACTACAATTGTATGGTCAGCAGCCTGCTCAGGTGAACACGTCTTTTTTTAATGTATGTAGCCACCAAAAGCATCAGACATTAACTATGTAACATTACAGCAAGTATGTACGTTACTAGATTCAACTAAAACATGTCTCCGTTGTTATCAAAGTTACATATTATTTTCAATGCATGTGGGAAGAACCTTGGTATTTCACTATTCTGTTAATAATTGTTGTATTTATTTCTATTTACATGCATTCTCTGATGTTTAAGTTTTT
This sequence comes from Pelobates cultripes, assembly GCA_933207985.1. Classification (NCBI taxonomy): domain Eukaryota; kingdom Metazoa; phylum Chordata; class Amphibia; order Anura; family Pelobatidae; genus Pelobates; species Pelobates cultripes. The sequence continues at coordinate 210,899,944 of OW240915.1, read as the reverse complement.
TTTTTTTAACCCTGTAAATTAACAATATTAATTTTGCTCAATTCCTGACTGCAATTGTAGGTAGATGAGCTTTATGAGGCGTACTGCATCCAGAGGCGCCTACGAGAGGGAGCGTGTAAAATGAAGCAAGCATTTGCTGCGTCCCCTTCTAGCAAAGCAGCTCGGGAGAGTTTGTCAGAGATCAATAAAAGTTTCAAGGAGTATACAGAGGTATTTTAATCCATGTTGTATTTTCTTCTATGAATTCTGCAGGACTTCCTGCATTTTTTTAAAAAGTAAGATTTGGCTCTTGTATGTTTGTGATCTTCTCGAATTATTGATCCCCCAAAGTATAATTTTACCAAGCTATTACATGTTTGAATTATTGTGCACACGTAACACTCTATTTTTACTCATTCCCAGAATATACATACATAAATGCATCGTTCTACACATATATATAGATATCTTGCGGACTAATATATATATATATAACCAAGAGGGCTGCACTCACCTAAACATGCATACGTTATAGGGTGCTGCTGGGGCCAAAATATACAAAATACAGCGCACTCGCTTATTCACTAAACAATTATTTCAAATCTTAGCGATTGTAACAGTTTTATTTAAAAACACCTCACTGGGCTTGTCATCAGTACAGTACCTCAGGGATCTGTACTTGGACCCATACTCTTTAATATTTTTATTATTGATATTGAAGAAGGACTTGATGGTAAGGTATGTCTTTTTGCTGATGATACTAAGATATGTAACAGGGTTGATGTTCCAGGAGGGATAAGCCAAATGGCAAATGATTTATGTAAACTAGAAAAATGGTCAGAGTTGTGGCAACTGACATTTAATGTCGATAAGTGCAAGATAATGCATCTTGGACGTAAAAACCCAAGGGCAGAGTACAGAATATTTGATAGTCCTAGCCTGAACATCTGAGGAAAGGGATTTAGGGGTGATTATTTCTGATGACTTAAAGGTAGGCAGACAATGTAATAGAGCAGCAGGAAATGCTAGTAGAATGCTTGGTTGTATAGGGAGAGGTATTAGCAGTAGAAGGAGGGAAGTGCTTGTGCCATTGTACAGAACACTGGTGAGACCTCACTTGGAGTATTGTACGCAGTATTGGAAACCGTATCTCCAGAAAGATATTGATACTTTAGAGTGAGTTCAGAGAAGGGCTACTAAACTGGTTCATGGATTGCAGGATAAAACTTACCAGGAAAGGTTAAAGGATCTTAACATGTATAGCTTGGAGGAAAGACGAGACAGGGGGGATATGATAGAAACATTTAAATACATAAAGGGAATCAACACAATAAAGGAAGAGACTATATTTAAAAGAAGAAAAACTACCACAACAAGAGGATATAGTTTTAAATTAGAGGGACAAAGGTTTAAAAATAATATAAGGAAGTATTTCTTTACTGAGAGGGTAGTGGATGCATGGAATAGCCTTCCAGCTGAAGTTGTAGAGGTTAACACCATAAAGGAGTTTAATTATGCGTTGGCTAGGCATAAGGCTATCCTAACTCTAAGATAAGGCCAGGGACTAATGAAAGTATTTAGAAAATTGGACAGACTAGATGGGCCGACTGGTTCTTATCTGCCATCACATTCTATGTTTCTATTATATGATCATATATTGCATAAGCCTGCCACAACGTCAATGTACCCCATTCTTGGCAGGTCCTACTCTAGCAGCCTAGTGCTTGCCCTTATGAGATTAATCCACTTACTTGGGAAATACTTCCTTACTGGGACTCTTCGCAAGTCAAGGCTAAATAGGGTCCTGGAATCAGGCACCTGTGACAGGGAGAGGTGCAAAACCAAGGAGTTGGCTTGGACTCCCAAATATATAAATGAAACCAAGGGGGCTACACTCACCTGAACATGCATACATTATAGGGTGTTGCTGGGGTCGAAATATACAAAATACTCGCATGCATATATATATAGAAAATATATTCAGTCAGCAACATATAACAGAGTGCATTAAATTGGAATAGAACAAACAAAAACAGCAGTGTAATTAAAGGACCACTATAGGCACCCAGACCACTTCAGCTCATCTAGTGTTAACCCTGCCTGCTGTAAACCTAGCAGTTTCAGAGAAACTGCTATGTTTACATATGAGTTAATCCAGCCTCTAATGGCTGTCTCATTGACAGCCGCTAGAGGTGCTTCCGCGCTTCTCACTGTGATTTTCACAGTGAGAAGACACCAGCGTCCATAGGAAAGCATTGAGAATGCTTTCCTATGGACTGACTGAATGCGCGCACTGCTCTTGCCGGGCATGCGCATTTGGTCAAAGAGGGAGGAGAGTCCCACGCGCCGAGGGAGCCCGGCACTGGAGAAAGGTAAGGGATTAACCCCTTCATCCCCCTAGAGCCCGGCGGGAGTGGGACCCTGAGTGTGGGGGGTGACCTAAAGATCATATAGTGCCAGGAAAACTAGTTTGTTTTCCTGGCACTATAGTGGTCCTTAAGTTATTCAAGGGTTGCAAGAATATTGACCCAAGTGGTCTATGCAAGAGCCCCTTAATTTGTGGAATGTGGAAGAAGTATTATAAACTTTAGTGGATAATTGTTGCACCTGACTATTATATAATTCTATTTTTACAAAATTTTCAGAATATGTGCAGTGTTGAAGCAGAGATGGAGAACCTCTTAGGAGAATTTTACATCAAAATGAAAGGTAATTCTAAAGAATAAAAATCTCTATAAGAGAGAGAGTGTGAAAGCAACCCTCCATACTATGTGCTGGGTTATAAAAAGAATGCTTAAATAAAAAAGAAAAACATGAATACAGGTTCAAGCAGAGGAATTCTGGAGTGACATTTGGAACTATGGATTTACGTCAATGTCAGATTTGCAAGGACAGCATGCTCCCTTATGAGACAGAGACCATTGATAGAAATATGATGTTTCTACACTGGACTTTCTCTATTTCTTTGAGAGCAAACTGCAGTTTTAGTGTTGGTGATCTGTATAAAGCAGATTGGTCCTAACATGTTGAATAGGTGTTTGTGGTTATTTGCTGCCACCTAGGGTACAGTATATTAACTTAAGCTATTAGCACGTTTTGTTTGTTACGTTCTATGTTACAGTAAAAATCGGGCATTTCTACTGCTATATACTGGATCCTATAAAGTACACTCAAAGTTTATAATACCCTAATGGGGTTAATCACTATTTACGCTATTCATCAACATCCAGATTTTGCAATGCAGATCACAAATAGATCCTGAATTTGTTCTGGAATTCAGCTGGACTGAACACTGCCAGACAGCTGAAATCAGAACCAAATGCTTAAAATCCAGGATAAAAAAAAATAAAAAAAATCCAAACTATTCGGCCAAACAGGCAAGTAATTAAATAACCCTCCTTTCTACAATAGTTAAATATGTGGTGGCTGGCCAGCACTTGGTTGTCAGCCACCACATTAAATTGTTATAAACAAATAACCCTATGGAGGGTGTCAATAATACCCCTACAGGGAGTGCAGAATTATTAGGCAAGTTGTATTTTTGAGGATTAATTTTATTATTGAACAACAACCATGTTCTCAATGAACCCAAAAAACTCATTAATATCAAAGCTGAATATTTTTGGAAGTAGTTTTTAGTTTGTTTTTAGTTATAGCTATGTTAGGGGGATATCTGTGTGTGCAGGTGACTATTACTGTGCATAATTATTAGGCAACTTAACAAAAAACAAATATATACCCATTTCAATTATTTATTATTACCAGTGAAACCAATATAACATCTCAACATTCACAAATATACATTTCTGACATTCAAAAACAAAACAAAAACAAATCAGTGACCAATATAGCCACCTTTCTTTGCAAGGACACTCAAAAGCCTGCCATCCATGGATTCTGTCAGTGTTTTGATCTGTTCACCATCAACATTGCGTGCAGCAGCAACCACAGCCTCCCAGACACTGTTCAGAGAGGTGTACTGTTTTCCCTCCTTGTAAATCTCACATTTGATGATGGACCACAGGTTCTCAATGGGGTTCAGATCAGGTGAACAAGGAGGCCATGTCATTAGATTTTCTTCTTTTATACCCTTTCTTGCCAGCCACGCTGTGGAGTACTTGGACGCGTGTGATGGAGCATTGTCCTGCATGAAAATCATGTTTTTCTTGAAGGATGCAGACTTCTTCCTGTACCACTGCTTGAAGAAGGTGTCTTCCAGGAACTGGCAGTAGGACTGGGAGTTGAGCTTGACTCCATCCTCAACCCGAAAAGGCCCCACAAGCTCATCTTTGATGATACCAGCCCAAACCAGTACTCCACCTCCACCTTGCTGGCGTCTGAGTCGGACTGGAGCTCTCTGCCCTTTACCAATCCAGCCACTGGCCCATCCATCTGGCCCATCAAGACTCACTCTCATTTCATCAGTCCATAAAACCTTAGAAAAATCAGTCTTGAGATATTTCTTGGCCCAGTCTTGACGTTTCAGCTTGTGTGTCTTGTTCAGTGGTGGTCGTCTTTCAGCCTTTCTTACCTTGGCCATGTCTCTGAGTATTGCACACCTTGTGCTTTTGGGCACTCCAGTGATGTTGCAGCTCTGAAATATGGCCAAACTGGTGGCAAGTGGCATCGTGGCAGCTGCACGCTTGACTTTTCTCAGTTCATGGGCAGTTATTTTGCGCCTTGGTTTTTCCACACGCTTCTTGCGACCCTGTTGACTATTTTGAATGAAACGCTTGATTGTTCGATGATCACGCTTCAGAAGCTTTGCAATTTTAAGAGTGCTGCATCCCTCTGCAAGATATCTCACTATTTTTGACTTTTCTGAGCCTGTCAAGTCCTTCTTTTGACCCATTTTGCCAAAGGAAAGGAAGTTGCCTAATAATTATGCACACCTGATATAGGGTGTTGATGTCATTAGACCACACCCCTTCTCATTACAGAGATGCACATCACCTAATATGCTTAATTGGTAGTAGGCTTTCGAGCCTATACAGCTTGGAGTAAGACAACATGCATAAAGAGGATGATGTGGTCAAAATACTCATTTGCCTAATAATTCTGCACTCCCTGTATATTACTATAAGGGAGGTTCATATCCTCCCTATGCCACAACTTCCTGACTGCAGGAAATCTACTAAATGCTTAAAACTGGCAACCGGGCAGTCATTGCTTTGCATGCCGCTAATTGGGGGGTAGACAATTACATATCCACCTTCTCACTGTGTACATATTTAAAGACCCCCACCCTATGCTCATGGGTGGCAGCCAGGGGACATATACTAGGTCCACCCCCTTAATATTATAATTGGGGTCTCCACCTATTGCCTGTGGGCGGTGCGAGGGGACACTACATTCCACTCCTTAGATTTTAATAGCCCCCCACCCGCTGACAATGGGGGGAGGCAGGGGGTGACATTAGGATGCTTCAGTGCTTTTGCATCCGAATCTTATCCCATACATATAGAATACGAAAAATTCACAGATGTTGAGTGAACAACCATTACATTGCTTGCCATTACAAAGCTTTAGAAATTGTAAAAAAAAAAAACTGCAGTATTAATGTAACCTAAGTTTTTCCTCTATAAGTGAGCATTTTTCTTTGTACGTTAATTTATTTTTCTCATCCATAGGTCTAGCTGGTTTTGCAAGACTTTGTCCTGGAGATCAGTATGAGGTAGGTATCTTTCTCCCACTGCAAAGGTTCAGTGTGTTATCTGTTTATCAGGCTTTTGAGTTTTTGAGCAGTCTGCATCCACTTATATTTCTAGGTAATTTGAGAGAGAGGTGTATGTATCAATTCAAATGATAGTAGCAATCCAAAATTACTTTTTGGTGCCCTATAGTGGGGCAACTAGTGCATACAAGGCTACGTCACCAAACATTTCTGAGTATCCCTAAGGGCAAGCCACCATTTATCTCAAATGTTATGTTTCATATATTTTTATTTTATTTTCCCTTCTTGTGTCGTCATTGTTGAGATATATATTTTAAGCAACTTCTCAATGCACAAAATGTTTACAATGTGCTTAAAAATAAGTATTTTAGAAGCATTTGTAAAATGTACCTTTTTAAAATATAATCTCTTCACTTGTTTTCATTGTAAACCTACCTAAAATTACAACAAACTTATACTGTTTTATTATAGATTTTCATGAGATATGGACGTCAGCGATGGAAATTAAAAGGAAAAATAGAGGTTAATGGCAAGCAGAGTTGGGATGGAGAAGAAATGTTCTTTCTTCCATTAATTAACAGTTTAATTTCAATTAAGGTAAATATTATTTTTTTTAATCTGCTGTAATGTATGATTAAAGGGTACTCTTTAGTGGAACCCAAACCCCCTCCATTCATACTGTTTTTGAATGGTTTGACTTCTTACCTGGGGTCTGTCGGGCACCACTTCCCACTTTCACTTCTAACACTGTAGAGCAGGACTTAACTCATTGTCTAGAAAAAACAAAACAAAAAGGCAAATCATTGAAACACCGTATGACTACTTGGTGTTGGGGGGCACAAGGGCATTCCTGGCACTATAACCACTATAGTGAACTGTAACGTTTATGGCGCACTGAGTTTTTCTTAAAGGTTTTTAATGTGTGGAGCCTATATACATGTATTGTTTTTATTTATTTTGATTTTAAAGCTTGGAATCTTTTTGACCTCTAATGGCTCTTCTGATGGTCTAACATAACCTCTATTCTGTGCTAAAGAAAATCCCTGTATGAGCCTAGTCCAGTATAATATATTTCCATCTGCTTTTCCTTCACTCTTTTGCATTACCATTAAAACATGTAGAGTATCTCCATTTTGCTTAAGGGTGTGTATGCACAACATACTTGAATGAAGTTTAACAAAAATAACACATCTATGACCTCCTTTGTCTTCTAGGTTACAGAACTTAAAGGAATTGCTACTCATGTCTTAGTTGGAAGTGTTACTTGTGAAACAAAGGATTTGTTCTCTGCCAGACCCCAAGCTCTTGCAGTTGACATAAATGATCTTGGCACCATAAAACTTAACCTTGAAGTAACATGGTGGTACGTACCATGATGGGAAAAACAGTCGTAATCCAGAAGTCTCTTGAATGCATGTGACTTAGAAAACAATGTTTTTAAGGTTGTGATGTCTAATCTATGGCACTACAGATTGTATCGGCTTGTTTTCCATGTGGCTGGCTAATTCAAAACAAATTTCTTTATTTGTACCTCTTTGACTGCCCTTATCCTAATGACTAGGAAAATATTCATCCAAATTCAGCTTCCCACGTTATGAGTGTCTTCTTAATTATCCAGATCCAAATTCCTTTTATACAGTTCACCTTATTCTCCTTTGCCTATAATCTCTTAATCTTTCTCTTTGAATGAAACCCCTCATGTCCTCTACATCCTGATGGTGGAGATTAAAAAATGTACGTAGAGAGATAAGACTGTACCATTTGCAAGAGTAAAGATAATGGATATGCACCATGTGGAGAGATTTAAAAAAAAAAAAAAAAAGGTTTTTAGGAATGGCAGGGAAGTAACAAGCAATATTTTATATTTTTATTTTTTTTTATTTATTTTTTTCCTTAGCAATCTGTCTAAACTAGTTATATGCTACGATAATAATGTTTGGAACCGTACATATTGAATCCATCATATGTCATTCTCTGCTATCTCCAAAGTAGCACTGATGCTGGATGCTATAAACATATGTTCTTAACTGATGTCCAAACCCCGTCTGCACCTATGCCGATAACTGATTGTACATAGTTACATAGCTGAAAAGAGACTTGCGTCCATCAAGTTCAGCCTTCCTCACATATATTTTTGCTGTTGATCCAAAAGAAGGCAAAAAAGGCACAGCACTCTGGTTGACTTGAAATCCAACCAATCGGGGTACTTGGTGTCATTTTATACAGCGTGGGAAAGTTGTTTGGAACTTTCCCATGCTGTGTAATTTGACTCATAACACTGTGATTGGTTGATTGAAAGCAACCAATCAGAGTGTTATGAGTCAAATTACACAGCATGGGAAAATTCCAAACAACTTTCCCAAGCTGTGTAAAATGACACAGAGCACTCTGGTTGGATTTCAAGCCAACCAATCAGAGTGCTGTGACAGGTAAATGTAGAGCCTTACCTGTCAGTCTCTCCATTTACCTGTCCGAGCAGTTTGGTTGGTTGGCTTAAACCAACCAATCAGAGAGAACTGTGCCTAATTGCAGAGCGTGGGGAAGGCTTTATAAGGCTGAAAAAAGATTTTAGAAAAGACATCAAATGTTAGTTCTTTTTTATTTACAGGGATTTAGTTTTATTGTTCCACCCCTCACTATTTTTAGGGTGAGGGAGGTAGGTCTTTATTAAAAACAAATTTGGGTTGGGGAAGTGACTAGTGGCTTGGGGACCCCTAGTCATCTGGGGGTGCGGGATTTACACTTAGCCCCCACCCGTCGCCCATGGGTGAGGGCAGGGAGGGAAGGACAATAGGTCCCCCTCCCCCATTTTCATTTAGGGCCCCCACCCGCTGCTCATACGTGGGGGCCGGAGGGGAGGACAATAGGTCGCCAACCCTTATTGTTATTTAGGGTCTCCTCCTGCCGGTTGGGTGGTGAGGACGGTAGGCCCTCCCCCGCCCCCCATTTTCATTTAGGGCCCCCATCCGCCGCTCATAGGTGGGGGCCGGAGGGGAGGACAATAGGTCGCCAACCCTTATTGTTACTTAGGGCCCCCACCCGCCGGTTGGGGGGCGAGGACAGTAGGCTCTCCCCCCCTAATTTCATTTAGGGCCCTCACCTGCCGCTCATGAGTGGGGACGACGACAATAGGTCCCCCTATGCAATTTAGGGTCCCTTGTCGCTGCTCAGGGCTGGGGCGGCCCGCAATAGGTCCATCATTCAGTTTAATAGCCCTCACTCGCGTGGCACGGTGTGGGCTTGGGAGAGTGATACTAGGGGTTTTTTTGTTTTGTTTTTTAAACCATGAGCAGCCACAGGCCACAGGCTGCTCATTGTTTACTAGACATGCTCCTGCTCGCGGCATAGCGAGTAGGGGCAGAATTTACTAATACTAAGTAACCTTTACTTAGTATTCGTAAATTTAGCTGAAAGACCAATTTAGGTCTTTCTGCCTTTTGGTAGATAGCTCCCTAATAAAAACAAAAACAAAAATTAGTATCAGCGCTAAGTGAATATACCCCTATGTAGTAAACACAGGGTTCAACCCAAAAATCTCTTGTCCATCAAAGAGTTCCAATTTCAGTCTTAATTGAGGGTACTTCCAAGCAATTCACAGGGATTAGTTGCTGAAACAGTAGCATATACATAAAATCTGTGTCTTTATATGTATCCAAACCTTAAAATAGAAAATATACTGGCATAGCGCAATACTGTTACAATTTTATTACCCAAGTGAAAAAACCCCCATAAGAAAAACTCTTACAATATAATGTTGTGAAGCTTATCTCTAAGTTTCACAATAAAGCACAATTCACACAGAGTGTTAAATGAAAGAGTTACTTGCTGTCGCTCCGTGAATACAGATATTTCTGAACCGTCCTGTGCACTTGGATCGGTCACTCACAAGAACGCCGGCTTCCAAGCACTGCTGTGATTGTTGTAGATTTAAAAGTCCCACCAGACACACGATCTACATGTTTCGCTCGTTAGACCAAGCTTTTTCAAGATGAAGTGTATTGTGGGACAGTGTGTGTGTATAAACACCTTTCAATCAAACAGTCAACCAGTCAATTGGTACATATAAATATCCTCTAATTACAATCAATTTGTCGCTTTTTAGTAGTTTATAAACATCATCCTTTGTAGTTCTCTTATATACATAAATGCATATGAGCCAACACCTGAATCCTAGATCAATTAATTACATATACAGACACAATTAACAGTTTGTTTCATTTACTGCAGACTGTCTCTTAACATTCAATGGGACCTATCCGCTTAAGTCTGCATCGTACTGAGACAAGTTCTCTCCAGTGCATTTGGTTTACTCACTAGATATTAGAAATACTTTATATATCATATATAACATATGCCTAAAATGTATATACACCTATAGTCAACTATTAAGATAAGGAACAGACTGACCCTTCACCTCTCATAGGATTCATGCATATAAATCTGTTCCACGGAAGGGCTAAACCCCTCCTGTCTTGCATCACATACTACCTGGACGTTAAGTCAAATTATTCCACCTTTCTCCTTCTGAATAAAAAAAACAATTAAAATATATCTACAGAAACCTTGATAATTACAAAAAATAATAATAATCATAAACTGTGCAAAAATGCATGTAGTTCTCGGGTCTAACCACTGATCCACAGGCATAATCAATTCTCCAATTATATCAAGTTGGACAATATAATTATAAGAAACAATAACATTTAAAAAAATATAAAAAACAATAAGAATTTGTTATAAAATTAAATAATAAATAGCCCATAGTCTTACTAGAAACTATTACTAGAAAAATATATATCATATTCTTCTATAAAATATGAGACATTTCCAATTCTGCATTAAGTCCCAAAGGGGCCAGAGTTTTTAATGTGTAAATCCAGTACATTTCCCTATGTAGCAAATTCTTTATAAGGTCCCCCCCCAGGGGATTTTGATGTTCTGGATTCCACAACACGATAATACTGTGGGAATTAGGGCGTTATCTACTAAGCGGCTGCAAGATGCAACCGCGATCAGATCAGAATTTCATTAATTTGAATGAAATTCCGATCCAAACAAAGTCCCGAATTGCGTCCTAACATGAATGGAGAAACTGTTCTCATTCTGTTAGGACGAAATTCGAAATCCAACTTTATTTGAACTGTAATCACAAACACACACTGTGGCTCTACCGGCTATCAACAGAGCAGGAGATAAGAATTTTTCATTGTTAAACTTCCTTTATTGCAAAGTATGTTTAATTTGGATCTTTGTTGTACATGAAGTTTGTAGGGAGGTTGTGTAAGTCACAGCCAAGGGAGGTGTTGCTAGTATTGCTCAAACAAAGGGATTTAACTCCTAAATTGCAGAGAATTGAGCAGTGAGACTGAAACCATTTCATTAAACTAAAGTTGTTTTAATACTTAGTGTCCTTTTAAGGAAAAGAAAATTGTAAACTTTACAATAATTAAACACTATAGAAGTCCCTACTAATGTGTTACTATATCTTTCCATGTTCACATCTTCATTTAGCAGGTTAAGCTTAAAGGGACACTATAGTCACCTGAACAACTTCAGCTTAATGAGGTTGTTCAGGTGAGAACTATAGCTCCCTGCAGCCTTTCTCATGCAAACACTGTATTTTCTGGGAAAATACAGTGTTTACATTGAAAGCTATGAACACCTCCAGTTGCAGTCACTCAGAGTGAACCAGAGATACTTCGGAGTTGATGGAGGCATAATATGCCTCCATCCACTCAGATCTGCTGTCAGCAGAGCACAGGGCAGCACTGTGCACAGCATCCTGTGATTCAGTGTCTCCTCCCTCTGCATGCAGACACTGAACTTTCCTCATAAAGATTCATTGATTCAATTCATATCTATGAGGAGATGCTGATTGGCTAGGGCTGTGTTTGAATCATGCTGGCTCTGCCTCTTTGTCAGTCTCAGCCAATCCTATGGGGAAGCACTGTGATTGGATCAGGCTACCACATGTCAGCAGACTGCTTGTTTTTCTGAGTCTAACAGCATGCAGATTTAAAGCTTCAGGCTTGAATACTGTAAGATTTTTTTCTATATTTATGGCAGCATGAGGGGCCCAGGGGGGCTAGATGGTGGTGTTAACACTATAGGGTCAAGAATACATGTTTGTGTTCCTGACCCTATAGTGATCCTTTAATTTAATGCTTGTAGTTCATTGATAGTCTTAAGTACTTAAACCCTTTTCTGTATTTTCAACATGCCAATGCTGATTTCTCACAATGCAAGTCTATTTTGTTGCAGCCCATTTGATACAGAGGATCTGACACCATCTACAGGCAACGTAAACAAAGCATCCGCTGTCCAAAGACGAGTTTCTATATACAGCCAGGGCACACCTGAAACCCCCACGTTTAAGGAGCACTCCTTCTTTGTAAGTTTACCTAATTTTGATTATGCACAATAGTAATGGTTATTGGCACGATCTTGTTTTATGGTGCATCTTTTTCATTGCTAACTTATGGTACCTCTTGTGTATTCAGATACTTCCATAAACAAAATCGCATGCAACAACTTTGTTTGCATTATTTATTTAAAGACTCCCATTTCTGGCAGTTTGTTCTTGTATCCCTCATACACTTATTCTACCTTTTGATAGCTTGGCAAATATTTTTGTATTGTGGTAAATCTTCACTCTCTACTTACTAACATTTTATTTGCTTTTAATCGCTAAAGAAATGGCTGAACCCTCCACAAGACAGGCTCCGTTTGTCAATTATGGATGCGCTTCAGGAGACTTTCTTTGACAAGCTCCGGCGCAGTCGCTCTTTTAGTGACCTACCATCTCTCAGGCTGAGGCCTAGATCAGGCCGAGAGAGATACGTGAGTTAAATAGGGCTGATCTGTGTGTCTCTTCGAGTACTGTTAGTCATGTGACTTATTTACATTTTACATGCATGCGCTCAGTGGCCGTCTATTGGTGTCTCCATATTTCTTAGTGGCTTCTAGTAAACCGTGTCTTAGTACGTTTATAAAATCATATTCACTTTTTTTCAAATCTAAAGTGCATATTAAATGCTTATGCAAGTTTCCAGTCCTTCATAGAATTCAAAACCTTTACAAAAACATTGCTGTTTTGTTTGCAGATATTCAAGTTTTCTACATATTTATAAATGGTATAAACAGGTTCTGCCTCTAAAAGACATAAATATGCAACAAGCTTTGCTGCAACTCTGGATTCCAGAGAGAAGTCTAGTCTACTCTTGCTGATGATATGAGAACCTGTAGAAATTATTTACCTTAGTAAGCTTAAACATCAGTATAATACATTATATATATATATTTATTTATTTTTTAAAGAAAATGTGATCATTTGTCTGAGTTACTGCAGAAGAAACATTGCAAATTATTTCTATTTAGTTAGCTTGCTACCTAACAACTTTACATTTAAATGGAATGGTGTGTGTGTGTGTGTGTATTTGTAGTAATATGTAATTTGTTTTTCAAAAATAGCAGAGTATTTTATGGGACATAACCAATATTCTTTATTGTTGTGGTTAAAGGGACTCCACAGGTATCTAGACCACTTCATCTCATTGAAGTGGTTTCAGTGCAGTGCCCATGTCTAACATTGCAATGTAAAACATTGCAGAGTTAACTCCAAGCTCGAATGGCTGTCTTCCAGCGGCATTTTACTGGTACCTAACTTAATTTTCATTTTTGAGGATGTCGATCATTTTTAAATTCCCCTTAGAAATGCATTGATTTAATGCTCCCCAATGGGGAAGCTTTATTGAGAGCACCGCTCACACACATTAGGTCACACCTTCGAAGTGACGCTGTGTAAGGAGGAGACCTAGCCAACATTGAGTGAGCTTTGATTAAAGTGTTATAAACTTATTCTTCTTAGGGGGGACCTATTCAGTTAGAAACAGGGACACTATAGTGTTAGGAATATAGATTTGTATTCCTATAGTGTTCCTTTAAGGGAACACTCTAAGCACCAAATCAATTACATGTTAATTCAATAGTTATGGTGCTTAAAAGATGTCCCTCTGTCTGTTTCTGAGTTGCAGAAATGTTTACATTATACCAAAAACTCTCTCCTCTAGTGGCTCTGTTGTGGTAAAATTGTGCTCTGTTACGTACTAGGCACCCCAGGTGCTGGTGGTCATAGTTCTTTCTTTGGTACATAATACAAGGTGCAAAACTTTGTGCCATATGGTCTGTTGATTTAGTGTAGAAAATACAATTACAAAAATATTAAATTATAAAATAGCAAGGCAATAATGAATGTCTTGCCATCATCCATAGTCAAAAGGTATCAAGTAAGGGGGCAGAAAAAAAAGGGGGGGGGGGGGACCCAAACCTATAAGGTGATGCATTCATACCATGTTTTGGTACTATTTGACTGTGGAATCTTGGCTCGACGTGTGTGTGTGTGTATATGTATATGTGTGTGTGTATATCTATATCAATGTATAGTTGTCTTGGGTAACAGGTCATTTTACATTTCATCCACAGAAGTGGAAGGGAGACAATTTTCAGAATTAATTTTTTTTTTTTTTAAATTACAATTTGGTTTTCCACTGTTTTGCAGGCATTTAATATCCATTCAGAAATATTCTGCCATTTCCAGAACTAATTCTATAAGTGGCAGATTTATTTGATACAGTACATGCATGCCAAAAATATTTTTTTCATTAGATTAACAGACTTTCATACTGGTTAATAATTTAAAAAAATAAATAAAAGTACAGGTTCCTTACTAGTAAGTGTTTTTAAATTGTGAAAGTAAATCCCTAATGATATGTCATAAATTGGTTTTCAATAAACTATCCATGTTCTTGGGTACTTAATATATTCATAACAAGAGGTGTTGTGGCAGGCGTATCCAATGTATGATCATATACTGTAACTAAACACCCGTTATCTTTGCTTTAGTTTAAAAACAAAAAAAATTACTATACATTCTGTGAGCCTTGAAGTTGCTGTTTGTATGTGTATATATGTTTGGCAATATAGTAACAGTAAGTAACCCATAAATAATGTATTCACTTTTTACCTACTTTTGTCTTTGCCCATTTCCAAATTCAAGTTAAAGTTGGAATTATAGTTAGAAAATATTGAAGGGTAATTTGTTAATTTAAATATCAGTGTGTGACTCCTATATAGGGATCACACTTCAATATTTTCTAACCTTTGTTCATAGGGTCCATGCCCAGGGTACAACTGGCATTACCGAACTGACCAACCCTCACTTAGAAAATTTGACTCGAGGAGGATTTGTATTTTTCTGATATTTCTAAAGGTGGAATACACTTTACCCCTCCCCACCTAATTAAGCATCTATCAAAATACAACATCAGAAAAATTATTAAACATTCACTGAATAGCCTCTGAGGGCACATCCAATTGTCTTATATGTGTTGGGTGGGCGAAGGAAGGGTGGACGCAATAAAGCATTATATTAACCAGAATACCTTTCTACATCTTCTCCCCACCCTATTGACCTTTTTTATTGTGACCTAAAATCCACATGAAAATAGAATGGATGGAACATAGACTGTAAAAGTTACTTTTGGTCTTGCAGGAGCATCAAATCCTGAGAAGTGCAGAAGCGCAATGATGCATTTACAAGGTGGTAAATCCATTGTAATGTGTACCATAAACTAGGGACAGTAACGAAGCAGCAAAACCCAATTGTTTCATTATCTTTACATTTTTAAGAAGTATAAAAACAAAACCCAAAACAACTTAATTTTGCTCTTGTTTCTTCCCCACCCCCTTTTCCCTATTTAAATGCATTCATAATAATGTTTGGTGTGTATTATAATGTGATATTTTTTTTCCCTTCAGTCAAATTTGCAAGATGATGTTTTTGATAATGAAGTGGACTCGGTTGAGAAGAGGACACTCTCCTTAAGTTTTGATGACTTGCCTAATGGTCAGTGCACTCCTCCACGATCGACTGCCTCTTCGTCCCTGGGCTACTCCAACCCTGAAATCACTGTCACACCGCCAGAACACCTCAGTGACCTGTCTTCAGAGGAGCCAGAACACTTGAGTGCCAGGTCTTCTGCTGAATCAAGTTCACGATCTCAAGACACACAGTCCCATACAGAGCATATAAACGAAAGTGAGGAAGACTTTTCTGGAGACAAGTCTGATATCTCTGCTTGCCAAAATCCTGAACCTCAAGTGGATAATATGTTCATAGCTTCTAATGACTCTGCTTCAGTTTTACAAGATTCCGAAGAGGCTTCAGAGCTGAAGCCAGTAGAGTTGGACAATTGTGAAGGTAATATCACCAAGCAGCTGGTTAAAAGGCTTACATCCACTGAAATACCAGCTATCTCAGAAAGGCTACAGTCTGATTGTTCCATGGCCAGTGAATCTGAGGCATATAGGTCCTATTTAGATGGAAGCTTAGAGGAGTCTTTGCAAGGCCTGCTTCTCACTCTGGAACCTTGCAAAGATCAATATGCAGAATATCAGGAATTGTATCAAGAAATTATTCATCTAGAGGATGTTCTAAAAGTAAGTGAATGAAAAACCCCACTGTGCTATTAAAGTGTATACTTATGCTCAACTCTGCCAAAATTATGTTTTGTCAGAGACATGCCATTAATGTTACAAAGTTCCCAGCAAGTGAAGCCTTTACTAACTTTATGTACATTATAGTCGGCTATAAACGTAACTTGAGACGCTGTGTAAACAATCATAAATTTGACATTTATGAAGCGTGTACTGTTCCAGTAATAAGTGATATCCACACATGATCTCTCTACCTTTTAGGTGCCAGGAAGATGTGCAACAAAATTGCCAGACACATTTTTACTTGTGTCTCTGTGACTTAGAAATAATTCATTAATTGAAATGGCAATCAAAAACCTTTCCATAATTCTTCCACACTAATGTCTATAATGCATTAAAAGGCTCTAACTTAAAATTATCTAAAGAATATGAACTTTTTTTTTTTTTTTAACGAAAATGATTTTCATTTTAACAAAACAAATGTAATATTTATAATTTTATAAGCCAATGAAACACCAATACAGATGATTTTTTTTATATATATAACAGAAACATTGTTTCCTTACAATTTTCACTGTTGAAGTTTGCTTTTTTTTTTTTTTTACATTTATTTATTCACATTGTTTACACTATTATGACACAAATTGTGGTGTACAAGGGAGAAAACACCCTCAGAGTTGTTTAATATAGTGATTTAGGGCTGCAGGGCATCCAATGTATATTTCTCAATGCACTCCCACACCTTGCTGTTTTTCAGTTTGGTGGGCTAATTTTGTCAGTCTGCTGTTTTGCGTTTCTCAAGGTCAAGTTAAGCATACCTATGTCTACCATTTTCTCACTCTCATGTTCATCTAATGTTTTGCATTAATAAAAGCATTTTAATCCATCTTCATTTTCTAATCTCTTGTGGGTTTTATTTTACCTGGAGTATTTACACTTTGAGTATAAAACACTTGAGTGTTTTTATGTATTTATTTATTTGTGTATTTATTATTTGTAAACTGATTTAGGATCCCGCTTGTTATACCATGGTAAACCATGGTAAATTGTGTGTGTGTGTTGTTTTTTTAAATTAAGTGGTCTTACTTACACCAACTATGCCATTTTTCTCTACTCAACTCTGTGAGCTGCTTAACTTTGCTTCTTGGACATGAGCCCAAAACTGGTTTCATTTCATTTGCAGCATGTTAACGCTCATACAGCCCCATATGAAATAGATTTCTATACAAATGAAGTCTTGTGATATAAGAGGAGTTGGGTTGTTCTTCCAGCATGCACAGTGGAAGTGAAGGGCTGCAAACCTAGGTGTTTTAAGCATCCTGAATATGATATTGCACTGTATCCTGTTACTTGGCTGGCACATCTGGCTTCACACTCTGAATGCAGAGAAGAGTATGTTTTAGGGTTTAAACTATGAGATAGTATCATATTAAACCACAGAGTTCATTATGTACACGTGCTGCATTGATTGGTAAAGGTATGGTCCAAACACCTTAACCACCATGGCAGCCTGTAGTAATAATAGTGCATGGAGTTTTCCTTTAGCTTAAGAATAGTATTTCTTGTAATGGATTAAAATGGATGATGGCTGCAGTAGTAATAAACAAAAGTCAACAAAACAGGGGTTACAAAACAACGTAAAACATATACCACAGTAAATCAAAATGGAAAATTGTATTCATGAGGGTGTTGTCGAGCGATAGGAAAATGTATGTGACTTCGTAACTTACTGATAGACAGTTACATAACTGAGTAGGTTTATTATAGTTTTGGTGTATAGATCATGCCCCATACAGTCTCACTGCTCAATTATCTGCCATTTAGGAGTTAAATCACTTAGTTTATGCAGCCCTAGACACAACTTCCCTACACGTGACCTACAAAATCGCCATACACGTTTCTTGTAAAGATCTAATGTTTATAATGTTAATAGCCTTGTAGAGCATTCTGAAGGCTCTGTTAATTGGACTTTAAAGTAAATACATTGTGCTGTAAGATCTGTCAGAAAATGAAACCATTTTACAAGTAGGCTTTGTGATTCACAGTGTGGTTAGGGCTGCATAAACCGAAACACAAGTGATTTAAAGGAACACTATAGCGTTGGGGATACAAACAATTTTACTTGCCATTCACCACTTCCATGTGCCAGTCTTCATGGAGGCGCTCCACCTCTTTAATTGAGATAATTAGTATATATGCCAATCCAATGTTTCCCCATATGGAAACTGAGACCATCTGATTGAAATAGTAGAGTTAAATTTTGCTATTGGGGCAGAAGCACCTCTAGTGACTGTCAGTGTGAACTCAAACGTTCTGAAAAGAGGGGTGATTTGAGGTCTAAATAGATTTTACTTCCAGAAAGGTGGTGCGATCCTTTCTCCTAAAAAGGTGTTTCGCATATAGTGAATCACAACAGAGCTGTCCAAACTGCTCATATGAAATATACTAATGCATTTTTAAGAAATTGTTGCAGATTTTCACATGCTTTGTTTTGCCAGTCACCCAGCACTGATCATTAGTATTCATAGTGGCTAATAATGACTGCCCAACCTTAATTGTGACTTTTGATGTTATGAAACACTGACCTGCACTGGAATGAGATTCCACTATTAAGTAACATTATGCTACTATGATCTTTATATTTTTGTGAATGGTTAAAAGTAGAGTAGTTTACAGCTTGGAATTGTTGGGTTGGCAGTTACTACTTTAACTCTAAAGTTCTTGACACAACTTTCACTATCCTGCCATTGCTTACTCCTTTATATCTCATATTATTCTGCCACGGCTTCAGCTAAATATTATGGCAGATAAAAAATAAAATGTGCAGTTTATGCTCTGTAATAAAACTCCCATCATGTTTACGTATTCACTGTTTTGTTTACCTTCATTAACCTCTCCATACACCGTGACGGTTACCTCTTTCCCCCTAATATTCCCATCCAAACATTAACATGCCAATTGACCTTTCTTTCGCAGTTTACATACATGCAGTTCCCTGGAAATTAATATACTGAAAACACATTCCCCTGCTAATTAACAACTTCCCTTCCAAAACTAGAGATGCTGATTGGCACACCACAGCATTTTGCAGTGCATGTGTAATAACCTCCCAATGCTATCCTATGAAAGAGCATTGGCTTGGCTGAGATCATAAAGATTGATCTCAGCCATGGCGGTGGAGACAGCTATGACAGACCGGCACATTGTGGGTGGAAAAAGGTGACGGAAAAAACACATTTCCAATGCTATCGGAGGGGAGCCTGTCACCTAAACTAATACACACACAGAAACCTACTCAGTCGCACACAGTCGCTGACCAGACATTCACTAAAAGACACACACTCACTGACAGACATACAGACATATACACTCACTGAAAAACAGACTGAAGTAGGCGGGTTAGGAACTGTAGTGGGAGATATTGATTGTAGTGGGGGCGTTAGGGGCTGAAGGGGGGAGTAGTTGAAATTGGGGGGAGATGGGCTGTACTAGTGGGTATGGGGTGCAAAAGGATGGTTAGGGGCTGTAGTAGAGGGGTTAGGTGCTAGAGTGAGGGGATGGCTACAGTTGGGGGGGGTTGTGTTGTGGATATGGGCTGCAGTTGGAGTTAGAATGGCTGTAGTGTGGAGGATAGGGACTGGAGTGAGGGTAGGGACTTTAGTAAGGAAATATGGGCTTTAGTAGTGGGAATGTGGTGTATAAGGGGAATTAGAAGCTGTTGTTGTAGGGGGATAAGGACTGCACATGGGTGATGGGGGCTGTAGTAGTGGGTAGGTGCTGTAGTTTAGGAAATGGACTGAAATTGGCTGTAGTGGGGAGATGGGGCTGCACTTGGGAAGAAGGGATTGTAGTAGGGGTTAAAAGGTACATTTCAAACGGTAGTGGGGGTGTAGAGGCTGTAGTAGGGAGATTGGGGCTGTAGTACGGGGTTAGGGACTGTAGTGGGGGGAATATGAGCTACATTTGGAGGATAGTAACTAATGGGTGATGGGGGACACAGTGAGGAGTAGAAGCTGCAATAGAAATAAGGGACGAATAGGAGAATTGGGGCTATATTAGGTATAGTGGCTGCAGTTGGGGTAAAGGTGCTACTGTTTGGTTAAAAAGATTGTAGTAGTGGGGTTAGGGGGCTTTAGTAATGAGTTAGGAGCTGTAGTATAGATGCGTCACTTCGAGGTTAGGGGCTTATAGTAGGGCATGGGGGCCAAAGAAAAAACATTAGTTTATTCTCCCATCTCTAAAGCTTACCTTGGGCCAGGGAGGGTGAAATCCTATTCTCTGATGGGAGAATGGCTTATTTTTCTGCCCCTAATCAGTGCCAGCTTTGTGAGTGAGTGTGAGGGTGATCCGAACGAGAGGGGACGGAGTCAAGTGCTGCACTCCCCACCAATGCACCTCTCTGTCTACAGAGCACCTGGGCACTGTGCACCCGCCAAGGTTCGGCTCTGGCTCCATTCTCCCTCAGCCAGCCAGCTCCATTCTTCCTTGCCCCTGAATGGGCCAAAATTGACTTTATCCTACAACCATGTGAGCGCATCGTAAAACCACCTTCCCACGTTTTAAATCCGCACATAAAGTCCATCAAATTTTGTACAGATACAAAAATGTTTAGATATTAAGTGTTTACATAACACCTTTGGTGTGTTAGCTTGAAAATATATAGGAAAAAAAGGAGAACTAAAAAGATATATATATATATATATATATATATATATATATATATATATATATATATATATATATATATATATATATATATATATATATATATATATTAAATTTAAAAAATCAAGGCAAAAACATGCAAAAATATATATGCATGTTTGGAGGAGGTTGATTTTCATACATAAAAATTTACATAAATGATTAAGTTTATGACCTATGAGGGATAATCTAATCGAACTAATAGCCGATCAACTAATTGCCTTCCCGTCATTCTATGCTATTCTTGAAATTGCACTTAATTATCTAAAATGAAATATAGAATATACTAAATAATGGTAGATTAAATTATAACATTACAAAATCATTATTACCAACTTGAGCATTTGTTAAAAAAACTTAAAAATGTAAACATATTCTTAAGTTGGTAATAATGATTTGATACTGTCACGATTTAATTTACCATTATTTATTATATTCTTTATTTATATACACAATATATTTAAAAGGGGGGAAAAAAGTGAGTTATGAAAAAAATTTAAATCCACATATAAAAGTATATCCTAGTTGACAAAAGTGGCTATTTCCAAATCTACATTTGGACCAAAAGGTGTCAATGACTTTAATTTCTAAATCCATTTTGTCTCCAGTAGGGACAATCTTTGAATTATGTACCCCCATCTCCATTCTGGCTCTATCTTATCAAAAAAGATGCATATACAATCTTTAAAACTAAATACATTATCGTGTTTGGGGACAGTATGTTTTTCATTCTTTTTTCCTGGTGCCATAACAATGCTCCCACTACATTCATGTAATTTCTGTACAGTACGCCCCACATATTGCATCTTGCTATATATCTTACTATCGCAATTTATAAAATGTTCAATATTCAATCTATTATTAGTAATAGTACTTTTAAAATCAGGGGGAGGGTTTTTTTTTTTTTTTGTTTTTTTTTTGTTTTTAAAGTGAATATTGAACATTTTCCACACCTAAAAAACCTATTGGTTTACAGAGCCAATTATACTCCATTTTTCCATGCAGGTAAGATAACAGGGGTCTATTTTAATTTCAAATTTTAAGCTTTATTAAAAATTGTGATAACTTTTGTGGTAAATTTTCTTTTAAAACATTCTTTCTAGAAGATCTCTTCTTTGTATAAACCTACTTTCAATCACATCTGGTTTATTTAGTTTATTGTTTAGTTTAGATTTATTCTGTTTATTTAGTCATCAACAAGGGAACTTAGATTTAGCCACCGTAAGCAGCTTGTGTTCTGACAAGTCGGAGCTTCCTCTTGCACTACCTCCCACATTTTGATGTCTGAATGCATGCCTGTATGTGTGTATTTGTGATGTTCTGCTTGTAATGGTGTATTTGAACATGCCTGTATGGTTTAGTGTACGTCTATGAGCGCTTGTCTTTGTGAGTTTGAATATTATAATATTCTATAGTGTAAGGCAGGGGTGCTTAAAAGGTAGTTCCCCAGATTTTGTAGAACTACAATTTTCTTGATACTTTGCATGCAATGAGAAGTCTTTACAATGACTAAAGCATTGTTGAAGCTGTAGTTTTAAAACCTCTGGATATATACCTTTTGGGCACCCCTGTTGTAAGGAATACAAAGTTTTATTCCTTACATTTGCCCCAAGCTATGATAGCATTTTTGTTGCAGATTGGGAGTCCTGTTGTATATGGACTAAAAGCCTTTTGGTGCAAAAGTGGTGTTCTGGAGAAGGTATATATAGATGATATCTTGTTTATTTGGGATGGAAACCATGTACTATAGGAAGATTTTTTTTAGACACCTAAAATGAAATAACTATGGTCAATTTACGGTTCATATGGATAGGTTTCCCAGATATAAATTTGTATCAGAAGGTCATTGTTGGGGCAAAACCTTTTTAAGCCCACAGATGGCAACTCAAAAATTCAGTATAACTATTTCCATCACCCTAATTGGCTAAATCTAAGTTCCCTTGTTGATGACTAAATAAACAGAATAAATAGTTACATAGCTGAAAAGAGACTTGCGTCCATCAAGTTCAGCCTACCTCACATTTGGTTTTTTGCTGTTGATCCAAAAGAAGGCAAAAAAAAACCAGTTTGAAGCACAATTTTGCAACAAGCTAGGAAAAAAATTCCTTCTTGACCCCAGAATGGCAGTCAGATTTATCCTTGGATCAAGCAGTTATTACCCTACATTGAAAGATTATATCCTTGAATATTCTGTTCTTGCAAGTATGCATCTAGTAGCCGTTTGAACATCTGTATGGACTCTGATAAAACCACTTCCTCAGGCAGAGAATTCCACACCCTGATTGTTCTTACAGTAAAAAAACCTTTCCTTTGCCTTAGGCGAAATCTTCTTTCTTCCAGTCTAAACGCATGGCCTCGTGTCCTATGTAAAGTCCGGTTTGTGAATAGATTTCCACACAATGGTTTGTATTGGCCCCAAATATATTTGTATAATGTTATCATATCCCCTCTCAGGCGACGTTTTTCTAAACTAAATAGGTTTACATTTGTTAACCTTTCTTCATAGGCGATATGTTCCATTCCTTTTATTAGTTTTGTAGCCCGCCTCTGCACTTTTTCTAGTGCCATAATATAGAACAGGTGCCCAAAATTGCACAGCATATTCAATATGGGGTCTTACCAGTGATTTATAAAGAGGCAAAATGACATTCTTGTCCCGAGAATGAATGCCCTTTTTCATGCATGACAATACCTTACTGGCCTTGGCCACTGCTGATTGACATTGCACATTGTTGCATAGTTTGTTGTCTATAACAATTCCCAAGTCCTTTTCATGTGTTGTTATCCCTAATTCGCTTCCATTAAGGGTATACGTTGCTTGTGTATTCTTTACGCCGAAGTTTATAACTTTGCATTTTTCAACATTAAATTTCATCTGCCATTTGAGTGCCCAGTCCCCCAGTCTATCTTGTTTTACAAAGTTTGGTGTCATCTGCAAACACTGAAACATGACTTTCAATGCGGTCTTCAAGATCATTTATAAACCTGTTAAATAGAAGGGGTCCCAGAACAGACCCCTGAGGGACACCACTTGCCACCTCTGTCCAGCTTGAAAATTTACCATTAATGACAACTCTTTGTACTCTGTTTTTAAGCCAATGTTCTACCCAAGATCTAAACTAAACAATAAACTAAATAAACCAGATGTGATTGAAAGTAGGTTTATTGAAAGAAGAGATCTTCTAGAAAGAATGGTGTCCCTTCAAATACGTAATGGGGTTGCTTCAACACTTCTTGTTTTGGGAAAAATATTTATATATATATATATATATATTCATGGGGGGGAATAGTACACAATCTTTGAATTCTATGGTTTTACATATCAGGACATAATCATCTGTTCTGTAGCAGGTCTTAAAATTAGGTAAATACAATCTTGGGTGAACAACACCACATGACCTATTACACTGTGTCATGATTTATTTAACAAAGATAAAGCCAAAATGGAGAAGCCATGTGTGAAAAACTAACTACACCTCATGATTTAATAGCTTGTAGAACCACCTCTATTAGAAATAGCTTGAAGTAATTGTTTTCTGTATGACTAAATCAGTCTCTCACATCGTGGTGGAGGAATTTCGGCCCACTAAGAGGGTCTTCTTTCTTTTTCCCATGAATGCGTGTGTATATACATTATAGATCACATATATTTTATATTTTTTATTATTTTTTCTCTCTCTCATAAAACCCTTTGTTTGTGGGACTCACTATTTAGGAGCCGTGCTTTAATCATTCTGCCATTTCCCCCAAAAAGGAAATCTAGTTTGTAGATTTAAGTTTCTATTTAGAAGGTTATTTTTGATAACAATATGCTGATACTACAGTCATACTTCTATGGACCCACCCCACAGTTAATTCACTACCGGACACAAACTATAGTTTCCCGTTCCAGGGACTGCTTCTGAACCCTTTGGTTTTATGTACAGTATTTATGGAGCCAGTGGAATTAGCAACAACTTTGGGTGAAGATGGAGTAGTGCAGGTGAAGAGCCATTTGGTATTTGGTCACGTTTTCTCTTTAAAATATGTAGAGAAGCGATCCTGTTAACAGAATGCTCGAAAGTGGGGAAAAATAGGGCAAATGTGAGGGAAAACAATTTAACCTGCCGATGAAAGACTGTGGTAACTGATATGTCTGCTTGTAAAAATTGCCATTCTATTGTACAAGCATCAAACCTAGAAATATAGTTACATATAAAATGTTTCCATGGTGCATATATTTTATATACAGTAGTTAATTTTGCACCAGATAAGACCAGTAAAAGGCAGGATAACTCAAAATGGTCTAAAACCTAGAAATTGCACCAAGCAGCTTAAATACACTGCATAGGTTTGCATGACCATGTTATGTTTCTCTTTCCTGATGAATATCATTGGTCTTCATAAGTGCCTTCTACTTTTTCCAGTGCAAAACAACTGTAAATCGAAGCAGGTCTTCCAGTATAAGTCTAACTGTTGAAAGTGCTCTAGAAAGCTTTGACTTCCTGAACACATCTGACTTTGATGAGGAAGATGTGGATGATGGCATGGTTTGTAATGGTGGAGGCGCAGATTGTGTATTTTCAGATACTGACGTGGAAAAGCCCAGGTAAGGTTTCATGGTGAATGCAAATGTATATACCAATATACAAGTAGATCTGTATACTGAGTCTGGTTCCTGTCATTCAAGCTGTGAAAAAAGGTTGCTGCCGTAAGCCATTGATTCTCAATCTATGTAATTAATATGGTCATGTGTTTTAAAAATAGTGTTGTTCTCAGAATACATTTCAGCAATTTAGGAGGATGTAATCACAGCTAAGACCAGATTTGTGTTAGCACTGTGCTTTTGTGTTATAAATAATCACAATGGACCTGTTCAGCTGGAACGTTTGTATCAATATCTGAGCCCTGTTGAGATCGAAGAGCAGAATTACAATCTAAAGTTAAGAGTTCTATACATTTAATGAGCTGAGAAATTCCAACTAGGGCAATGGGCAAATTGTCCATTTATGTATTTGTTCCAAGTTCACAAAAATATAGAATGGTAAACCAAATGGATCCACGTAATTCATTATTTGTATATTTATTTACATGGAGGGATACTTGGGTTTTTGCTGTAGATTTGAGGTGCGTTCTGGATTTATTAACTTTTTTTTTTCTTCTTCTATCATTTTATAAGAAGCAAAAATATGACCATTATATTCTCTTCATGCAGGTTGTTGTTTTTTTGGTTTTTTTATGAAGATTTGTTTTTTAATTTTCACTTTGGTAAATAACCCTGTTCAACTTTAATTTCGCTTATAAAACATGAGAACAAAAACCAGAACAGTGTATATAAGGCGCTTAACAGAGATGATGGTAGTTTTAATTGTAATACCAGCAGCTATTGCACACTTAATGGATATCCAAAAAGATCCACTAAAACAAAGAATATAGAAAAAAGGCGAACTCAGTGTTTATGTGATCAACCCCACCACCCAGCACACTTACCCCTTGGTATAAATGGGGGATTTTAAAGTATATAGAAAAACTCACATTTTTTAGATCCTTTTTCGATATCTGCTCTAAACAAGAGGAGATTCTGAACCTTTTAGGTGGCACCAGGATACCTTCTTCTGTATTTTCTCCCAGCAGAAATATGGGGATAAAGCAGAAAAAGAAACAATCTAGGTGTGGCTATTTCAACAAATCAGTGTATATTTGACATAAAATTGTCTGCTCACCTTATTTGGAGCCTGTTCGATAACTGGCTCCAAAATTTCCACTTAGTGTCAAATTCCTAAGGTGACACTTCCCTGTTGGAACTGGAATAGTAAGTTCAAGATGAAGGTGAAAAGGGGACTTTAAATTAAGAACTATGATTTATTGCAAATAAAACAAAATAGTAAATAAAATCAGCTTAAAAATACAAGTAAAAATAGGCAATGAGTCCTTCTTTTTGTCCTTCTTTGTGTACAAGACGCGTTTCGCCGGTAAGGGCTTTCTCAATTGGTATTGATCTCCAAGTTTCCTGGTTCCAATTTCAATGCTGAGGAGACTCCTCCTTTCTTCATGTTCCACCAATCCGGAGAGACCTCTCTCCAGCTGTTGTTCGGGTTTCTCATAATTAGAAGGATCATTTCCCGATTGTTTGTGAAACCGGAAGTGGCGTAGGGTTCTGTTCCGTCACATCACTACCCGGTAGTTAACCTTTACTACATTACCCATACTGCTTCTCTCTGCATTTTAGTGATACCTCATTTCCAGTTAGTTTGTTTTAATTAATTATTCTCACATATTTAATTAGTCCATGAGGTATACAGGAGAAAGGAAAGAGAAGAGTAGAAGAGGAGTTGGCAATCACAATATTAATAGAAATATTGACACATACCTCATAAAAAGCTTCACTATAATTCCAAAGCTTTTCATATTTGAAATAAAAAAATGTACACACAATTAAAGGACCACTATAGTGCCAGGAAAACAAACTCGTTTTCCTGGCTCTATAGGGTCCTTGGGTCCCCCTCACCCTCTGGGCCCCCCTCCTGCCGGGCTCTAGGGTGAGGAAGGGGTTAATCCCTTACCTTTACTCCAGCGTCGGGCTCCCTCTGCACTGGGGACTCTCCTCCTCCTTTCCCGTCATCGGCTAAAGGATGCTGGCGTCTTCTCACTGTGAAAATCACAGTGAGAAGCGCCTCTAGCGGCTGTCAATGAGACAGCCATTAGAGGCTGGATTAACCCATTTGTTAACATAGCAGTTTCTCTGAAACTGCTATGTTTACAGCAGAAAGGGTTAATCCTAGATGGACCTGGCACCCAGACCACTTCATTAAGCTGAAGTGGTCTGGGTGCCTATAGTGGTCCTTTAATGCTAGTTCAAAAGTTTCATTAGACCTTAAAATACAATTATAAGAACTTAAATTTTAAAAAGTTTACTATAGGAAATGGCATAATTCAAAATCTTATAAGCTTATAAAACATGGTCTGTAGCGACTTTCAGCAATTAGTAGGCATTATTTCATATATAAAGTTAGGCAAATCTTAGTATGGAGGGAAAACACGCTGTGTAATTTTCTCACGGTTTTCAATTCCATGTCAGTCACATCATACTATACAAATATTAATAAATGTATATATAACTTAGTGCCATTTCACAGACCTATGTTTACCCCATACATATAACACAGCCCATAAAGTACATAAGAATACATTAGTTTACTGCAAAATGCTCTGCTCTTTGAGATTGATTGCAGCATTTACAACCATGTGTAGATAGTATGCATTCTTTTTATGTGTGTACTATTTTGTCAAACAATTACTTCATGTTTGCCAACGAATGGCTTTTTTCCCCCCTCCATTTTTAAATAAATATGCCCACTAGCCATTGAGTTTATGTACTTTTACCACATGTTTATCTTTTCATTTCCACTTATACTAAACATCTAAGGAAACTAGTATCCCCAGTACCAAAATAAAAATAAGTAAATAAGCATAAAATGTAATATCACGAGCAAGGGAGAGTATTTTTAAAAAATTTGTTTTGGTTCTCTTGCATTCATTAATTACTTTATTAAACTCATGTAACAAATACGGGAATTACAATCTCATACCCAATATTTATCAACATATGAACAACTTCCATCAAGATGTTGTGAACGGTTTTGAGGAGATCACAATGCCACTGGTCCAAAAATGTGCAGACCCAATTTTACCTTGATCAGATTAGGCATTATATATTTAATTAAACACTCACATTTCAACACAATCCTGCCGAAATAGTTATCGATATATTAACTGGTCCATAAGGAACTTGGCAAATTCAGTATTGACACATCTGTCACTTGTTAGCATCATATATCAACTCCAGCCTGCAATGTAACTGAAGACTCCTCAAATATGCAATTGTTTTGGCTTTCTCCATTGGGGAAAAAAGTTAACTTGTTTTGTTGGGGTGTAGATATACCACAAAGAAAAAAATCCTGGAAAAATTGGGTATATATTCAAAACAACCACTGTAGCCTCTTCAAGTCATTCCTTACTGAGAAGCCTCTGCGACGGACCATATGTGTTCATAGCTATCCAGTGTTCCTTAAAGGGACACTGTAGTCACTATAAGCATATCATCTCTTTGAATTGGTTATAGTGCCTGGAGTACCCTGGCACTGTCCCTCCATTCAGTGTTGCCTCATGTTCATGCAGTAGGCCACAAAATAAGAGTCCCTGGCCACCCACAGTCCGGCCCCTTCAGTATGTGTAGCTAAGGCAGAGATTGCACACTTCCTTGTTGTCATACCCACTCATACCGTCAGTTGGAACTCTGACAGGCTAAAAGCAGTCAGCTGACACTCTCAGCCAATCACAGCTGCCAATTTCTGCTCAGGCTAATACTTCCTTATTAGCCAAAGCAGCACAGAGGGGATGGATTGCCGGGGACTCTTGTTTAGCATTAAAACATTTAAATTTTAAAAACTGTTTAATGCTGATAGAAAAGATGGGACCAGAAGACTCCAGACACTATAACCAGTTTAATGAGATGAAGCAGATACAGTGCCTAAAGTGTCCCTTTAATGAGCTGCAATACAGTATATTGAGAAGGCAGGAAGTCAGGCACTCTATCATTGCATGCTTGCTGTTTCTAATGGAAGAAAAAGAAAACCTCCCTGGCTGTTTCTGCCCCCAAATATAAAAGTGCAGATTTCTATTGAATTTGCACTTTCATAAAATGTCACAAAAGAGATAGATAGGTTCCAGATACATAAAGCACTTCAGTAAGCTGTTTGGAATGTTTCTTCAAACTTGCACTATAGACTTCTTGAGCTCTACACAACAACATTGAAGGACCACTAAAGTCACCAATACCAATGCATCTTAATAAAGTAGTCTGGGTGCAAAAGTCCTGTATGTTTAATCCCTCAAGGTAAAAATTATCATTTTGCAGAAAGGGCAGTGTTTATATTAAAAGGTTTAACACTCCTGTAGTAGCTCTTATGGACACTGTATTCAATGCCTTCCTATGAGAAGCATTGGATGCTCGCTCTACCCGCGCATGTGCCACAGGTCCGCCATGCTCCTCTATGAGGAGCATTGTATTGGAGCAATGTTGGAGGAAGCTCTGTTGTGGGTGGAAAGGTGAGCAGTGCCAACGCAGGAAAAGGGGGGGACGGGACTTTTTTCTTTATTTGAAAAGGAGGTCTTGTCTATAACTAGGGACAGGGGTACCATAGCGTTAGGAGTACAGGTTTGTATTCCTAACACCACAGTGTTCTTTTAACAATGAAATCACCATCTAAGCCCAGTTATAAGAGTATAGGGAGGTGTTAGCCACATATAAAATGTTTTTTGTTTTGTTTTTTATTGTGCTCATATGATACTGAGAGAAAGTATTTATTTTTATTTTTTAAACACTGGATTTTAATATAGGCCAAATGTTGTAAAGTCCATGAAAATGAGGTTCCATCACTGTGTAATGATATGCATGGTGATTGCATTTAGAGCTTCTAGCTGTTATTTGATTAAGTTTCTAATATGCCTTTATCGGCCCCTTACTTGTATTACATATTAAGTAATAATAGTGAAAGTAATATAATGAAAACTGTATTTAACTACCCATTGGAAACCGACTGGAAGCATTAATGCATCTTTTTACTCTATAAAATCCCCTCTGGAGTATGACTTTCAGTTGGCATACTATTTAAAATAGAGAAACACAATAGAAAATCCAATACAGATCTTTACCTGAACATGACTTACTATTTTATGAACGTGGGAAAAAATACTCAATGTTTATCCTTTCTAATGTCTGACTGTTTACACACTGTACATTAGTTATTGAAGGCACATCCACCTCCTCCTTCCTACATTAACCACTTTGCATTGCACACACTCCCATGGCTCTTTGATCTATTAAACGGTTTAAACTAAGAAAGCAGATTACATAAATACAGTTTGGAATGTATTATCATACTCTCTCCAATAGAAAATGAGCAGTTAATGACTTGTGCAAAAAGAAAACTACTGAAATGAATTATTAATTTTACCACACTTGTATGTGTTTATTTCACACATTAATATGCAATGCAACTGGAATTTGACTCCTAAAAATTGATCATCCTTCTAAACTAAATTATCCGTTAAAAAGAAAAAAAAGAAAAAACACACCTTAGCTGAAAGGATAAGCAGTGGTTGATGTTGGTGATGATTGACAATTGTGTTGTTACTCTTGTGTGTTATAGTTGCAGAGCTGGACATCCAGAGGCCCGAGGACATCTGAGCGAAGCATTAACAGAGGACACAGGGGTTGGTACTAGTGTTGCAAGCAGCCCTTTGCCACTCACTACCGGAAATGAAAGTCTTGATGTTGCACTGCTTAGACATTTACAGTACATTTCTGAACTTATTCAGGTATGCTAGAGCATTCTATTGCATATATTAAGTGGGTTTTAAAGAAAAAAATTAAATGGTACTTTTAATTTGCTTCTGTGCACCCTCCGCATATACCAAGGTATATATCCTGCTTTGCATCAACTATGTATCTCATCATTCTTCCTGATAAAGGGGGGGACATTGGGACTCTAGGTGTTCTGCTAATACCAGTCCACAAGTGATAGCTTTATAGGGCCACTTAAGTCACCCATGCCACTTCACCTCAGTGTTCTTGTAACTCATCTAGGCTTTAGGGGTCTAAAGTGTACCTTTAATTCTGTCCCTTGTTTCTTATTCATACACAGGGTGAGGGACTGGCGACCGTGATCTGCAGTGTGTGTCTCTACCACTTACTCACTCCAGCCCTTGCCTTGCATATCATAAGTGGTAGATAGAACAACTGAACACAGCAGCCTGTTTTAAATATTACCACCTTAATTTTGTGACTGTTCTTGGGCATCTGCTATACGCCAATTAATTATTGCACATTTTCATTTGAAATACTTTATTTTGCATTTGTCTTGTGACAAGCCATTGCCGTGCTGCTACTCCTGTCGTTTGCAGCTCAATTTTTAATGAGTTTCAATAATAAGAAGCTGGTTAAGGTACAGTCAGCATGGAGTAATGATTCTCACAGAGATTGATTACTTCAGTGTTGTGTTAAAGTGCAGAGAGCTAGTGACATCATCTTTTCAATGTCAAAACCTACATCCACCTGCCTCCCATTTTAACTTCACAATTTCCATCAGCTGATAATGGTATACTCCATCCATTTTCCTTCTGTTTGTGATCTCTAGTTGTACTTTAAAGTGGTGTTTGTTAAATTTAATGTGCTCTCAGCTTTCCCCATGGGACTAGCCCACTTCAGATTTTGACCAGTGTTTATTGTATGCAATCCGTACTATTTATAGTAGTGCTTGCAAACTGAACTTCTCATAATAACTATGAATATGAAACTGATCTTTCTCCAATTCATAGTTGTGTTTGTAATTGGTACTATAAATAGTATACATGTCTTGCATTCCAAAACTAAAACTGCTGGAATGTCTGAAAACAGACAACTTACTGTGGCTCATTCTTAGTGCAGCACCAAGACTTACATATCCCAGGCTACCTGGATGGAAAGTATAATGGGCTACAAAAGCCATTCACAACTGTATCCTTAATAGGTCATCTCAGGCACCAAACAACGTTAATGCATTTTGAATGTTTTGGGTTTAGAAATTAGCTGTATTTTTTTGCATGCTTAAAAGAACACAATAGGGCCAGGAATACAAACCTGTATTCCTGGCCCTATTATGTTAAAAACTGTAGGTGATTGACCCCCCCACCCCTTGCATCCCTTTAATAGTGTAAAACTTACATTTATTCTAGTGGCCCTGCTCCCGATCTGTCTCCTTGGCTGATATCATCAGAATTGACTATCTTAGCCAATCCAATGCTTTCCCATGGGAAAGCATTGGGAGGCTAATGCGCAAGCACAGCAAGACACTGTACTGGCAAATCAGCATCTCTTCATAGACATGTGTTGAATCAATGCAACTCTGTTTGGAAAGCTCAGCGCCTTCATGCAGAGGGTGGAGGCGCTGAACATCAGTACTGCACATAGTGCAGCACTGACCCAGGACGCTCTTCTAGTAGCCATCTGAGGTGTGGCCACTGGAGGTATACCTAGGCAGTAACATAAACACTGCCTTTTCTCTACAAACAAAAATCCTGCTAGGACTAACTATACTCCCCAGAACAAATACAATAAGCTGTAGTTGT
Source organism: Pelobates cultripes (assembly GCA_933207985.1). Taxonomy (NCBI): domain Eukaryota; kingdom Metazoa; phylum Chordata; class Amphibia; order Anura; family Pelobatidae; genus Pelobates; species Pelobates cultripes. The sequence continues at coordinate 210,866,946 of OW240915.1, read as the reverse complement.
TCTGGACTGGAGACTATAGTGTCCCTTTAAAGGAACACTGTGCACAATAGTTTGATCTCAATCAAGTTGCTATGTTGCCAAGAAGTCGGACTGCTTAACCCCAAAGTTGTTAAGACCGCTCCATCAGCTCATCCTACTGGCCTCCAGCAATATCTGAGGCTTCAGTGATTAGTGAGGAAGCAGGGCCGGACTGGGGATACAAGGCAGCCCTGGAAAAAAGAATCTATGCCAGCCCTGCAGCACGGCGTGGGGAAAAGAAAAAGGTGAGTAAAAACATTATTTTTAAACAGACACAGACACACACATACCATGACACAGACACACACATACCATGACACAGACACACACATACCATGACACAGACACATACACACCATCACAGACACACACACACCATGACACAGACACACACACTCACACTGACAGACTGACACATAATATAGCTACCTGTGGGCGACTGGCCAGGGAGTCGTGCAGTGCAGACAGCTGGGTCAGGTGTGCTGGCGGCTGCAGGGGGAGCTAGCTGTGCTGGCGGCCGCAGGGGGAGCTTGCTGTGCTGTTTCTGCTCCCCAGCGCACAGCTTAATGAGACCGGGACAGGAATTTGACGTCATATTCCGGCCCTGGTCTCATTAAGTAGCGTGCGAGGGCGGGGAGCAGAGCCAGAACAGCCAGCTCCCCCAGCGGCCGCCAGCACAGCCAGCTCCCCCCTGCTGCCACCAGAACAGCCAGGAGCCAGCTCCCCCCTGCGGCCGCCAAAACAGCCAACTCTTCCCTGCGGCCGCCAGCACAGACAGCTGTCTGTCCGGCCCCAGGTGCCGATGGCCCACTGGAAAATTTTCCGTTATCCCGGTGGGCCAGTCCGGCCCTGACTGGCAAGTCTGAGAGGATCAACTGACACTCTCCGCTTATAACATGCTTCTCATTCATGAAACTATGTGAAGGGCACATAATTAAGGTAAGACTATGCCCAGAATCTCCCGACACCATAACCACTTAATTGAGATGATGTTTTTACAACTGAATTGAGATTGTTTTAATGGAACCCAGAGTATTCCTTTAAATATCTTTCGTTTTTGGAAAAAAAAAAAATTAATAAATATCAGTCCTCTGGATCATAACCCAGCCACTTAGCCATGCCCACCTGCGAGTTTCACACTATTTTTACTTGACTGACTTTCACATAAAGCGCTGTGGAATACGTTGGCGCTATATAAATAAAATGACCTGCTGCTGCGCAAAGCAGGAAGGGAACCATCATAAGACTTTGTACATGCGCTGCATGCTGCAACAATTGGAATGTCAGGACAGACACAGTTTCTCTGACACTCCACCTGCTGTGGAACAATATGTCAATAAAAAAAAAAATCCTAAAAGGTAATATTAACATCTTATGGACCGTGGGCGAATAAGGTACATGCGACAAAAAACTACCCTGAAGGACCGTGGACGTACCTTATACGTCCGTGGTAAATGTGAGTGCTGGAATCGATCATGATCGCTTCCAGCCACTTTATGGGTATTACTCGATGTCGAGGCATCGTGGAATACCCGCCCTCACTGGTGGGCACCAGATGGATCGCTCCCCCCGGAGCCACCACTTCCGGTTTGCTGCACGTGGCGCCCGGCAGTGTAGGCAAGAGCATCAGAAGCCTTCAGGCAGGTTTCCGATGCTCTGCCTGTACTGAGTGCCTCGAGGGGTCAAGGCAACCAGTTAAATTAACAAAAATTAAAAAATTTCAATAATTGTTTTTAAAATTAACCCCTCCCTCTCCATGTTCTTACCGATCGCTGCTGTTCCCCCGCTGGCGATCGGTCTTCTTCTGAGGGGGACTGTCTGGGCTCAGACAATATACATATAATATGACCAGACGTAAGTGCGAGCCATCATGGGGATTCCCTGCTCTGGTGCGCATGTCTATGTTTGGGGAAACTTCCCCGAACATAGACGAACGCACCAGAGCAGGGAATCCTTTAACTCCTCACTTATCGACCAATTCGACGGGGTCGTAGGAATGGAACCTGGTCAGTAAGTGAAGAGTGTCTGTATTATACATGTATAATATATTATAAAATCCTTTAATTATAATATATTATACATATATAGGAAATAAAAGTGTGTGTGTATGCGACTAAGGTGTTGGTCCATTCCACTGTCCTTTCTCGCCTTGACTACTGTAATCCGCTTCTCAGTGGTCTTACGTGCTCCCAACTTGCGCCGTTAGAGTCCATAATGAATGCGGCAGCGAGGCTCATCTTCCTGTCTGCCCGCACCTCCCATGCCTCACCTTTCTGTCAGTCCCTGCATTGGCTTCCTATAAAATATAGAGCTCAATTTAAAATTCTGGTTCTTGCTTTCAAATCTCTACATAATGCTGCTCCCACCTATCTATCCTCCCTTATACACAAGTATGTCCAGTTTAGGCCCTTATGATCTGCTGAAGACTTACATCTATCTTCTGTCCGTACTCCCACCTCTGATGCTCGCCTTCAAGATTTCTCGAGGGCTGCACCGTTCCTGTGGAACTCTCTTCCCTCCTCTGTTGATGCTCACCCAGTCTCCACTCCTTCAAAAAATCGTTAAAAACCCACTTCTTCATAAAAGCGTATCAATTAAACTGTTAATAGCTCCTGACTGATTCCTCTTCTGCAACTGTCACTAGTCTAATACTATCCTTACCTTTTTGTGTCACTTTACCCCACTCCCTCTAGCATGTAAGCTCATTGAGCAGGGCCCTCAACCCCTCTGTTCCTGTTTGTCCAACGTGTCTGGTTACAACTACATGTCTGTTCGTCCACCCATTGTAAAGCGCTGCGGGATTTGATGGTGCTATATAAATATCATAATATATATATATTATACATTTAAAAAAAAAAAAATAAAAAAAAAAACACTAACTTTGGTCCGCATTCGTGACTAAGTGGCTACTGGACAAAAGACTGGACATTCCCCATTTTTAATACCCTGGGTTGTCTACATTTGAAAATGGTATGCCACAATGGGGTTATTTCACATTCCTGGGCTACCATATGGTCTCAAAAGGCAACACAGACCCAGCAAACCAATCTGGCAAACTGAATCGGGCAAGCCCTATATTGACCCTGTAATTTTCCAAAACACCATAAAACCAGTACATGGGGGTATTGTTATACTCAGGAGACTTCTCTGAACACATATATGTGTTTGAACACGTAAAACATATCACAACGATGAAATTACCAGTAAAAGTGCAGTTTTTGTGTAAAAAAAAATGCAAAGAACAAATAAAAAAGCTAACTTTGGCCAGCGTTTGTGACTAAGTGGCTACTACAAAAAACTGGACATACCACATTTTGTATACTGTGGGTTGTCTACTTTTACAAATGGTATGCCATGATGGGGTTAATTTTCATTCCTGGGCTAATATACGGTCTCAAAGGCAACATAGGCCCAGCAAACCAATCTGGCAAATCTCAATGTGCAAACCTGGAAAAGAAGAAAGCCCTACATTGGACCCCTGTAAGTTTGCAAAAACCCATAAAACCTGTACATTGGGGACACTGTTGTACTCGGTAGATGTTGCTAAACACACATTGGGGTGTTTTTTTTCAGTAACACATAACAGGAACTGAGAATCCATGCCTAAAGCACAATGTGAGAGAAAAATAACACAAAAAATGACTACCCAAAAGTTTGACAAAGACTGGTGGTAGAATCAGTGCATGGAAAGTGTTAAAATACTAGGGATGTGCATGGGCAAAAAAATTTGGTACGGTACGTCATTCCAAAATTCGGCAATTCGGTTCGGCACTTCAAAAATTTGGGACTTCGGCAATTCGGGTAAGTGTAGGGTTAGGAGATGGGTAGGTTAGGGGTAGAGGTACCCTACTCCTTACCCAAACCCTACCCTTACTCTTACCCTACTCTTAGCCCAACCCTAACCCTACTCCTAACCTAATCCTACGCCTAACACTACTCCTAACCCAATCCTACCTCTACCCGTTTTGCCACTTTTCAGAAGTCCGAAGCACTTCGGCACATCCGAAATTCGTCACTTCAGACATTCGGAAGCATCCAAATGTCCAAAATCCGTCTGAATTTTTATTAGGACTGAACCGAATTGCACATGTCTATAAAATACCACCATTTGAAATACCCTAGGGTGTCTACTTTTCAAAAATATATGGTTTGATGGGGGTAAATTACACTGGCCGGCATCAAAAATGTCCCAAATAGGACATGGGTGCATGATGACCAGCTGTGAAAATTCCAAGTTGGAATGCGCACCCTCCAAATAAGGTCTTTTAGCCCCAGAAAACCCAACACATCTATACATGGGTGGTATCACTGTATTCAGGAGATGTTGTTGAATACATATTGGGGTGTTCTTTGGCAGTAACCCTCTCCGAACATTTATTTTTAAATTGCTATGTGTCAAAACAATCACCAATTCTTTTTTTGTTTTAATTTTTTTATTTGGCATATATTGGTGGTAAAATGGTTGCATGAAAAGAGTCAAAATACCACAAGTTTAATACCTTGTCTTCTTTTAAAAAATATATACATGTGAAGGGTTATTCAGGGATTCCTGACCGATATTTGTGTTACAATGTAACTTGCGTTAATTTTGGGGGGGAAAAATGGTTTGTAACTAGCAAAGTGCTACTTGTACTTATTTCCCTATAACTTTCCAAAAAAGCTAAGAACATGCTAAAATGTGATATTTCTAAACTCAGGACAAAATGTAGAAACTATTTAGGCGGTTGAACATGCGTAACAGATTTTGGTGGTCAAATTTAGAAAAAGTGTGGTATTTTTTTAAATTTTTTTCATCATATTGTACAAAACAATTCTATAGTAAATTATTTGATATGATGAAAATAGTGGTATCTTTAGAAAGATCATTTAAAGGCGAGAAAAACAGAGTATAATATGTGTGGGTACAGTAAATTAGGAAGAGGAAAATTACAGCTAAACACAAACACCCCAGAAATGTAAAAAGAGCCCTGGTCCTTAACGGTAAGAAAATTGAAAAATGGTCTGGTCACTAAGGGGTTAAATATAAGCAACAACTGTTTGCCATTGTTTCATCATTGCTGCTATATATATATATATTTGCAAAAGCACAGTGCTTGGCAAACAACATGTGAATTATATCACAAAGATCAACCGTGTAACATAGAGTTTGAGGTTTTTTTTAAATACTGAGTTTTTTATTTATATTATATTAAAACTGTTAAACTCTTGATTTAAAGGAACACTATAGTCACCAGAATAACTACAGTTTACTGTAGTTGTTCTGGTGAGTATAATAGCTCCCTTCCGGCATTTTCATGTAAACACTGCCTTTTCATAGAAAAGGCAGTGTTTACATTACCCCTAGGGACACCTCCAAGTGGCCACTCCTTAGATGGCCACTGGAGGGGCTTCCTGGCTCAGGGCTGCACAGTAAGTAGCCTTACCATTCAGCGACCCCATGTTCTGCATGGAGATGCTGAATTTTCCTTATAGATGCATTGATTTAATGCATCTCTATGAGGACGTTCTGATTAGCCAAAATTGCATTTGGCCCTGCCCTGTGCTGATTTTAGCCAATCCAATGCTTTTCCATAGGGAAAGCATTCGATTGGCTAAAAATCGGCCATTTTGATGAAGTCACAAATGGGGCAGAGCCAGCGCCGACGAACCTGGGCGGTGCTGGAAATAAGGCGAGTTTTAAACTTTTATAGAGGGTGAAGGTGGGCAAGCTACCTAAATGGTGGGTTTAGCACTATAAGGTCAGGAATACATGTTTGTTTTACTGACCCTGTACAGATCCTTTAATATTGCAAATATATAACTGATGTACATTTGTGGAGGGTTTTTTGTTTGTTTTTTATATTTTTTAAATTCATTTTTTGATTTTGATTTTAATGTGTCTTTTATTTCTCAACTATAGCAAATCCTTATATCAAATCAGATATTGTTTGTCCTAAGAGACTTACTGAAGAAGCTTAGTAAGCAATGCCAAGTGTTGAAGCAGTTGTCTGAAATCAGCAAAGAGAACATGGGTAACATGAATTCTGTATTAGAAGGTAAGCAGGTTTTAAAGCCGATTAATCAGGCGGTTATTGATTTTTCTATTGTTTGTTAGTGTGTGTTTTAGTGATTTTTAACGTGATTAAAAATATGGATTTGAGATAAATCAAATAGTTTGTCTCAATGCCTTCTATGAAGGTATTTTTCACAAGGGCCAGAGGTCTTACTCATGTGAGCAACACACAATGCCATGAGATCCTTTGCTTTACAGAAGTATTCCCCGCCTCAACTACTCCTTATGAAGAACCTGGAGCTAAGCCAGATGCAGATACAGTAATATTAAAATTTGTTGGCACAATATACGTCTTTGCAGGATATTGCTATAGTGACAGAGGATCTGATTACACTTCATGTTGACAAAGCCCAAACGTGCCTAGACTGTTTTTGTTGCATTAGGAGACTTTCCACTGAATTGGTGACTGTGTACCATGGGATCCATAACTGATTTGGTAGTTGTTTTCATAGCTGCTTGGCTGGATAACAAACAGCAGACTTAAAATAACTGTTGTGTGTGTGTCTCTCTCTCACGAGAGAGAGAGATATATGGAGTTAGATATAGATGTATAGAGAGGGACGGATACAAAGATAAAGTATATTTGTAGAACAGCCAGACATTGGGGATTATTATTAGTACTGAGTGTTCCCATTTGTTATCTAGAAGACAAATGTACCATCGCTCAATGCAGCAATGGCTGTCCTATCTAATCGACACTAATGCCTATTAACAACTATGGATTATGGGAGTTATAGCTGAACACCATTAGCTGTAATTTGTTTGCAGGGATACCTCTGGCATAGATATTTTCTTCTGATCATAACCTGAGGCAATTTACTAACTTTGCTCAACTAGTTTGTATCATAAGATTTGCATGAACGGTTTCACAAAAAAACGGTAGCTGCTGATATACTTATGAAAAGAGCTTTTGTTAAGGTAATCCTGCCTAGCCTTGGATGGCTGTTAAACAAACAGAGTTTCATGTGAAATGTTTCAGAACAGTTCAAAATATAGGTCTGAGGGCCAGCCAACGAGATCAGGTTTAATAAGTGAAAAACTGTAGGAAATCATTGTCTTGGGAAACCAAAATTCTTTCATGGGAAGACATGTAGAGGCTTGCATACAGTTATGGGATGCTGTCTCTTAAGAGGAATAATGAATTTAATGAATCTGATTTGCTTAGCTATTTTTCAGCTCTGCATCTTAATATGCTTTATGGTAGCTAAGGAGTTTAATGCCTCATGTCTGGGATTGGTAACTTAGGCACTACAGCTGCGTCATGGCTGAAATTCAGCTAGTTAGCAGAGCATGATGGGATTTGGTCAGTATATGTTTCAGTGAAGCAAGAGATCACTTATTGTACTATTAAGTCAGGGAAGCTCAATAAGTAAGTTCCCAGATATTGTAAAACATCAGCTTTCGCGATGCTTTGTCATTCTAAAGGCATGTAAAGCATCATGGAACTTGTAGTTCTGCAACATCTGGGGATCTACCTTTTCGCACCCCTGTATTAAGTGAACTGAAAGAATTACATTACAAAAATCAATGAATAAGCATAAATAATAAGTACTGGAATTTTCAAATACATTGTGTTGCCTGGGTTCCAAGTCAGCATGTCAAATGTCCATAAGTGCATAATACTTACTTTTGGTAAACATTTGACTTTCATTTTAGCTTACCACAGCATTGCTGGGCAGGGGAGTTGCTAGTGGTCCAGCCACCAAGCAATGCCCCTGTTGTAGAGGCATACTTGGCTATAGCGCAGTGCTGTGTAGTAGGCTATAAAGAGTCTATACGCAGCTTTCATCACTCATATGATAAATACCATTGCCCCTTGTGAGAGGTTAATACACTAAGCTAGGGCTCAACACAAGTTTCATCTATCCCTTGGTTCTGTATTTGACCTATGAAAATACAACATTGTAATGTATAAAGTGGACCTTTGGAAACCAGAGATACCTATCAAGTTTGCCACTGCTTTATGACAATGTTGGGGAAAGTGTTAATATAGAATGACTTGTGTGGATAACCTTTTATAGTAAACTTTAAAGGGAAATCATAGTAACCAGAAATACTACAGCTTGTCCCTGCAGGCTATCTTTTCAGAGAAAAGGCAGTGTTTACATTGCTGCCTAGTTATACCTCTTGGTGCAGTCACCCAGACTGCCACTAGAGGTCCAACTAATTTAGTGCTGCGTTATGTGCAGCATCTTAGTTCAGCATCCCCACGCCCTGCATGATTGCTGAATGTCCCCTTAGGCATTGATTAAATGCATCTCTATGAAGAGATGCTGATTAGCGTAGTGGCATTTTGCCGCACATGCGCAATAGCCTCCTAATGCTTTCATATGGGAAAGCATTGGATTTGCTGAGATCATCAAGATTGATCTCAGCCATGGAGGCAGGTCCAGCCTCTGCAAGACCGGCGTGGCAATGGAGAAAGGGTAAGTTTAAACACCTTCAATTCCATTCTGTGGGGGGCTGGATATTTCTGAACTAAAGGCTGAAAACCATGGGTAATGAAGTTCTGAAACATCTGCAGTACCAGTCATTTTTGATTGAAGTAAACTGCATAAGGCTTGATGGTAGTATAAGTCTGCCATTAACTTGCTAGTGGTAGCAAAACCAAAACATTGAATATATTAACCAAATATCACCTCCAGAGTGATTTTTTTTTGTTTGTTTGTTTCTACTTGTAAATTTGTGTTTTAGACTTATGTGTTGTGTTTTTTATGTTTTTTTGAATTTTATTTTTTTATTCTTGTAGTCATTCCTGGGTTACACAGCATGCCATCACTGTCATCCCTATGGACAAAATGTTGCACACCGCAACAGGCATACCACACATCTGCAGAAAACATGGTGAAGCAACTGGATGCAAATTTTGGCCAAACCGTAAATGAGGAATATCCAGGGCTTGCAGAAACAGGTATGTCTGTATCCAGACCATACCTGATTCTTGGCTGTCAATGTTGAATGTATTTTCCTCTGATCCTTTTGGTGAATGTTGCTGATATTAAAAATTGAATTTCTTATATAAATATGAATTATACCAATTCCTGACTATACAATATGAAAGCTCACTTACGAATCCCTGCTTTTAGCATTTGGAATTGTAGGTGATTAACCTGATTATATGATAACCATTATGTCAGTTTTATGTTTATGCAGGAGAATCAGGGGCCATAAGCAAAGGTTGTGGACAACCAATAAAGAAATTAAAAAAATATTCATGTTGAAATTGAGAGTTTCCATTTTTGCCATTTTACCCTTGTATTTGGAAATAGCTTGTCAATTTTCCACATTACCTGTTTTAAAGGACCACTATAGTGCCAGGAAAACACACTTGTTTTCCTGGCACTATAGGGTCTCTAGGTCCCCCCCACCCGCCGGGCTCTAGGGGGTGGAAGGGGTTAAATCTTACCTGTTTTCCCCCGCCAGGCTCCCTCGGCACGGGGAACTCTCCTCCTCCTTTTCGCCGTCATCTGCTGAATGCGCATGCGTGGCAAGAGCCGCATGCACATTCAGCCAGTCCATAGGAAAGCATTCTCAATGCTTTCCTATGGACGCTGGCGTCTTCTCACTGTGAAAATCACAGTGAGAAGCGCGGAAGCTCCTCTAGCGGCTGTCAATGAGACAGCCACTACAGGCTGGATTAACCCATATGTAAACATAGCAGTTTCTCTGAAACTGCTATGTTTACAGCAAAAAAAGGTTAAACCTAGCTGGACCTGGCACCCAGACCACTTCATTAAGCTGAAGTGGTCTGGGTGCCTATAGTGGTCCTTTAAGTATTAAAACTTATGTTTACTAGTATTATACCATGGTTTCTAAATCATACTGTATTAAGTTTTGTTTAGTTTTTTTGTTGTGCATAGAAGTAATGTATCTGTCTTTGTGTTGCAGTTTTCAGGATGCTAATAGCACAGATACTTGACAGAGGAGAACACATGCTGTCCACAAGTTTGACTATGGAAATAATTACAGTTTTTCAGTATTATAATTTTTTCACAAGCCATAACATCAGCGATCTTAAAAGCTATTTGATTCAACTTTCCAAGGAAGGTAAATATATATTTTCGTTTGATTACTCAAAAAAGTAATCTTTAAAGTAAGAATTAAAATTTTGAGTGACCTTTTTGTCCTGTCCTCTGTACTTGTGCTGTGATAACTAATATTGCAATGCTTTCCCAAGGTCTGCATGCAGCCAAACTCTTTCTATGTAATCATTTGAGCAACCCACATCCTAAACCGTGTTAATGGCTTTTAACACCATTCATTTAAATGCCTTGTGTCCCCAACAAGAATTAGTCAAATCAGATTTAAAATGTTTTGCTCCAGGGAAAGACAATTATGCTCTTAATATATCTCCAGACATGAGTAGCCAGATTAGCTTGTCAAGCTTGCTTGAACTCTCCTTATTTTGATATATGTCAGAGCTAATGCATGCACTAAAATGTCCTCAAAGCACTATCATTAAGTACAGATTATTGTAGTGCTTAGAGTGTTAGTTTTAGGGAGCTCAGAATGTAGACATTTGTTAAAAAGAAAAAATACATTAAATCATACTTTTCTACTTAATTGGCAGCATGACTAATAAAAACCTATGGTTCTTATCAGGCTCAGCCACTGGAAGATGTTGTTTGGAATAATATTCCACATAAGCAATTTAGTAATTTGCCTAATTATCCTATTACCTTAGATGCATATTTTAATTCCTCCTAGCTTCCGCCCTAATCCTAGTGAGCATAGCAGGATATGTAGTTAAGCAGAAACAAGCCACTTCTAGCACTTAATTGGATGGGACATAAATTCTCTGCAGAGTAATTTGCATTTGCCTCTTAACAATTTCAGTAAGGTGAAGTGATTATAGTACTTAGGGTGACTCTTAAAGCTAAGAATACTATTGGTCGGTGTTCAGTAGTTTCAGCTACCGAACCAATTAAACATAAAGTCCCGAATGGACATAAAAGTCTCTTTTCTTCACGTGTGATTGGAGATATTCTGGAGAGAAACTGGAGGTAATCTGAGGTATACAGGAGGACAAAATAATTTAAGATTTGTTTGCTTTAAATTATTCACCTCATTAAAATGGCAGACTTAGTTCAGTGTAATAGTTGTTATGCATTTGTTTCATGTTCCACTTTTTGGAGATTTGGATGTTGTCTAATCTGTAGACAGTTTTCTATATTGCGGCAGGAGATTGTATTTTTGAAGTATGAGATTTGTAAATTATCTGGTAAACAAACTCAGGCTGGAACTGCTGCAAAGCCACTGCCACAGTTATGGAGACAGGCTATAAGATTAGGCAGAAAGAGGCTAAGCAAGTTATAAGAGCTTCCAAATCACACACAGAAGAGAAAATAGCACAGTCAGTAAAAAAGGGGGATAAAACATTTTTTAGATACATAAATGAGAAAAGGAAAGTAAAACAAGGATTAGTTAGATTTAAAAAAAAAAGGAAGGTATGAAGAAGAGGATAAAGGTCTAGCTGACTGCCTCAATTAATATTTTTGTTCAGGCTTTACAGATGAAAATTAAGGAAAAAAGCCTCAGTTAGGAAAAGGGACAAATGAGTCATTTGTTACATGTGAGTTTACAGAAGAAGAGGTTCTATTTCAACAGGTATCACATACCTGTCTCCTGCTCTCTCCTATGGGACAGTGCTTCACTCCTACTTGATATTTCTTGTCCTAATGTTTCTAATACCCCACCTCCTATAGTCTGTAAGCTCGTTTGAGCAGGGTCCTCTTCAACCAATTGTTCCTGTAAGTTTTCTTGTAATTGTCCTATTTATTGTTACATCCCCCCCTCTCAAAATATTGTAAAGCGCTACGGAATCTGTTGGCGCTATGTAAATGATAATAATAATAATAACTGTCAAAAGTAAAGACAAATAAGTCATAACCAATCATTGTTAACAGGAGTAGTCCCAAAAGATTGGAAGTTAGCGAATGTTGTGCCCATTCACAAGAAAGGTAGTAGGGAGGAGTCGGGCAACTATAGGCCAGTAAGCCTTACTTCAGTAGTGGGGAAAGTAATGGAAACCATGTTAAATGATAGGATTGTTGAACATCTAAAAACACATGGATTTCAAGATCAGAGACAACATAGGTTTACTTCGGGGAGATCATGCCAAACTAATCTTATTGATTTTTTTTGATTGGGTAGTTAAAATAATAGATCAAGGTGGTGCAGTAGACATTGCTTACCTAGATTTCGGTAAGGCTTTTGACACTGTTGCACATTGAAGGCTTATCAATAAACTGCAATATTTAAGTTTGGATTCCAATAATTTTAAATGGGTAAGGCAGTGGCTGAGTGACAGGCAACAGTGGGTTGTAGTCAATGGAGTATATTCGAAGCATGGGCTTGTCACCAGTGGGGTACCTCAGGGATCTGTAATTGGACCCATTCTCTTTAATATTTTTATTAGTGATATTGCAGAAGGTCTTGATGGCAAGGTATGTCTTTTTGCTGATGATACTAAGATATGTTCCAGGAAGGATACACCAAATGGCAAACTATTTAGGTAAACTAGAAATATGGTCAGAGTTGTGGCAACTGACATTTAATGTGGATAAGTGCAAGGTGATGCATCTTGGACGTAAAAACCCAAGGGCAGAGTACAGAATATTTGATAGAGTCCTAACCTCAACATCTGAGGAAAGGGATTTAAGAGTGATTATTTCTGATGACTTAAAGGTGGGCAGACAATGTAATAGAGCAGCAGGAAATGCTGGCAGAATGCTTGGTTGTATAGGGAGAGGTATTAGCAGTAGAAAGAGGGAAGTGCTCATGCCATTGTACAGAACACTGGTGAGACCTCACTTGGAGTATTGTACACAGTACTGGAGACCGTATCTTCAGAAGGATATTGATACCTTAGAGAGGGTTCAGAGAAGGGCTACTAAACTGGTTCATGGATTGCGGGATAAAACTTACCAGGAAAGGTTAAAGGATCTTAACATGTATAGCTTGGAGGAAAGACGAGACAGGGGGGATATGATAGAAACATTTAAATACATAAAGGGAATCAACACAGTAAAGGAGGAGACTATATTTAAAAGAAGAAAAACTACCACAACAAGAGGACATAGTCTTAAATTAGAGGGACAAAGGTTTAAAAATAATATCAGGAAGTATTATTTTACTGAGAGGGTAGTGGATGCATGGAATAGCCTTCCAGCTGATGGGGTAGAGGTTAACACAGTAAAGGAGTTTAAGCATGTGTGGTATGGGCATAAGGCTATCCTAACTATAAGATAAGACTAGGGACTAATGAAAGTATTTAGAAAATTGGGCAGACTAGATGGGCCGAATTCTATGCCGTCATGTTTCTATGTAAGAAAAAAAGAAAAGCACACAATGCTACCCAATCTTCTTCTCAAACAAAGAAAAAAAATATGATGACAGCTACTTAAAATTTGGATTCACAAGTGCCAGAAATAAAAATCCTCAAGCACAATGCTTACTTTGCAAGAAAATATAGCCAAACAGTTCGTTAGCACCTGCTGAATAACGTCGTCATTTTGAGCAAAACCACGTAGAGTACAAAGATAAAGACATTGCCTTTTTTAAAGCAAAGATTCAGGCGTATCATAAGATTAAACAGTTTATGAGCAAAATATTTGAAAATGATAATTAAAAAGCCACTTATTAAAAGGTTTGTGCTACCGCGCCAATTTTTTTTCAGGGGGTTCCATAAAGTTGGTCTACTACAGGGATAGGCAATCTTCGGCACTCCAGATGTTGTGGCACTCCAGATGTTGTGGACTGGTCTACTATGTCAAAGGGTTCCACGGGAAAAATTAATTGGGAATCCCTGATCTAGACAAACATTGGTGTAGATCTACTTAACTGTACACAAAGTCCCTTAATTACCCAGGGTCCCCCTGCTCAAGATTATCCCCTAGAGGTCAAAACTAGATTTGGAAAAATGGCTTTAAAATTTTTTGGATACAATTTTATATTGATTTAATAATTTGGAAAAAATATTTTTTTGATATTTTTTTTTGTTAATCGTTTTTATTGAGCCATAAGATTAACAGGCAATTATTTTTGACATAGTGACTTTTGCAGAAAAATAGTGTAGTACAGCATGGATATGTTCGGTTGGCAATTGTAATCGGTAAGACAAATGGGACAACACTTAGTAGTTGTGTAATGCAAAGCAGCAATAGTCACAAGACGGTTTCAAGCCTCATCATCGTATTAGTCAAAAAGTAGCCTTCAAGCCCATAGTAAGTGAGCCAGGAGTATACGTATACTCAGTGTAGTACTACACAAGATAGGCAAAGTGCCAGCATGAGGGATAATAACAGAGAGGAAACCGCATATATGTACAGCCAAGAGTCACCCAATATCATAGGCAGGTCAATGCAACTCTAATTAAAATAAGTGCAACATAATAAGACAAGCGGTTGTGGCAGATAACCTATGAAACTCAGTTGTTCAGACTAATATATGGCTGCGCTGATCAATAATGCTAGTCTGATGAAAAAGGTCATCCAGTTTTTTCAAGAATTGGTCCGCTGGATGCAGGTGTGTCAGAGCAGGCTGCATAGGCCCGTCGGGTGCTGTGAGAGCATAGTGTAGCTGCTATTGTCTCTGTGTGGTATTAGCTGTGTGCTAATGGGGGCCAGAATAAACCCCACTGAAGGACAACTGAGGGAAGGCGCGGCGATCCGCAGGACGAGAGATTGGCCGCCTCTCCCGCCGAGCAGTGCCACCAGGCCAGGGGCGGGCTGGGCCAGAGGACAGGGAGACAATTGCCCCCCAGGCCGCCCTAAATTATTTTAAGACCGGCCGCTGCAGGGCCGGTCCTAATGCTGCAGCCTCCTGAGCACTCTGTTAAGAGCCTCTGGCGGCTGCAGCTGCATCTCTCCTCCCCTTCCCTGTAGCGTGGCCGAGCTCCTCTCCGGTCCGCGGTAGCCGGCCGGACTGATAGGAAGGTGCACACTCAGTGTGCAATTTCCTATCACTCCGGCCAGGCACCGTGGACCGGAGAGGAGCTCGGCCACGCTACAGGGTAGGGGGGTAGGAAGAAGGAGGGGGTAGAGGAAGGAGAAGAAGGAGTGGGGAGTAAGAAGAAGGGAGGGAGTAAGAAGGAGGGTTACATAAGAAAAAGGGGGAAGAAGAAGGAGGGGGGAGGAAGAAGGAGGTGAGATAAGAAGAAGAAGGGGAGTAAAGAAGAAGAATGGGGAGGTAAGAAGAAGAAGGGGGGAGTAAGAAGAATACAGGGAGAAAGGGGAGTAAGAAGAACACAGGGAGAAAGGGGGGTAAGAAGAACACGGGTGAGGAGAACACATGGAGGGGGGGTGAGGAGAACACAGGGTGGGTGCAGGGGGGGTGAGGAGGACACAGGGTGGGTGAGTGTGAGAAGAGACCGCTATGGGAGGGTGGGGGAGAGGAGAGACCACTAAGGGGCAGGGAAGAGCTCGAAGGGACAGCTCTATAGGACAGGGGGCATGACAGGGAGCTCTTTCACACTACGCACACACACGCACACGCACAATGCATCCCTATACATACACAGAAACACAACATGCTTCCCTTACACACAGAGAAACACACAATGCATCCATTACACTCACACTGCTTTTCTTACATAAACACAGATTCACACAATGCATCCCTTACACGCAACCAGAAACATACAATACATCCCTTATACAAAAATACACACTGCATCACCTACACAAACTGGTATCCCTATACACTACATACCATAAGCACACATATTAGATCCTCTAACATAACACATAACACATCCCCTACACACTCCACTCCCTGTGAGCTAACTCATGGGTGGGTGGAACATATAAGTGGACTTATGAGTGGGCATTATGGGCATACTCACCGTCGGGCCCTGGGGCCCAGAACTTGAGCTGTGTAAGGGGCCCAAAAAAAATGGAGCTGCTTCCAATTCTCCCAGAAAATTTAATTTTGTGACCACAGTTGCAAACAGCCTCCAGAGATCCTGTTCTACACCAGACCAGTGGAGCCAAACTGCAGCCCATCATCATCCTCATCTGGTTGTAAGTAGGCAATCTAGTATATTATTAGTGACACTAATCTATAATTTACCTCACATTAAAGGAACACTATAGCTTAATGAAGTGGTTCTGGTGTCTATAGCCGGTCCCTGCAGGCTTTTTAATGTAAACACACACTGTGTGCAGCACTGATGTTAGTTCATATGGCAGATCATATGGGTGGGGCATTGTGATGTCACATGGGGGGCGGCAAATTTTTCTTTTGTCTAGGGCGGCAAAAATCCTTGCACCGGCTCTCATCCTGGGCAGGTGCACCAGTCTACTGGTGACCCACAGGAGGAGAGTGCACTGATTGCACTGCACTCTCCTCCTGCTAAGACCCGTCTTTACCGCAGTGCAAGTGCCCTCTGCCCCTAATTTACAGTGGCTCACACTCGCAACAAGCAGTGCCTGGAGCCCTTTGCAGAGACTGAACAAAGAGGTTCTACGGCAGCTGGCCGTCCTGCAAGCATTACATTAACCAGCTGTTCCCCATGTAGCCACCGGTGGCGCTGTGCTGGGAGAGTGTGATTACTCTTCACTTCCTCCCAGCCTACAGAGCAGCACATGGGAGAGAGAGAGGAGGAGGCATGATTTAATCTTACAACAAATCCAGTAAGCAAATCTTTATAAATTGGAGGGATCAGCTCTGTTTGCACAGTTTATTAGTGTTTACTCTGATGTCTGTATTAATATTGAGGGGTTTCTAAGTAGTAACATCAGTGTGTATCAGCAGGGCCAGCCGTTGGGGTGTGCACGCTGTGCGGTCACGCAGGGTGCCATGACAACAGAGGTACCCGGCGGCCAACACAGCTCACAAGTTGGGTACACCAGCATATTCCATTTAAACGATTCACTGGTGGTCCACTGGTGCGCAGCCGCAGTAGCTGGAGTCAGATTATATCCTCTCCCTCGTGGTTCCGGCACTCAGTTAGTGAGTCAGAGCACAGACTCAGAGATTCTCAGCCTGCGCTCTGACAACATTGAAAGTCAGAGCCGTGAAAGAGCGGGTATGGCAAAGAGCTACTGATTAGCATAACATCAATATCCGTTATAAAACCAGGAAAAGGTGGGCATGGATGGTGAACTGATTTGGTGGTGCAATGGGCCACTTGACTGGTTTTGCCCCCCCAGGTTTAATTCTGCCAGCCCTCCCCTGCACCAGGCCCTACCAATATATCCATCTGCAGTAATGTTAAGGCTGGATCGGTCGCTTCAGTTCACTCTGCTGGCTCCTGGAACAGTGGAGCCGGTTTACAGTGAGTGTTGAGCACGGAGCTCCTGCAAAGCGTGACTGGTCGCCATGAGGCTCAAGCCCCTCCTCCTTGTTGATACATTTTTATATATTATATATTTTTTATATTTTAATATTTGAGGGCGGGGGGATATTTTAAAAGTTTACCCACAACTATAAAATCATTTGAGAAAACAAGCTTATGAACAGATATACAGATTTGCATATTAAACTGGAAGTATAAAGCTTCATATTTAATATATGCATTGCTTAGCTCATCCATATATTGCAACACAACTACCTCCTTTTTCATGATTAATCATACAGTGTAAATTGCTGACATATTACATTCTCTATTTTGTATTGTAGCCTCGGCTGTCCAAATGCTGAAGACATCAAGCGACACATTCTTGCTGCGTAACATTACAGATTTAACTGCATGCAGTTTGCCACCTCGACAGGAAATTCTTAGAGCTTTGACATTGCTTCTCACAGAGAATGAGTGTGATGTCAGTCAAGCCCTGGATGTACTCACTGCAGCTGCATCTAAATCAAATCAATTCAGAGAAAAGGTGGGTAGTAATTTTGTATCAGAAATTACCATGTCTATAGAGTATTCCTTTATGCTGGAAGATGTTTGCTGAATAATTCTAATTTATTTAAAAAATAAATAAAAACAAACCTGTAAACAGTGAATCCTATATTGACCACATCACTTCTAGATTGTAGAAAAATAGTCACCTAGTTGCCTTGGCTGAAAAGAGAGATACGTCCATAAAGTTCAGCCTTTCTCATGTCTGTTTTTGCTATTATCCAAAAGAAAACAAAAAACCCGGCTCAAAACACTTTCTAATTTTGCAACAAACTAGTCCTTTGGAACAGGTGCCCAAAATTGCACAGCATATTCAAGTTGTGGTACCATTGATTTATAAAGAGGCAAAATTATATTTTCATCAGAGTATTAATGCCAAGTAGATCACATCCACCACAACACCCTGACCCTACTTACTTCTTTGTAGAATCGAATTAAAAGGATACTATATTGCTAGGAATACAAAGTAGTACTATAGCTCCCTCAAACCCCGCCCCCTCCCTCCACAGAATAGTAAGGTTTAAAAAACCCTTACTGTACTTAACCAATTCTAGCGCCAATGTCCCTTGACACTGGGTTGGTGATACGCCCCCTCATTGCTGCAATACTGTCCTTTGGGGAATTGATTGATGCTGGATGTCCTCATGCAGAACGTGACCAGAACTCGCCTAACCACTATAGGCAGTCTTAACCATGCAAGGTAATTAATGTAGTTTCTCAGAAACTGCAATAATTACCATTGCAGGGTTAAGGGGACAAGGACAGTGCTCCCAGACCACTTCAATGAGCTGAAGTGGTCTGGGTCCCTATAGTGTCTCTTTAAGTTAGCTTGAAATTACCTATGTTTTGCTTATAACAATATTCTTCCCAATCCTAAAAAGTATCCCTTAATAACCGTTCAAATACTTTCCCAGTCTCAGAAGTTCGACTCACATGTCAATAATTACCAAGCACAGATTTTGAACCCTTTTTGAATTTAGGAACTACATCTGCTTTCCTTCAGTGCAATTCCTGAAAGAAAAGAATCTTGGTTCGCTTATTTCCACACTAAGCTCCTGAAAGAAACACTATAGGAACTATGTTTGCTGGCTCCACCCCTGATCTGTCCCTTGGCTGACATCATTAGAATTGATCATTTCAGCCAATCCAATGCTTTTGCCATAGGAAAAGCATTGGATTGACTGAGATTGTCAAGGAGGCTGGACGGGGACTGCGCAAAATGCTGGACTGACCATCATCGCCTCAGTCTCTCCTGGCCAATCAATGCAAATCTGTGTGGAAAGTTCTCTGCATGGAGACGCTGAAAGTCAGTGCTGCACAATGACTGAGGAGTGGCCACTAGAGGTGTTCCAAGACTTTACTGTAAAGACTGCACTGTCTCTGAAAAAAGTGTTTACAACAAAAAGCCTGCAGGGACTGACTATACTCACCAGAACAAATATATTAATCTGTAGTTGTTCTGGTGACCATAGTGTTTCTTTAAGTACTTGTGGGTGACAACTTTCAGGCCCTGGAGCTTTGTTTATTTTAACTTTCTTTAATTGCTGCAGCACTTTTTCTTGAGACATCCAATCACACTTTTTTCTTCAAGTTTTTAGCAACAACCATTTGCATTTCTCTTGTCATACGTTCCTCTATATATAATATATACTGAGGGAAAATAGTTATTTAAAATGTCTGTCTTTTCCTGGTCTAATTAACTAACACAACCATCTCTTTTTTTTCAGTGTACCTGCACTAAATTTTTTGCTTTTTCAGAATGTATGTACTGAAAAATATTTTGAGGGTTGGATTTTGCTCTCTTTGGCTATCACTTTCTCATTTTCTAGTTTAGTCCATCTAATTGCC
Organism: Pelobates cultripes; assembly: GCA_933207985.1. Lineage (NCBI taxonomy): Eukaryota > Metazoa > Chordata > Amphibia > Anura > Pelobatidae > Pelobates > Pelobates cultripes. Next base: position 210,847,183 of record OW240915.1, on the reverse strand, counting down.
ATTTTGCATTTATTGGTTTCCTTATTGGTTTCTTATAGGATGCCTCTGATTGCTTTAAATGCCCTTATTTTAAATGCTTTAAATGCCATTTTCTTATTTGTAATTTCTTGGTTTACCTTTCCACTAAGCCATATGGGCTTCAATGTCTTTTTTATATTATTACTAAATAATAGCATAATAACATTTACTCAGCATGGGTCGCATAAAAAGCAGGTTACAGAGTGTAATAGAGTTTAGAAGGAGAGGTCTACTTTTTGTCATTTGAGAGAGATGCAAAGGATAGAGTGGAACCATTGAAATTCATTTTTTGGGGGGGGAGTGAAAACAAGCTCTGGATCAAAGTTAATACTTGTTTGGAAGGAAAGGGGTTTAACTAATTTATCTATTGAAATATCCTTTTCTAAGCAGCTTGGACAAATAATATATTGATCTCATTATAAAGTGCCCACTGTCCTAGTATATGTTTCTAATCCTGTACCAAGTTAATATCAGCTAACTTATTTTTTATTTTTAGGCTTTGCTGTATTACTGCGAGGCACTTACTCAGTCAGAAGTTGATTTGCAGAAGGCTGCGTGCATGGCTCTCCGATGCCTCCAGGTTAGAACACTTTAAAGTGACATTGCGTGACAGATGAAATGAACTCTTTAGCATTACTTTCCCACCAGAGCTTTAACATTACTTTCCCACAGACAGTAGAAATATTCAGCCTTTGCAGTGCTACTTGCTTAGAGAATAGTTTGTGGGCAAAACCAAAACTAACTACAGATCTTATTGGCTTGCGTTTACCAGTAAACACAGGCTAACCACAGCAGCAGAGTTGCTTCACGAATGTCCCCTTTTTTGGGAGCACATAATATTCATTTGTGTTATATTTCATTAGCACAGGGATCTCAAAATCTGGTTTCTCACAGAATTATTTGAATTGGGGGTGTCTTTTTTTTTTTTTTGGACCAGAAACAACAGTTTTTCCTTGCGCTATCTCCCTATAGTAAAACTATTTAAAACATACAGAACAAGTAGCTAAGAAATATCAGTAATTAGAAGCATGGGTTTGGTGTTCTGGGTTCCATGATGGGACAAGACACCTTATGAGATCATGAGAATTGACCTATATTGTGCAAGTTGCATTTTATTTTAATGGCGCCCCAAGACAAAGTTTAGGAATGCAAACTGAGAACACAAAACTAAACAATCGGCAAGCTACACATTTGGAGGGTTATTAATATATTGTATGTCATGCAGGAATTATTATGGTATGAGTTGTTGTTTAAGTTTCAACAACATGCGTGTCTCTTCTACGCGTCTAGATCTGCTGTCATTTCTCACACTGCTTGGTGTGTCAATTTTATGACCAGGGATCAATCAATTAGCATTCCTTTATGTAATTATGTTGTGTACAGTTAAACAATGTTCCTATAAAATTAAAAGAATTTTTACCAGTATTACAGCCACGGAGGTAAGGTTAGATAATGGTCGTGGGAAAGTTACATTTTGCAAACTCAAGGTCTTTCTTTAGGTGCTGGACACAAATTCTTAGAATTATCCAAAATCTCATTATCTATTGTTTGAAATATTTGCACTGTTTACCATACCTGTCAAGCATAGTCCCAAAATACTTTAAACCTATAAAAGTGTGTGTAGCATTACATAAAATAAATCCTGACTGATATACAAAACACCTTTTTATAGGTATTCTGCAAACACATAACTATTAATGAACACGTGTACTTGCACATTCCATATACTTTCGATGACCCCAATATTAGATACAGCCATTTAATAGATACTCTTTTTGCAACTGCCTGAATTCTTGATAGCTGTAGGCGAGGCTCACCCGATCGCGCGGCGCTCCAGTCTTCTCCTGCAGGTGACCGTCTCAGAATATTGTTAAGAACACTGCTCGTGCTCGAAGCACGTCCATAAATAAAAAAAAAGTTTGTGTTTCTGTTTTTGACCATGGCCTGTACCTGGATATCAAGTACTTCTGTAAACCTGACCCGGCTAGTATATGTTTTCTCGAGTTTCTCTTATCCTGACTTGTCTCGGAATCTGTTGGCGCTATATAAATGGCAATAATAATAATAATAATAATAATCTGTGTCTCCAGTACTCTGATCTTCGCCTGTATATGGACTACGATTGCTTTCTTTTGCAACTCTGACGCTTGGTTATACCTCTATTCTATTTTTGGCCACACTCACCATGACCGTGTATGCAATGGGAGGGGAGCAGTGCCTTGTAAATGTCCTCAGATCCAGTTCAATATGTAAAGAGAAGAGAGGCCAAGGAGTAGGATATAGGATGTAGTATGCAGGTTATTGATTTGAGGAAATCAATAAATGCAATTACAGAGTATGGAGCTGATAATAAACTCCAATTTAGTGTACCAGGGTGGTTTAATTCCTGCCTGTGGATCTATACTTGGTATTTTGGTCCAAAGGGCGATAAGAGGCATGGATAAATAAGCAAGCAATATAGTGTAGGGCATATTTTATAGTGTAATATTTTAAATATGCTGCATGGAGGTAATATTAAAGAGTGCACACTCACATTTTTAAAGCCTTCTGATTGCTAGGTAACAGTGTAGAGTGGAATAAACCCCACTCTTGGATATGTAGAGATTTTCCAAAAATCCTGTGTGTGTGTGTACTTCAAGAAATAAAATATAGTGCTCACTGTATAGATAAAAACATTAAAATAAGAAATATACTCACTGATGTAGAGCAAAAAATTGTTTTGCTCAATCCATAAGTGGTAGGTGGTATATTCCCCACCACGGAAATTGATGTCCAAATGTCAGGATAAAAGCAGGAAGGTCTAAGGCTCATAAAAATTCAGTACAATTTATTGAAAACAGCTCGTAAAAACAAGTAAAATAGCGTAAGATAACATGCTAACACGTTTCACCTATTAAGGCTATATCAGAGTTTTACAAGCAAAATGTGAAAATGTAATTTACATGACATCATAGTCAAGTGACCGTCAAGTAATTAACAATAAAAACTTCAAAGATTGATGTACGAGTAAAGAAAGTGGGAGGGAGACAGCCCTCATAGGTACCTTTAAATAAAAAAACAAGGCCTGTGGCCAATATGAAGATAAAAGTTAAAGGATCACTATAGGATCAGGAACACAATCATGCATTCCTGATGCTATAGTAAAATCCTCCCCTTTAGCCCCCTCAGAATGGGTTAATTTTATTTTCAGCTCTCCACACGTCTGCCTGCGCTTGCCCTGCCCCCGTGGTAAAATCATCAAAATTGACAATTTTTAGCAAATCCAATACTTTCCCCATAGGGATTGGCTAAAATCGTCAAGGGGCGGGGCCAAACATTGTTTTGGCCAATCAGCACCTCCTCATAGAGATGCATTGAATCAATGCATCTCTATGAGGAAAATTCAGTGTCTCCATGCAGAGTATGGGGACGCTGAACGGCAGGGCCACTTACTGTGCAGCCCTGAGCCAGGAAGCCCCTCCAGTGGTCATCTGAGGAGTGGCTACTTGGAGGTGTCCCTAGGGGCAATGCAAACAGTGTCTTTTCTCTGAAAAGGCAGTGTTTACATGAAAATGCATGAAGGAAGCAATTATACTCACCAGTGTCCCTTTAACAAAAGGGGAGTTCCAAGATGGCACAACAGCCCACGTGAAAACTTTATAAAATTAAATAATAACTATATGGCCAACAAATTATTATGAGGAAAGATGAAGGGGCTAATGTAATACATAGTCACATGACTATGGGGGGGACTATACAAAAAGGGTAAATAGTGAAATAATTACGAAAAAACTAAATGGAAAATAAAAACAGTAAAACGAACATATAGAGGGGCAATAAAAAAACAATGTCACAAGTAAAAAGAACAGTGAAAAGAAATCTAGTACAAAGAGAGAAATATGTAGAAATCATCTTCTTTAAAATGCACATTTTAAAAATAGAGTTTAAAAAAATTCTTTAAATACATAAAATGGAAAGGGAATAACCTTATCTAAAATGGAGATAATACAAATGGAGACAACCATGACAATGCTGTGTTACAATTCTAACTCAATAGCATCACTCAGTTCCTGAAAATGACGGGGCAGGTGAGCTTATATATGCAAATGGCCATTAGAATAAAATTAAAGAACCTCCATTCTGTTTAAATGTACATGGGGATTTAGGCCAGAGCGCAGGTAACGTTCTCTTTGTTTTTACTATGTATTTTAAGCTGTTGGATACTAGGCTACTTCTGCTGTAAGCGCTGTGCTTTATCTTTGTGTTTATCTAAAATGGAGATAATACAAATGGAGACCACCATGACAATGCTGTGTTACAATTCTAACTCAATAGCATCACTCAGTTCCTGAAAATGTCTTCAGCCATACATTAGATGTAGATTAGAGGGCTGTGCAGGTTATTAGAATAAACTGACTAGTCTATATAATTGACCCAAGGCAGGACGCAAGCGGTTTTTAACATATTCTGACAAATCCATTTGAGATTTGCTGTGGCTGTGAGCTGCCCATGTTTGCTAAGGACTTATTTTTTATAGCAATATTGGTCTATAGGAAATGTGTTTGAAAGTTTGCTAATCGTGTATACATGGTCTTGAGGCATTGCATATACATGGGTTTTAGAGGTATTCACAATAGTGGTATATAAAGGAGTTAATAGAGACTATTGTGCTATTGTAGCAAGTCTGCTTGTATGTCACTTAAGTAGGGCAAAGATTCCTTTCTTACTCTGTTTATCTTTAATTACTGGCCCTCACTTTGCAAGCAGCTTCTTGCTTCTATTAGTTGCGTGGCAGTTCTGTGTACATGGTTGGCACCGATTAAATAGAGCTATGTGACATTAACTGTCTAAACTTTATTAATTTCTTCTTCAGCTGCCAGGTGGAAGGCAGTGATCATTTTAAGTGTTAATGGTTTAGCTCTGGTTTTTTTGGCGCCTTTTCCCACTTGGTGATAAATAATTGCAAAGGTTTTTGGTTTTGTTTTTTATCTTATTTCTATAGTTGCAGCTTTAAACTGCACAACACATTGTTTTCTAATTGGGATATTTATAACACACATGATTTATTTAGCCAGTTAGGGTTATGTCTAAACGCAATAAAAATATAAATCACCATCACTAAATGATATTACAAAATACAGAGCCCCCTTAATGCTCAACTAAACGGAAAAAAAATAATAATGCTGTTTGGAGGCGTGGATTAATAGTGTTGCACACTCACGTTTGGGATTAAGTATGGAAATGACAGTGTTATCATACGAACTACCTTTTTTCTGACTCACAAATATTTCTGACAAGATTAATTATTGCTATTTAATAACCACAACCACTTATACTCCTAGAAATAATTCTGGTGAAAGCTGCACCTTCTTTCTTAGCATAGTGCTGCAGATGAAGTGATTTCTACAGGTTTTCTCATAACTTTATATAGAAAAGTTTGTATAGTAGTCTGTTGTCAGCATGTCAGGTAGTTTCATTTGTTTTATGAATTAAAGTACTTTGGCAGATAAACTACATCCCCATAAACTTATGAAAACAATGGGAGTAAAATAAGACAAATCCTGGCCCCTGCAGATATGCAGCAAATTGTAGACATTAGCAATACCCTTTGTTTATTTATTTATTTTTAAATACTCTTTTTGCTTCTATATAATACATTCTGAAGAGCAACTCCAGCCTAGGGTGTCTCTTTAAAACTGCAATTACTCACTTGATCATCTCAGTGGCATTTAATTTGCCTGACCAGGGTCGACACCACATGTTCCTCTAAGTTAAACCTGTCTCCTTGCATTTACTTCTGTTTCTCTGTTGTACAGCATGCAGTTGGGAATGTATAAATAATACAGGTATTAAATAAATATATGTATGCATATAGAGATATAGATATATTGATATATATACATATATGGATTTTTTATTTTTTTATTTTAGGCTACAGAAAGCGTTAAAATTTTGGTTACGCTCTGTCAATCAGACAATAAAGAGATCAGGGAAATAGCATCCGAAACATTACTATCGCTAGGTAAGTAAATCTACTGTTAATATTTGTGAAAAACATTATGTTTTGTGTGCATTTGTTTTACACATTGGTGGGGATATATTGAAACATATAATGCCTTGTCTCTCTAGATTGTACGCTTATCCGAGAAGGATCCTAATTAAGCTCTTGTTCCTGTAAAGCTCTTGTTCCTATGTGTCTAATTTGCTGATATGTTCCACATTACAATTGTAAAGCAGTCAGGAATATGATGGCTCTATATTAATGGCAATAATAACAAAAAATATTTGTTTAAGTTAAATGGAAAGCATACTACAATTATGGCATTGTAATTTATGTATGTAAAAGTAACCTGCAACAACCAAGGTGACACACACGGACCTCCACCCCCCAGTATAACTCCTCTGTAGGCATCACTCAGAACAAACACCCCTCAAACTCGATGAACCCTACGTCACACTCGAAGACGAGACATCCATTCCCCCCTCACCTGCGATCCCACCCCAACCCACGGACCACAATTAACTTATGACGGGGAAATTAGATAGCCATAAAGACACGATAAGCAGGTAGCCCCGAAAGAGAACAGACCAGAATAGCCCAAACGGGCATACACCTGACAACACACGCGATGCAATCCCCCCTGGTCTGAACACCCCATTGCAAACCCCCCTCCAAAGGGGTGAGCCAGAGGCGCAGGAAAGGGAACCATAACACACACCACACCAAGGGTAACAAAATGCAAAAAGAGCTAGTACCCTTACCCACATCCCCTTTCTTCTGTACCCCACCCCAATCCCAAGAGGAAAGGAAGAAAATAGACAGAAACAAAATCATTATACAGACTATTTATTCGGACACTAAGCGATAAACAACCAATACTCGCAAATGTTATGTTCATCCACTAAGTATGTCGATCACTGTTTGGCAAACCTGTATCGCTAACTTTTACTCCCCGACTTCTCTTCTGTAGCCCTACCCCAAATGCAAATACCTTTCAAAATAAAGAATTACAAAAAGTAACCTGCAACAAAAAAAAAAGAAAGGTTGTTCACACTTGTTGGAACGGTCACCATCCCTCTACAACTCCAGCAGCCTCAGTTGTCACGTGTTTCACGATCAGACATGTAACAGTGGCATTCTTGGATTTGGATGAAATACTGAATAAGTCTCCATAAAGCATCCAGAGAGACCAATAACATCATATTTCACAATTATTGTAAATGTAGATGTGGTGCCTATGACATTGACCAAAGGCCATTAATGACTGAATGCTGATAAAAGCAGGAGAGTTTACCAGTAGTAGATTCAGCTTTAGTAAACAAAAAGAAAAATTAACTAACTAATTCAACAAGTGGGCTTTCTCCTGCTTTCATTTTAAGTACATAGGACAGCAATGGACACAGAAATAATAGATTTTTTTCACTTCCCAAAAATTGTTGGCTCCAGTGCGGTCTGAGGTGCTCAGGACCCACATTTAGTAGGGGTGCTGTAAAAAAAAAAGAGGGGAGAGCACTGCCTCTAAAATAGCCCTAGTGTGTACCCAGAAACTAAATTAAATGTTAGTTCCACTATCTCTCTTTAGTACCATGCTAAAGCAGAATTTCATGGCACCTCCTATATTTAAACATTGTAAGCGACCCTGGTTACAACCTTGCCACACTAAGCTGACTCGTTACCTCCAAAAATGCTTGACAACTACTGAACGCTGCTGGAGAAAATCTCATTCTGTGTCTGACTTCCTCCACCATAAATTTATGCTACACTCGTATAGTTTGGCTCCTTCCTAGGCAAAAGAAAACTGCTTTGATATTCTCATATTCTCTCTCTTTTATTCTTCAATATTCTCATAACCACGCCCTCCCAAGAACCCAAATGCCTCTTTCTCTGTTTCTGTCAGGATTACTAAGTGATCCAGCAGGCAGAATAATATCACACCTAGGACTAAGGATAACGTATAACCGGACCTTAGAATGGCCGGACTTAACGTATCCAAGAATAGTCAGAATACTTGCCGAGGTCAGGGAAACAGAACGTGACACAACGATGATGAAAACCAAAAGTCAAGGATACCAGAAATCAGGTAAATCAAACGAAGCCAAAGTCAAAATACCAGAAATACAAAGATCAGGAACACTCTCTCGGATAACCAGCTAAGGGAAGCACGACAGAGCACTGATCAAAAGGTAATTTGGCTTTGAATAACCCTCCTAGAGCTGTAGTTGGCTATATGTGACCTCTGACCCCAAAATGTGCGTGCACGTCTGTGACGTCGCACACACGTAAGCACCATCGTTGATATGGGCAAAGTGTATTTCTTTATTAAAATTGGAACCGCAGTGGCCGGTGTCTCTGTTTAAAGAAACCCAAGGCACCGTGACAGCTTCGCCCTGTCACTGCTCCTCCTTGTAACTTGACTGCTACAATCTTCGCAACTGACTTCACTGAGAAGATTTCCATGATCAGGGAAGAGATTGCTAATCTCTCTACTTCTTTGTTCTAGGTTCACTCGCACCCGCTATGCCAGTAGATGCTCTGCTTTGGTGCTCTAATCCCACCACTTGTTACCTCAATCCTCTTCCCTCACATCTCACCTCCGTTCTGTGTCTTTCTTTTGCTTTGCCCTTCACTTAAATATTCAATCTCTCCCTCTCCTCTGGCATCTTTCCTTCATGCTTCAAGCACACAACCATCATCCTGATTCTAAATAAAAAAAAAAAAAAAGCTCAACCTTGATCCTAACTAGCAACTAATCTAGCATCGCCCTATTTAGCTACTACTGTTTTCCTCTAAGATCCTTGAGAGAGTTGTGTATGCTTCAGTCTGAATTCCACGCTTTTCACTCTGTCAAAACGCCCCTCGACCAAAATACCCAATTATCTAATTGTTGCTAAGTCGAATGGTTGCTATTCTCTTCTAATTCTCTGACCTTTCTGCTGCTTTTGACACTACTCATCAACTTCTTCTACCTCTCCAAGTGCTCTTCTAGTGCATCTTTTTCTGGCTTTTCTGTCAGTGTTCCCCAAGGTTCTGTCCTTGGTCCCCTACTGTTCTCAATCCACACTGCTCTTCAGCTCTTTTGGCTTCCGATATCACTTCTATGTGGATGACACACAATTCTATCTGTCCTCTCCTGGTCTCCTCTTGACGTGTGTCTCTGACAGCCTATTTCAAACTGGATGGCTGCTCATTTTCTTAAAATGAACCTGTCCAAAACTAAACTTCTCATCTTTCCTCCCTCAAGGGTTGCTACTTCCGTGTCTGTCTCCCTTCAAGTCAATGGCACTTCCATCAGCTCTATCTTGCAGGCTCGCTGCCTAGGTGTCCTCTTTGATGCCCCTATCTAATGCCTGGTCCATGCCACTGTTATCTCTTGCCTTGACTACTGTAATCTGCTTCTTAGTGGTCTCATACGTTCCCAGCTGACCCTGTTACAGTCTATAAGGAGTGTGGCAGCGATGGTCATCTTGCTGTCTGCCCATGCCTCCCCTCTCTGTCAGGCTTACACTGGCTTCCCATAAGATTTACGCCTTAATTTAAAATTCTAAAACTTATAGCTTACAAATCTCTTCATAACGCTGCTTCTACCTACCTATCCGTCCAGGCCCCTACCCTCTGCCGAAGATCTGCATTCATTGTCTGTTCGTGCTCGCACCTCTGACGCCCACCTTTAAGACTTCTCTAGGGCTGCGCTATTCATATGAAACTCCCTTCTCTGCTCCTTTAGACTTTCACCCAGTCTCAGTTGCTTTATAAGATCATTGAAAACTCACTTCTTTAGGAAAGCATATCAATTAACTGATCTATAGTTTTCCCTCCACGCACTTTGGTAACCCACCTTGCTTCCTCTCCTGTAACTGAGTCATCCAAAAAACTAACCCTCTAGTAATCTACTTTTATCCATACATGAAATACCTCTTGTGCCACGTTACCACACTTCCTCTAGAATGTAAACTCATTTGAGCAGGGCCCTCACAATTTCTACTAGACTGTTCCTCTGCGTCCAACTTATGTTACTGCAAATACTTGTCTGTTAGTCCACCTATTGTCAGAGCTGTGGAATTTGTTGGCACTTTATGAATGATAATAGAAACCATAATCACGTTAACTCATTATTATCTCAAAGACAGAGAGTAACTCCTCTATGCCATACTGATTCATACAGGAATTGGTAGGAGTGTGTCATCAGACACTCTTAACCAATCACTGCCCGCCTGCCAGTGAGAGCAAGCAATGATTGGGCAAGAGAGAGCATTAGCTGACGGTCTTAACCTATCACTGCCTGGTACGACATAGGGAGGAACTAGGGCTTTGGGATGCAGGAAATGCCTACATTGTTCTTTTAAGATAATCACTTCCTGTAGATGGTCCCTAAAAACTGGATTTTAAAGGACCACTACATGTACCATAACCAGTACAGGTCAATGTTGTGTTCATGGTACCATGGCGCCTTCCCCCTTTTCCCATTGTAAGGAGTCAGATGCTTTTTAGCAGTTTGCAGGAATTTCTGTTAGCTGTTCTGAACTAAGCCCTGCAGCTTAAAAACAAAAGGAATACTCTAAGTGCTAAAATAACTTTAGCTTAAGGCTAATGATGTATAGATCATGCCACTGCAGACTCAATACTCTAAACACCAAGATAAATGTAGCTTTAAGTATTTAATAAATACATAGGTCCTCGGTAGGCGGGGCTTGCAAACAACCAGGTCAGACGCCATTTTTGGGAAGCTCCTCCAATCTTGCCTAGATCGAGCCAAATATCCCTGCCAAATTTACCCTTCAAGCTCTACAAACCGGCTAATCTGTCTCCTTGAGGCAAGCCGCACCTGCCATTGCCTTTTTTTCAGCCGTCCAAGCAGATAAAGCTATGGCGAAAGACCTGGGCCTGGAGGCATTACGCACGGGTATCACAGCGGGAAACTTCTCAAGCACTCAACACACCTCGCCCACGCGACCGACCCACATGCCAGCGATAGGACTCCGCTCACAGCAGCCAAATGCAGCAGCAGGTGCAGAGACATCTTCTTCATGCTGCAAAAATCTCTGCAATCCAAACAGGCTCCCGTGGAGACCCCCATGCCGCAGAGGTAGGGGCCACACATGATCCTCAGCCTTGTCAAATCCCAGCCCCAGAGCCTTACGACTACACGGCTCCCACAACAAAGTATTACTTAAGGGTGCTGCTGGCAGACATCCACAAACTATGGGCCGCAGACCTAAATCTCATCAATGCTGACATACAGGTAGCTACAGGCCAGGTGAACACGTCTAAAAAGGACATTCTTGAAATTTGCTCAGACATGGCCACAATTAAAGCCTCTTTCACACAGCTACAGGTTCACCAGTCGACTTTGTCACTCAGAATGACAGCCTTTGAAGATAGACAGCGCCATAACAATATTAAAATCAGAGGAGTCCTGGCCAATATCTCTGCCAAAGAGCTGCCACACTATGTTTGCAGGTTAAGAAGCACTTGAGTGGCCTACAGATCGGTTCCCCCTGGAACGTTGATGGCAACATATAATGGGACTATTTACATACGAGAAACATACCCATCGCTGGGCTGGGAGACCAGAAAGAGAGAACATCAACGGAAGCACCCTCCAGCTCCTGGGATCCTTCCAACACAGCCCCATTCACATTGCCACTTCCAGGGTGCCAGAAACTTGAAAGGACTGAGCATTTGACCTACTGACGCAAACCAAAACGGCAGTACAGCACCTACCCAAGGCACCCATAGCCTACACAGCTGTGCCAAGGAGTTTTAGTGCTTTTAAGTTTATTTCTTGTTTACTATTATGCTTTTCTGTTTCTAAAAGGCTGTTAACTGATAACCATAGACTGGCTATGTCGTACACGGTACGGTACTAGAAAATGGCACCTCCCCTCTAATCTGAGGCGTCTTTCACACTGCCCTATGAGCTTTACCAACCCTCCCCTCTCACTCATTCTTAAATTCCCCCTCCCCCTCAGGTGAAGGTATTTACTCATGTAGCAACAAGATAGTAAATGCACGACTGCCGCTACAGCCCTAAGCGGATCTATATTGCACTTTTAATAATCCTCATACGATTATAGACCGGCAGAGCATGCATTTACCTTTACTCATGTAAAATTAGCTGCGGGTTTCACACCCACCACTGATAGCAGGTTTGCTTAACAACCTTTGTACACAGTGACAAGACAGCATACCAGCTTGGTCCCATCTGTCATGTTATAGTTTAATTTTGTTTATAATGAAAAAATGAGACAGACGTAGCGGAAATGTAAGTATAATCCTGAAGAAGATCAAAACATTGTATGTTCTTTTTTACTCATGCATTTCCATTTCATTCTGTAACGCTATTTACCTTTGTCTCAATAAAAGAAAGAATTTTTAAAAATAAATAGGTCCTGCTATGAGCTGCTTTTTATGTGACAGTAATGTTAAGTAAATTAAAGGAAATCCTGGATGAGGATGGTTTAACGTACCCTTTACTGGGAAATCTATTTGGTAGTTGAATACCCAGGGGCCCCATTGAAATCAGTGTGACCCTCTCAGGGTGCTCAGTTAGTATAAACATCCTCTCTTCAAAGGGAGATCTATTCTTCCAAGACTAATTGTTTTCTTTTTTTTCTATTGTTTTGTTTTATTTGTTCAGGAGAAGATGGAAAACTTGCATATGAAAGACTAAATAATGTCCCCCCGGAGGTTCCCACTACAGGAGACCACCAGGAAGCTACTGCTGCCACAATGTTTTAGCTCTTGCTTACCTATGAATGATAACCAGTATTACGAATTGATGCTGCCTTCAGAAAATGGTGCTGTGTCAGAAACAAATGGGTCAACTACAAAAGCCATTAAGGATTAATTGGCCCACTGATGTTCCTATTACACCATTTTCATATTTAGAGCACAAAATTATCTACTTATTGTCATTTTGTCTAATTTCTAAGCAGAGTGCGTATGATTGCACAGCGAACGCCCATCAGCTGAATTAGAGTACCCTTCATTTACCACAACACCTCTGCCTACACTTTTACTTTGTTTTTTTTAAAGTCATATTTAGCTTGGCATCTTGCAACTCCAATGAGTATTACTGGAAACAGTTGTCGTAACAGTGTAACAAACAATTCCTTTGATTTCATAATTATTTTAATGTTTAGATTCCATTTAACTTTCTATAGATTGTGACATTATATTAAAGAGTACAATACAAACAGTTTTGTACAATAAAACAAAATAAATGACAAAACACTCATTCTGGTTCTGTCATGAAACACAGAAATCAAATCATATAAATCTTCATATTACGCCTTCCCATCATATTCTTTGTATTATAATTCATTATATACTAAAAAATTAAGACTTGATTTACAGTCTGAACTGTGTATGTGCACAGCTTCACCACATCTTGCCTGATCCGATACAGAAAATACTATAGTTAACACACATCTTACAAATGCTGTTTATACTTTCAGAGAATGTAGGCTATTTGTACAGAGACTATTTGGCTTTACAAGTTGTGAACATCGTATCATATTCACTATCTTTTAATATTTGGAATCTTCTCTTTTAACAGAACCAGGGTTGTATGTTTATTTGATCCAGTGAATCTTTTACAGCATTACTGTGCACCTGCCCAGGTGTATTTTGGTGACTTGTAAAACTATTTAATAGATTAGCTTTATTTTCCTTTTTTTTTTGTACATTGGCCCCATTATTGTCACTTTGATTGGGGCATTACCTGGAATTCCCTAAACAATAACTTCTGTTAGCTCTCCTGGGATAAGCTCTGCAGGCCTTTCAGCATAAGTAGGGGAGGTAGGGAGCGGCACCCAGTGAAATACCCAAGTAAGAAGTCAAACCGTTCAAAAACAGTTTGATTTCTTACAATGGGAGGGTGTCAGGGCACTCCTGGAACTGCAATCATTATAGTGAGTTGCAGTGGTTATGGTGCTTGGAATGTTCCTATAAATTAGCAGATCACTTGACATTCCCAACAATACAATTTCATTAATAGCCTAGTGTTCAAAAATGCAACAATTTATCACGTGTAGTAGAATATCTGCGTCATCTGGAACTGGACTCGCCCTTCTCCAACAAAAAGACAGTGAGCTGCCTTTTAATGCTGTATATAAAATATGAATTGTATGACACGCCATATTATGCTTATTCAGACAGCTCTGTGTTGCTCTGAGGAAGGCTCTCTACAATTTATTTTACGTTGAAATGCTTTTAGTTTTATTCAAAAGTTAGAGTTGCTCTGTTTGGTTTCCTTAAGCAATTGCTAGTAATGCTTGTGAGAATTTGTTTTATTTATAGATAATGCAGGAGTAGATTATATTGTTTTGGGGCTCTTTTAAAGCCTAATAAGGAAGAGTGGAAACAGTATTACTTCTTTGGAATGATCATCTAAACCACTAGTTCTTAAACCTTTTTTTCTTCTGATACATCAAGTATGAACAGGATATTTGATTGGTGACCCATCTGGAATGTAAAAAAATAGCTCAGTGACCTACTTATCAATTGCAATCTAGGATATAAAGCCAAAAATTCTGCAAAACACCTTATTAGACTTTATCCAGCATGGAAGGGAAGGCATAACAATATATTGAAAGCAGTTGCATGAACCATGATAAATGTTATGTCTGTGTTGTTTATTGGGAGACCAACAGAAATGTTGTGGAGACCCAGTTTTGGGTCCGACTCAGGGGTGTTAGAATGACTGATCTAATACTCTTATAGTCCACCGCTGGCAACATGTTTTTTTCCAGATACTTGTTAGTGAAACAAGTTTTTTATCCAGGAGTTCTTCTAAAAATTCATATTCAGCCTTCTTTTGTAATCCATAAACTCTGGTGGATGAAGATATAGACAGGTACAGTGAGGAGAAAAAGTATTTGATCCTCTGTTTATTTTGAATGTTTTCCCACTGACAAAGAAATGATCAGTCTATTTTAACAGTGCGAGACAGAATAACAAAAAAAAAGATCCAGAAAAACACGTCAAAAAAGTTATAAATCGATTTGCATGTCAATGAGTAAAATAAGTATTTGACCCCTTTGACTTAGTACTTGTGGCAAAACTCTTGTTGGCAATCACAGAGGTCAGATGTTTCTTGTAGTTGCACCAGGTTTGCACACATCTCAGGAGAGGGATTTTGTCATACTCCTCTTTGCAGATCCTTTCCAAGTAATTAAGGTTTCGAGGCTGACGTTTGGCAACTCAAACCTTCATCTCCCTCCACAGATTTTCTATGGGAAATAATGTTTGGAGACTGGCTAGGCCACTCCAGATGTGCTTCTTCTTGAGCCACTCCTTTGTTGCCTTGGCTGTGTGTTTTCGTTCATTGTCATGGAATACCCATCCACTACCCATTTTCAATGCCCTGACTGAGGGAAGGAGGTTCTGGCACAAGATTTGACTGTACATGGCCCCGTCCATCGTCCCTTTGATGGGTGCAGTTGTCCTGTCCCCTTAACAGAAAAACACAGCCAAAGCATAATGTTTCCACCTCCATGTTTGACGGTGGAGATGGTGTTCTTGGGGTCATAGGCAGCATTCCTCCTTCTCCAAACACGGCACGTTGAGTTGATGGCAACGCGCTTAATTTTGGTCTCAGCTGACCACAACACTTTCACCCAGTTCTCTGAATGCTCTGAATCATTCAGATGTTCATTGGAAAACTTCAGACGGGCCTGTACATGTGCTTTCTTGAGCAGGGTTAAACTTGCGGGCACTGCAGGATTTCAGTCCTTCACGACATAGTGTGTTACCAATTGTTTTCTTGGTGACTATGGTCCCAGCTGCCTTGAGATCATTAACAAGATCCTCCCATTTAGTTCTGAGTTGATTACTCACCGTTCTCATGATCATTGAAACTCCACGAGGTGAGATCTTGCATGGAGCACCAGACCGAGGGACACTGACTGTTATTTTGTGGTTTTTTCCATTTGCGAATAATCGCACCAACTGTAGTCACCTTTTCACCAAGCTGCTTGGCGATGGTCTTGTAGCCCATTCCAGCTTTGTGTAGGTCTACAATCTTGTCCCTGACATCCTTGGACAGCTCTTTGGTCTTGGCCATGGTGGAGAGTTTGGAATCTGATTCATTGCTTCTGTGGAAAGGTGTCTTTTATGCAGGTAACGAGCTGAGATTAGGAGCACTCCCTTTAAGAGAGTGCTCCTAATCTCAGCTTGTTACCTGTATAAAAGACTCCTGGGAGCCAGAAATCTTGCTGATTGATAGGGGATCAAAGTCTTATTTCACTAATTAACATACAAATCAATTTATAACTTTTTTGACATGTGTTTTTCTGAATTTTTTCTTTTTTGTTATTCTGTCTCCGTTAAAATTATAGACTGATCATTTCTTTGTCAGTGGACAAATGTTAAAAATCAGCAGGGGATTAAATACTTTTTTCCCTCACTGTATGTGTATATATAGTTGTTGAAAAACCTGAACTCAGAAAAAGCATTATTTATCTGGTTGTGCATAGACTCTACCTAGTCATGCTGAAGTCTGTGCTCACAGAACATTGTTGTGACTGGGATTCTCCATCGAACACCGTAAGAACGCTTCTCTAGGTTTCTAGAGAGTATGGGTTAATTTGACTATTTTGTCATTGGTACATGGGTGCAGTGGTATTCCATCTGGCAAGTGTAAATTATGCTAAATCTGTACCAGGAACAAAAATTTACAAATATTGCAGTCTGACCATTAATAATAATAATTTGTTTTGCTTAAGCCAGTTTATAGATTACTTATATTTACTTTATATAAAAGCTTTTTTTTTGTTTGTGTTCTTTTTTTGTGTTTATATAATAATATGTATATATACACAAATGCACTTTAATGCTTGCAACAGGAATGAGCAATCTATGGCCAATGACTGTCTAAGGATATAGTCCAAAGGTCAGAGTAGCATAGGTTCCTCTCCCATTGCCTTAATGTTTTAGATGATTCTTCTAAAGTAGCAAAATGTTTCTTGTTAAACCTTGCTTTAACTTATGATGTTTAAATCTACTTAACCAATCCTAGTGAGACACTTGAAGTTCTATAACCACTTCCGCTCACTGTGGTGGCTGTAGTGCAATAGCCATTTGAGATTTTTGTAAAGGGACACTATAGGCACCCAGACTACATCATCTCAGTGAAGTGGTTTGGGTGCCATGTACCCTCCATTTTAACCCTGCTGCTGAAAACGTTATTTTTGTAGAATGGCAATATTTTCATTGCAGGTTTTAAATACCTCTAGTGGTTGTCACTGTGAAAGCCACTAGAGGTGCTTCTGATGCAATAGCAAAGTAAAACTCTCAGAGAGACCATCTGATTGGCACAGTGTGGCGTTTTGCCACTCATGCAAACTTGCGTTCCAGGGTTTTCCAATGGAAAAGCATTGGGTTGGCCAAGATCATGGTGGAAACTAGCGCTACCAGGGAGAAAAGATAAGTAAAGTACCATCCTTTTTTGCTTCATGCAGTTGGGGGCTTGGGACCTAAACCGCTAACAGTGCAGTATAGTGTTATGAATACACATTTGTATTACTAACACAATAGTGTTCCATAAATATCTGAAAAAATCTGTACAGCCATAAGACTACTAAACTAAGCACAAACTCAGATACATTTAGCGTAGCAGCCCTACAGGCATTGTGCAAGCTCATAGCACCTGTGGGTAGGAAAGGCTGAATACACACTGTGCTTACAAAGTACGAATATTTGTAATGACAAATGAGATAACAACGTTTCCTCAAATTGCATTATTAGCCTGAGGTGTAGATTCAGCGTCAAACATTTTAGCAGGTATTAATAAGATGACAAAGTTGTAAAAATGTGAGAATGAATAGAGGGGGTCCTTGTACCATTATCACTGCAGTAAGAAGAGGAGATTATGGTGCTTGGAGTATCCTTTTGAAGTAAATTGATATTATTATTTTTGCTTTTTAGTACATATTGTTTTGTACAGTATGTTCAAGTTCACTTCACCATTCATTCAGGGATTTTCATGTGATATTAAGCATGATGTAATTTTAATGTAAATTAATGTAAATAAATTAACTGATTATCGATGGATGAAAGTGGCAAATAGTCTGGCTTTTCTAAAGCAGAAACAGTAACCATAAACACTTTACTCATTATTTAATTGTAAACATCTGGAAACAGATTTTCACTTACCTTGACTCGTGAATAAATGGTGTCTGTACATTGATATGTCAGGAGCAACTGGAAAGGCTTTTTAGCGCGTATTTTATTCTAGTGCATATTTTACGCCATCTGTCATATATTTAATAATGTTTTGCTGCCTAGTATGTACTGTGAAGATAAATAAAACTTTATACATGTATATCTTTTAAAATGTATGTTTGCCACAAAATCTGGCAGACAAGTATGTTCCAAAAAAAGTTGTAATACGAAAACAGAGTATATTTATTTGCTAGCATAACCTAAATATTGACTTAATGTTCTTATTGATTACCTGGTACTATTTGTAAACATTTGGACCCTTTACCTATTTAATATAAATAATGGTGTTTATTGCATTGTAATACTTTTAAGGTTAGGGGAGTAGCCATAGATAGCCAGCTGGCTTTAAAGGGTTATGCTTCAATGTTAAATCCTTACTAATGTCCTGTTCTCTTGCACGAGGTGGTCCTTCTTCCCCTGGAGTTACCTATGCTATTGTGCCTTTTTTGAGATCTGCAGTATTTGTACTCAGCCCATTTTCCATTGTGTAAATGTTACATTAAAGACTATTTTTAAATATGATACCCTTGCATTTTGATTTATTTTAAGTATTTTGTAAAAAAATGGGATGCCTTTGATTTTAAAAAGTAAACAATTTGTATGTGAAATTAGTGTTTTAAATTGTATTTGTGATTCTCATGATTAATCAAGTGGGACTACCCATACATGGTCAGTTTCCGTGGACAGGACAGGCATACTTTTACTCATCAAGAGATTTCTTCTTGTGGTGCCAACTTAACATCGTTAACTCCTTTCTGGATTCTAGTTCTGTTTATAAAAATATTATACCGAAGTTTGAGTGCTTTAACTTTTGATAACTGACCATTCCCTACTCACCCACAAGAGCTCTGAAGTTTCTCCTGACTCCCAAAGACTATCTAATGGGGGACATGCAGATTTGTGGTCCATACAATACCAGAACTATCTCTGTGGGATTCACAATATAATTGCAATATTTATGTAAAAAATGCTGACAAGTGTCTAAATTGGTGATGAAATAGTGATGTAAAATAATAAGAGATCTTGCAGGTTCAACAAATTTATGGTGAGCAAGAATTCAGTTTAAAGCAATATCTCCATTGATCAATAGTTTGGAATTGTATTCCGCATATTCTGTGCATGACACCATTATTATTTAATAGAAATATTAACATTGCTTCCAGTAAATCGCATGTTCCAACAACTTGCAATAAATGTTATTCCAATATTGAGTCAAAAATGAATACAAATCCATAAAATGTCAGCCCATTTATCTTTCCCTACAACAGTTTAGTTATCCTTCAATCAATCCCATTCCCATTAGCCCTTCATGATGTGACCATGAGCCATATTGGGGATTTATGTGTCTTTTAATGGTGCTGATTTTTCCCATTAAGGGTTAATAATGCAGTCAGACTTAAAGAAACTTTAACAAATACAAATATAGCCTGGTCAACTTTCCTTATCTCTTCAAACATGATTTAAAGCTAAAATTAATAAGTTGGCCCAGGAAACAAGAAAAGGGACTGAGATTGTTTGAAAAGCTAATGTACAAAAAGTCATTTAAATACATTTTAGTAAAAAAATAATAATTTTGTAATCTTGAATTTGCTCAACTATTTTTTAATTTATACCATATTGTCCTAAGAATAATATTCGCATTTTCTACAGTCTCGTTGCCATAGAGGAGGTTGTTTTTTCACACACCTTTTTTGGATACACAGTTGTGTTTAAGTGGCTTAGCTTTATGAGATGTGGGTGATGGGTTTAACAGCAATATCTTCTGTTTAATTGCTTCTCATTAACAAAACATTTCCTTTTTTTAAGAAGGAATCATTTCCATATACATTGTTTTCTTTCTGAACTTCAAACTGTGAATATTGCGGTTTGCATTTCATTTAGCCCATTCATTTAGCCCTGGGGAATGTCTTGCTGTTGGAACGTAAGGATTAAAGAGACCCTCCAGGCAATGATACTTGTTAGGTGCACTGTGCAGGTTTGTGTTTTCCTTTTGGAATGAACCTCAATAGTTTACTCCATAAGTCCATGAATTTGCAGCATCCATTAACATCAGGTTTCTGTGGAGTTCGTTCTGCTCCTGGTCAATGAATGAGTTTCTGTGCATCGCAATTTGCACAGAACTGACATTAGCCAGAAATCATGTCCCAATTTGGCTGATAATGTCCAATGAGGCTGCCTGAGGTGCAGTTATACTTCTGACAGCAAAATTGGTATTTGCAACTCCGTAATGTGACTAGAGTAGTGAGCATGAAGCGACGCCAAGTCGTGTTTGTCATGACCAGTATATTGCTATAGAATTTGGTTTTATCAGTGAGTATTGACTTTCTCATAAAGCTGATAACTTAAGAGCTTTATAGGAATACTTTATTTTTATGACAACACACAAGCCCATTTTGTACAAAAACTTACTTTACACACCCTCTGGTATTGCTGTCCTCAGGTTTTTACCACAGCCAATCTCACCAGTCACACCCCATATTGACCATATACTAAAATAAAAAATATTTTTCAGAATTTGTTTCAGGAGCACTCTTTATCTCTTACACTGTTTTACAAAAACAGTAACCCCTAACAGTGCCTATTTTAACACCCCTCCACCCAAAAAAGCAGCTTCTAAAACGGATGATATATATGTGTGCGCAAGCACATCATGAGTTTTTCATCAATTACGGAAGTCTTTTTGAGTATAAGCACCCTTCTTTGTTTCCTTTCTCTTAGCTTTCTTTTTCACAGTGCTCCTATCACGTTCAGTATGTTTTTCTGCTGATAGTAGTTGCAGTTTACACTATGATATTGACATTTTAATCCATCCATAACAAAGTCTAGGCACTTTTTAGAGGGATAGTCCTGACGTCATTTGTGATAAATCAACTGTTAAAATCTTTTGTTCATAAATCAGCACATTCAACAATGTTGCTCAAAGGAAAGAAAGTACATAAACCATTAAATACACATTAGAAATCTAACAACAAATGACTGATCTGCTTACATAAGCAACATTTATGAGGTTGTTTGGTGACAACAGTCCATTTAAGTTTTGCGTTATTTTTTTGAAATGTGAAATGCTTACGAAAGCTGTTTGTGTTTTTAAAGGGATTGTTAAAAATTCGACCCAATTTTTTCAATGTAATGTACATTATACAAAATATTGTCAAAGATGTAATTAAAAAAATAATTTAAGAAAAAATAAAGTTACATGCCTATTAATGTTTCCTTGTAGAGACCCCTTCCATTCCAGGATAAGTATAGACTGAACTGTACTTCAATATCAGACGATTGGGAGGGGGCAGAGTTTCTCCCTATTGTGCTTGCGGCCGGTCAAAAAATTTTTTGGATTTCGGTTTGTCTAAAAATGTTGTAATTTCCTAAATTTGGACGCATGCACAATTGTTTCCTATGTGGAATGAAAGGATGGCAAACACAAAGTTACAAATTACCAATGAAGTTATCTGCTGATATATCAAAAATAAGTAAAGTTTTTTTTATTTTTTTTATTTTAAGCTTTCAGCTGTTTAGTAGATAACTCCCAATTTCTTATCCTTACGTGGGATTTCCATATTTAAGGATAGCAAAAAAGGGAGCTATCTGCTAAACAGCATCTTTATTTGGTATCCTTAAATATGGCAATCCCACATAAGGGTAACAAATGTATTTAGGGAGTTATCTGCTAAACAGCTGAAAAGATCAGAATTAAGAAAAGTCCTTTTCTGAATTTTGCTCTTTCAGTTGTTCAGTAGAAAACTCCATAATTCGCTATCTTTATCTAAACAGATGGATCTCAAATTCATCTGTCCATTTTCTTTTAGTTTTTCTAAGGCCAGCTCACTGAGAGCAGACACTGCGGGGAGCACTGTTTCAGTACTCTTTGCAGGGTCTTAGTGACCTTAAAATAGCGTTAATGCATCTAATGATGAGCTTATGCTATGCATGCTCAGGACAGTTCACTGGAGTCCCCAAAAGTGGCACGCCAAGGAAAGATTTGGGACAGGACCAGAAAATCAGGACTCTCCCACCAAAATAGGGATGGTTGGGAGGCCAGGGCCTGCTGGGCATTGACCACCGCTTACTCTACAACCAAAAGCTTCTACACTGAACGAAGTACGAAGGAGCGGGGTGGCGCTCACTGGCTGCAAGTCCTTATCCAATGGGAAGGCTGCAGTGATTATGGTGCTGGAATGTTCCTTTAAAAATATATTATGAATCTTACATCAAAATACCACTAGATAAAATTAGCACCTTAGAATCAGAAAACAAATGATGATACCTTCCACTCCTAAAAGACTAATGTGAAAACATGAAAAAAGATAGAGGCTGGAGTTACCACAGTACTCCAAATAGGCAGTAAAATAACAAGTTACAGGTCCTGCTATCCCACCTCACTATGGCTCCTACAGTGATATATGCAAACAAAATTTAGAAAAAGGAGGGAAGTGCAACCACAAGTGTGTGCAACAAGTGCTACAGCTTTAAAAAAAATAAAAAAAATAGATTTTCTCATCCCTCCTGGGTGGTATGTTTATTCCTCATTCTCGGGTCCTCTACCAGAGGCCTGGGAGATTGAGGGTTCTGTGCAGTATCTAAGCTGTTTCTAGAACTGCACTCTTCTGGAAAGCGATCTCAGATGTCCCACCTGGAATCTGTTGAAACCACTCCCCCAACTTGGAAGTCATAGCCCTGAGTGCTCCTATCACAACTGGGACTAGTACTGCCTTTCCACATCCTTTCTAGTTCTTCTTTCAGTCCTTGGTATTTCTCCACCTTCTCATGTTCCTTCCTACTGATGGTATAGTCACTGGGTATTGCCACATCCACCACGACTGCAGTCTTCCATTCCTGGTCTACCACCACGATGTCAGATTGGTTTGCCAGCACTTGCTTGTCTGTCTGGATCTTGAAAGATCTTAGTCCTGTAATTCTCGACTACCCTTTGTGATATCTCCCATCTGGACTTAGGCAGGTATTGCAAACTTGCAGACTTGCCAGTTTAAGAGTGGCAAGAACCCCCTTGAGGTGTAGAAGGAAAGAATGCTGTTCCCAGAGGATTGTGAAATTAACAAATAGTTTAAACTTTATTAAATTACAGATAAAATACAAACTCCACATAGGAGATAAAAACAAAAATGATAAAGCATAAAATCTATAATCCTCCAGGTCTCTGAGACTCGTTTCGCCTGGTATACAGGCTTTTTCAATTGGTGCATTCTTCCATTTACTTCCTTCCTTAAAAAGAGATGTTAGATGGTTCTTTCGTGTTTGTTAGGTTGGATGCGTCATTTGAACTAGGTGCTTTCACTGATTGTTCGTCTGGACGAATGACCGAAGTGACGTATCTGGCTGGCTTTGTATGTTGTTCGTATGCCAGTTCTTATACGAATGCCGGAAGTGACTTATCGGGCTAATCTCATACATCACCATTAGTTCAATGAAAGTGCAAAATGCAGTATCCATGAATCCTTGTGCCATATTTTGGAAGGTCACAATAATCAATATATGGGACGGAGAGAGATTAGAGGGCAAACGAATATTAGAAAAAGAGACCTTTAAAAATGAAATAAAAGAGAGAGAAGTACAAAATAAAGAGATAACCTTTTAACCCCTTAAAACCGGAGGGCGTACTATTACGCCCTATTCTAAGCGGCTCTAAACGACGCAGGGCGTAA
This sequence comes from Pelobates cultripes, assembly GCA_933207985.1. Classification (NCBI taxonomy): domain Eukaryota; kingdom Metazoa; phylum Chordata; class Amphibia; order Anura; family Pelobatidae; genus Pelobates; species Pelobates cultripes. Next base: position 210,823,300 of record OW240915.1, on the reverse strand, counting down.
TAGTACGCGCTCTGTTTTTTTGTTACTTACCCGGTTCCCAGGCAGTCCCCCGCGGCGGATCCTTCCTTCTGCGGCCCATCTGGCCATGTGAGAGTAAGGTCCTTGCGAGGACCTCACAATCACATGGCCGGGTTAGCTGGCTTCTGCATTGCCAGCAGGGGCTCTGCCTGTAATGACAGTCCCCCTGCTGGCTGGATATAAAATAAAATTAAAATAAGTGTAAAAAAAATATATATACTTAGATCATATACTATATATAGATATATGATCTAAGTATATATATATATATACACACACATATACATACACACACATACACTGTCTAGGTGTATTTTACTATTAATATATATAATTATATATATATATTATCAAATTACACGTAGACTGATACTGATTAAATATATATATATATATAATTATTGTTATATAGATTTATATATAATAAAAAAATGTAAATACGTTAAATAAAATTTTAAAAATTAAAAAATATATACATGTGTTATTTCGTTCTAACTGTATTGTGATATTAATATATATATTTATATCAAAATACACGTAGAACGAAATAATATATATATCTATATACATAAATATATACGTATATATCACCATATATATACCTATATATCAATAAAAATATATTTTTAAAATTATTTATATATAGATATATATACACATATGTATATATATATATACATATATTAATTCTACATATATATTTATGTAATATTTTTACATAATTAGGTATCTTAATTACAATTAGCGGGACCTGCCTGACAACCCATGCCGAAAGTATAGGGAATTTAATTTGCTAGCACTATATTTAACCCTATAACTTTCCAAGACACCATAAAACCTGTACATGGGGGGTACTGTTTTACTCGGGAGACTTCGCTGAACACAAATATTAGTGTTTCAAAACAGTAAAATGTATTACAACGATGATATCGCCAGTAAAAGTGGAGTTTCTTGCATTTTTAATGCACAAACAGCACTTACACGGATGATATTATTGCTGTGATACTTTTTACTGTTTTGAAACACAAATATTTGTGTTCAGTGAAGTCTCCCGAGTACAACAGTACCCCTCATGTACAGGTTTTATGGTGTTTTCAAAATTTACAGCATCAAATATAAGGCTTGTGTTTCATTTTTTTCTCATTAAAATTTGCCAGATTGGTTACGTTGCCTTTGAGACCCTATGGTAGCCCAAGAATGAAAATTAACCCTATGATGGCATACCATTTGCAATAGTAGACAACCCAAGGTATTGCAAATGGGGTATGTCCAGTCTTTTTTAGTAGCCACTTAGTCACAAACACTGGCCAAAATTGGAGGTTTTTGCATTTTTCACACACAAACAAATACTAACGCTAACTTTGGCCAGTGTTTGTGACCAAATGGCTACTAAAAAGACTGAACATACCCCATTTGCAATACCTTGGGTTGTCTACTATTTCAAATGGTATTCTATTATGAGTGTAAATTTAATTCCTGGGCTACTATACAGTCTCAAAGGCAACGTAACCAATCTGGCGAATTTCAATTTTAAATGTAACGTGCTATATTTGACCCTGTAACTTCCCAAAACACCATAAAACCTGTACATAGAGGGTACTGTTTTACACGTGAGACTTTGCTGAATACAAATATGTGTATTTTATTGCAGTAAAAGCAAACAGTATTATGACATTGACAGTTAAAATGTCACGTAGAACTAAAAAAATAACAACATTTCTTATTTTCTCCCATTTTATTAATATTAAATTATGTTTCATAGCTAAATATTTGATATTAAATGAAAGCCATGTTTCCCCTGAATAAAATGATATATAATAAGGGTGGGTGCATTTAATATGAAAGAGGTGAATTACGGTTGGACAGACATATAGCGCAAATGCCAGGTTTTGTTTACATTTTCTGTTCACAACGTGTACATTTGGCTCAGTCCTTAAGGGGTTAAACCACAATTTGTAAAATGCAATAAAATAGGGCTAGGGGCAATTATAAGAATATTATACTTAACTTCATACAGAATATATATATATAACCCAGGAGCTACAATTAAAACTTTTTAAGATAACAGCATATTGTTCTATCAGCTGTGTCTCTATATGTTAAATGATGTCACCAACCCAATGAGAGATTTGTTATCAACCTAAGAGATATTTGAATGAAAGGTGGAAAAAATTAAGTTGTTTTAAAAACTTAGGGAATAAAAATGCATAAAAATATAGTTTTCAATCCCTTAAAAATGTAATCTAGAAAAGTGGGTGATTATAAATAAATGTCATAACTCAAAATCCACATTGAGACTATGAGGAGTCAACGTGTCCAGATTAAAAATCCACCTCATCTCTGTTTGACCCAAATCTCTCATTATATCTCCACCTCTGCAATTAGTACACACCTTTTGGATCCCAAAAAATTCCAATAGACGTGGGTTATTCTTGTGGTGTATTTTATAGTGTAGTGATACACTGTGTTTTTCGTATCCTTCTGTAATATTTCCATATGTGTTCTTCAATCATTATGTGAAGGGGATGTTTGGTTCAACCACGTACATGAGGTTGCAGGGACATCTAAGAGCATAGACTACATTTTTCGTATGATACGTAATTAATTTTTTATTGTTTGTATGGGTATCTTGAAAATTGGTAATCTGTTTCTTTAAACTGTTGGTATTTCGACCAGCCAAACAGACCCCACACCTGAAGAAACCTGTTTTATGAAAAAAGGCTGGTTTAAAAAACTTTTTTTTTTTTTATATGGTTATGAACCATTTTCTTCCTTACGTTTGTGTCTCCTCTGTAGATTATTAAAGGTTTTTCTGGTAAAATTTGGTTTAAAAGGTAATAATTTCTTAGAATCGGCCAAATTTTATTAAAACTTATTTTTATTTTATGACCTTTTATTAAAATCGCATATAAAAGGAATTTTTGATCTATCCTCATAGATTTTTTGTTTGTATCCATTTATTTTACTTCATTAATATCCTTCACGAGGTCTTTTTGACTGTACCCTTTCTCCAAAAAGTTTTTTTTCACTATACTGGCTTGAGACTCATGTTTCACTGTCCGTGCAGTTCCTTCTCAGCCTGAGGAACTGTAATTTGGGTCATTTTTGAGCCATGGGGCGTGATGACCGCTATTAAGTTGTATCAAGTTATTTACATCTACTGTTTTAAAGTACGTTTTTGTCTTTATTTTTCCTTCCTAAGTAAAAATATAAAAATCTGACGATTTGCTAAAGTGCGTAGTCAGTTTAATGCCCCAATCATTGGAATTGAGGTAGTTTAAGAATGATTGTAACTCTTGCACTTCACCCTTCCAAATAAAAAATAGACCATCAATGTATCTGCGGTAGGTGACCAGGTTTGCAACCCAGCCATGCCTCTCATATACAAACTGTGATTCCCAGTATGCCATGAATAGATTGCATAGCTGGGTGCAAACCTGGTACCCATCACATTCCCACATACCTGGAGATAAAAAGTACCTTGGTACCAGAATTAATTGTTAGTAAGTATAAGTTGTATTTCTTGCATTATAAACTCTATATGTTTAATAGGAAATTATTGAGATTTTTTTAAGTAAGAATTCAGTGGCTTCACATCCTCTACTATGCTCTATTAAGGTGTACAGTGAACCAACGTTGGCTGTCACCATAATATAATTGCTTTCCCAAGCTATTTCCTCCAAGGTCTGTAGGATATTGGTAGTGTCTTTTAAATAGCTAGAACACTGTTGTACTAGGGGTTGGAGGTTCAGATCTATACATTCAGACATTCTAATAGAGATGGAATTTATGCCCGAGACTATTGGTCTGCCAGGGGGATTATTAAGATTTTTGTGTATTTTAGGCAGCTGGTAAAAAAAATGGAATTTGGGGCTTTTGTATATTAAAGTATTTATATTCATTTTTATTTAAAATGTTATCCTCCTTCCCCTGATCTAAAAAAGATTGGAATTTTCTAACAATTTATTTGGTGGGGTCTTTTTCCAATATGTTATAAGTATGTATATCTCCTAGCAGTCTAGAGCCTTCATTTAGATATTCATTAGTATCTATACCCACTATGCCACATCCCTTATCGGCTCGCTTAATTGTAATAGTGGTGTCCTCCTGTAATTCCTTTAGAGCAGTTCTCTCTTCTCTACTCAAGTTATGACCTTTGGTCTTGGTTATTTTATTTATTTCATTCATGACTACTTTTTCAAAGGTCTTCATTTCGTCTGAAATCATCTGAGTAGGGAAGAAGGAAGACTTTTCTTTTAGATTTGAATGCATGTATTCAGACTGCTGCAGAATTACTGGATTCAAGAGTCTGTCATTTTTAATTAAATACTTTTTTAGGCATAATTGTCTTTTAAATTTGTTAAGATCTATATACATCTAAAATTTATTAAGTTCCTTAGTGGGAGCAAATTTTAGTCCTTTGTTTAAAACTTTTTGATGGTTCTTAGTTAAAATGTTTTCACTTAAGGTAAAAATTGTTGTGGTTTCTACATCTTGTCTCTTTCTTCTTCTGTACCTTAACAAGCACGCTACTATCTCATTTCATTTTTGAATTGCGATCTCCAAATTTTTTTGGATTTTAGCAACAAGGCATAAACCTCTTCTCCCCATACTGATCCACCAAGACCAGGTGAGATTCATCCTGTACAAATACTAGGGATAATATAATAATTTGAAAGTGTGCTTGGGTACATTATGCGAGATCCATGTCACACTGTCTCATCCTGCTGTCTACTGATGCAGCTCTTTTGCTTCTTGTTGCTCTTTATCTTGACCTTGAAACAATCTTTGAATTTATTAAAGCACACAACAATAAAAACATGATTGTCATAGAATTTTAGCTTATGCTGATGACCTTATTTTTACGTGCCAAACCCTGCAATTTCACTGCCAAACAACATGGTTTAATTCCAGCTCTATGGCTACTTATCCAACTTAAAAATAAAAAACTTCTCAAAGGACTCACGGAAACACCCTTTCCATGAAAATTTTCCTTTTGTATTGTCCACTATCACACTGGAACATAGAATTTTACAACTTTATACATTGGTCTAATCACAAAGTGGAGTGACTGACCCCCGTCTAATTTGGTAAAGGGAAAGTGAATTAAGTCTCACGCTGACCTTGATCCAATGGCGATGTTATGACCTGGAATAACTCTGCACCTTGGCTAAGAAGACCAAAATAATGATTTTTTGTTTTCCAAATATTTCTGAATTACAATCAATGACATAGGTTTTCCTCCCTTTTATACATGTTCCCTTTTTTATACTAAACAACTTCTACAAGCTAATTTATAAATGTTTTTAATGTAGCTAAACAGACTATGCCATCAATACAACAGAAACATTACCCTCCCCCACTAGAACTTTGGTTCTTGAGAATGAAAGAATGTAGAATGGATGAGGAATTAACCTTTAGTGCAACAGGTAGACTTCCAACAAATGCGACAATCTTGGTGCAGTATTTAAGTCTGACCAACGAGTTTCCACAAGAAACTGATTAATACAATACCAATGTTTCCCTTTTGCTTAGTGTTACAGGTACTTCTTGGACTACACCCTAATTCAATACAGGGCACATACTTCAGGACTTTTTACTGTGGGACCTCTGTCTCTTCCTCTCAGCAAATCTAACATAATAATAATAAAAAACAAATAGGTAACTTTGCAAATACTCTGAGAATTAGTAATAGTGGAATTTGGGACATTAAAATTTCAGCACCTCATGACCATGGCTTTTGGGGAACATGACTGTTGGCAGGTAAATCTGGAACCCAGGAGCAAAGATGAACACACCCTTGCATTGCATTGCCACCAGAGAAGAATATGAGTGAGACATAGAACAAGAGCAATAAAGTGCTTAGTGATAAAATTGTTAACATAACACCTCGGCAACTACTTCCTTTTGTGTTTTCCCAAAACACACACAACAAAATCCCAGAGTTATATATAAAAATTTAAAAAAAATCAAAGAGTGCAAATTGTGATAGATACTCCACCAAACAAATATAGAGCTCAGTTGGTATCCCACCTGCCTATATTGGCTGATATTAATACAAATTATGATGTATTAATACCAGCCAATATCCTCCTGGGAACTGAGGAAATAAATTGCCTTCCAATTTCTTTCCATTTTTTATGAAAAGGAAGAGGAAGTTGGAAAGCCCAGGATGTCCTCTTTACAATACAGCAGGGATTGATAGAGTAGCTCAAAAGAATAAAAGGAGGTACATGCGAACGAAATGTCCAGTAGAGAGGACACAGGTTAATGGGCTGGGTCTCAGGAGGATATAGGCAGGCAGGATACCAAAAAAGACACAGCTTCAATTGATGATACTAAGCTATAGAGCCAGAAAAAAAGCTCTGCAATACCATAGTTGAGCTTCAATAACCTTTACAAAAAGGATCCATGGAAATGGAAGAACAATGGCAGCAGATATGAAGAGAAAGTGCTCCTCATTGGATAACAACGTTGGAAGCTGGAAACCATGATTTTCGAGGAGGGGACAGAATGTCCATTTATTTGGAGCATAAAATAACCTGCGATTACTGGATACCACCTGATTAAAGAACTGAAGCACCTGCAAACCTGGAGGAATATCATGGTATAAATAAAGCTAAACTATCTATGTATTTTATACCCTTAATAAAGTCTTTAACCCCTTAAGGACCAAACTTCTGGAATAAAAGGGAATCATGACATGTCACACGTCATGTGTCCTTAAGGGGTTAAAGAACAAAACTCATTAGGTGACAGTGCAAACGGCTCATAATACATCAAATGTGGATCAATCAGCCAGAGCCTGTTTCATGGTGCTTTGTAAATTGTGTTCGTTTTACTGACATTTTACCAATAATAAACTTGTTATACAGATTTATTACTACGAGGCTGCTTATATCTTTTAAATCTATTGAAATTCAAATGAGCTATTGCAAAACTTTTCTCTGGCTCTATACTTCATACATTGAAGCAGGTTCTTGATATTGGCTAACATTCCTACATAATAAATTGTCATTTATAAGTGCTCTATGTTTCTTTGGTTGAGGTTAGCTGCCACTATTTGGAGCACCCACAACAGCTAACAAGCAAAAACACAACTATAAGCTTTTATGTACAGTTTAACATAAATATGTGGCCTGATCGAGTTCATAGATAAAAACAGTAACTCTGAGTAATGTAACAAGCAAGGAGTCAGTGAAGGCATTGGAAGAGCAAGAGACTGGAATAGGAAGGTTCCAAACATGCATTTTTCAGCAGTCTGGTTTTCTAGTTCAGGAGCAATGTCGTCTTGTACTTGCAGGCAGAATCTATGGGATTAATTATGGCTAGGTGCAATGTAGAAACCCCTTCATGCCACCCATGCTTTAATGGAGAAATCAGGGTGAGTGCATGGTTGATGTGTCAATATAGATGGTGCCCTGTACGTTGACTGACCCACAAACCAGAACTAGCTGTGTTGTGCCATATAGCACTGCCAAAATGTTTTCTTTCTTTTTTTTTTTAGAGAGCCTTGAAGTGGGCACTCCATTTATAAATTTGTTGTGCGTTCCATATGTCCACTAGGGCTTTTCTGGGAAGCTCCCACCCTACCTGAGCAGAATGTTCTCCTCGGCTGTTCCCACCTCCTATAACATCCGATCCAGTACAAGCACTTTATTTAGTCTAGCCTCAATACAAAAAGAAACCGTCCCGATCCTCCTTTTTCAACAGAGCACCGCAATTATGGAACGACCTCCCGCACACTTTAAAATCTTCCCCAAGCCTAAAGTTCTTTAAGAGATCCCTCTCTACATACCTCAAAACAGAATGAACGTGTCATGGTTGATAATATATTTCCTACCTGTTCTATGTTAACTTTTGTATATATTGTGTATTAATATTGTTTTTGTATTTTTACCATAATGTATCAATGCAATGTTCTGTGGACCCAGGACATACTTGAAAACGAGAGAAATCTCAATGTATCTTTCCTGGTAAAATATTTTATAAATAAATAAAAATAAAATAAATGTATTCAGTCTGCTACCTTAACTCATGAAATTCCGGTTTATCATATTGGTTGCTGTATCTTGGACTGTAGACATTTTCAATTTTAAAAGGTAATACCTATTCATTTGCTATTCTTTTCATTCCAATAGTTAACTAAACATAACATTAATTGAATTTACAATTATGCGGATACAACCAAAATATCAAAAGAACTGCATTTATTTGCAATACCTGAATTTCTTTTTTTCCAATTCTACTTTTGTAATCAGATTTTAGCTTTTGACGGGTCAGACTGTTTAAACAACTTAAAAATAATGACATAAATACTAAATATATTCTACCTCAAAAACATGTAAATGAGTTAATGGCCAATGATTGTAATGGTAATTTTAATATAATATATCAGGAATGTGGAACTGCCCTCAAACCCATTTGAAATGTATCTAGGTGCACCAGACCAGTCCCAGTACCAGGAACCAAATATTTGATGAGGAAAAATAGACGAGAAGTCCAGGCACTCTCAGGATACAAAAAGGCAAATTTATTGAACCCACTGCAACGTTTCGACCTACACGGTCTTTGTCAAGCTTGACAAAAACCGTGTAGGTCGAAATGTTGCAGTGGATTCAATAAATTAGCCTTTTTGTATCCTGAGAGTGCCTGGACTTCTCTTCTATTTTTCCTGTAATGGTAATTTTGTCAGAATATGGAATACCAGTTTTATTCGGAATATACACCCTGGGAGCTTTGATGAGACACACATATTTTTCACTAAATACACGTACAATCTGCTTGTGCCATTCTACCCGTTATACACTCCTGAAGACAGTGCTCCTAAATGATATACACTCTGCCAATGTATCAGCTATCAATGTTGTCAAGCCTGTCATATACATTCTGACACGAACCCACCGCACTTTATTTACTCTATATATTTTGTATTTTATATAAAATGTTCAACCAACTATAGTAACCATTTACAAATATTGTAACTCTTGTTGATGGTATTTGCTGTCCTTTCTGGTATAGCCAAGAAATAAAAAAATGTACATTACAATGGGGTTGATCTACTAAAAAGGGAATTGTGTAAAACAGTCAAGGTAATTGTAAAGTTAAAAACTAGATGATACTTGGATATATTTTTCAGTTCCGCTGATATGATCTAAAATTTAGAATTCCTTGTCAAATGTCCAATTTTTTTCAGTTCAGTAAATAAAGTTTATAACACTTTTTTAGGGTCTTTTGACTTAATTCACTAAATATGTAACTACAATAATTATTAACTGATCCATTTAAAATATGAACGTTAACTGTATGCAATTTAGAAGCTCTTCAAAACATTAAGGGTGTAACAAAATACTCAATTGACTTGCATTGAGGGAACTATATTACACAATGATATATAAAAAAAAAAAAAAAAAATAAAGTCTTCAGAACAAAAATGTCTACATGGACTAATATTTACTTACCAAGTAAATGTTTAGCTATGGCCCTAAACCAAAGTCAATGCAATCATGATAAGTGATAAGGTATGTAACTTATGATGACTTTAATGAGAGAGAACATACCTCTTTGCAATATTGGTTGTAAGGACAGTGTACACAAAACTTTAATATGACTTTTAAATGTACTAACTTCTCTTGGATGATAATACTGCAGTATGCAAAATCTTATCTGCTGCTACTAGTTTGGGCCAGGCTATAGGTGCAATACTTACATATTTTATAATATGTGTGTGTGTCCATATGTATGTATAGCGGGAAATAATTTTGTTGAGGATAAAGTTGCTGAAGGTAATTATTTACAGTAACAGTTTGATGTTATTTAATGTATCATTGATTTTAGATCACTAGATAATTCCTAGAAGGCTAGCCAGGAAGCAAGGAAGATAGAATGAGGGTGGCATAATGTGTATGCCAAGAACATGGCACTGGACAGATAGACCAAACCAGAGACAGGACAAGAGACAGACACAGAGACATAAATATTTATGTCATTAGCCTAGCTCTACAAGTATCTCCCCATCTTGAATTTGCCTCTGTGCAAAACTCCTTGCAAAAATATAGAATCCAAGAAAGGAAACACTCAAAAGTCTTTATGTGAATAATTCTTCTGCTTTATTTTGCAGTAATGATAAACAATATATGGCAACGATTCAGTTCAACTCTGGACTTTAAAAAAAAAAAAAAATGTCAGGAGTTGGACTGAAACGGCTACACATATTGTTTATCAGTACTGCAAAATAAAGCAGAAGAATGATTCACATAAAACCTTTCACATAAAGTGCTTTCTTACTTTGATTAATTATATATATGTGTACAAACCCATACATGTAAGTATAAAAAATGCAAGAGAGCAAGTGTTATAAAATACTGCAGCAGAGCATATTGATGCTTGGTGTGCCAGACTTAAACCCTTCAATGATCACAGTCAGGTCCCTAAATTTCTAGATGTCATCTAAATGTGCTGGAATGTCATCTTTATTTTGCTGCCCTATACAGCCTAGCAATCATTAAACATGTAAGACATCTCGTTTTTATGCAGGATTTTATTTTGACAGAATTATTCAAGCAATTGGTCATTAACGGGTAAATTCTTAAAAAGAAGGGGTATTGAAGGAGTCAGACAAAATGGCACTTGCAGTATCCATATGCATTTAAGATGTAGATACATCAGTTCACTCTCGACACTTAGGTGATCCGTAGCTCTAATTTCATACTACACAGTTTTTTTGGTTTTCTGATATTAATGATTTCTCAGGTACCTGTCTAGAAGTATACAGATAACAGGTATATTATTATTGAACTTGTGTGATTAAGCAGCATGTTACAACAAGCATGCTTCTACATGGTTTGTATATAAGTCACATCCATGAGCATAGCTAGTGTGCATGCTGAAAGTCAAGCTGGATATGGGGTGCCATTTGCAATCAGGCTGTTTAACCTGTCCAGTACAAGAAAGTTAAGATTCCTATCGCAAAAATAAGGCAAAATTTTTGTCATTGGCTATCATAATGTATAATAAAAACGTCCCCCCTTCCAATCTGTGCCAATAGGCACAGAAATAAGAAGCTATGCACTGTATTTCTGTTACTAGGGAAACCGTCCTCTGGGTGTGCCTATTGCTATAATTTAGCCTAAGGGAAAGCAGTGTTTGCAAGGGGAAGAAGGGAGTAGGAGCATGCTCTGTGTCAGAGCAGCACCAGCAGCGAGCACAGAGAGAAACAGCCAGAATGACTTGTTACAGCAGCTTTGGACAGGCAATCTGAGAATAGAAAGATAGAACAGATGCGTTTTATTTACACAAAGCCAACAAAGTGGCTTTTAACCTGCTATGGGAAGCAAGTCTGTGCTGCACAAATAGGGTTATGCAGGAGAGATGTGCCTTACAGTAACTGTAACCAGGGCTGGCTTGGGCCTTCAGGCGCCCTGTGTGAAAAATCTTCTCAGCTCCCACCCGTCATCCATGTATAGTGTGAGTGTAGAGGAATGTAGTGATTGTATAGGGGATTTATTAAATTAATAATGATTTAAAAACAAATATTCATTCCTCCTTTCCTGTTGTTACCTAGTTGGAAGAGGAGCATGCTGATCTGAATCTGGTCTGCTCTTCCACTGGGTACAGACCATGCGTAATTGTCTCGCAAGCTCAGGGACTTGCAGTGTCCTGTGGTAATCTGCAGCAGCGCTCTGATTATCCCGAGCTAGGAAGACAGCTACTTATGGTCTGCAGCCAACAGAAGTGCAGGCCAGAGGTGTCAGACTGCCTCCCCTACATTACAGAGGAGCAGACTCAGTATGTCACATAATACTGTGAGTGGTTTTGCTTTAGAGTTCTGGATTATATTTATTTACCTTGACCTCTTTGAAATAAAAATTTGTAGTAATGAGCTGTTTCTCCATTTATTAATGAGCTCCACAGAAACAAAAAGCCCTCATGGTACTATGTGGTGTGTGCCAGTTTATCCCAGAGCTCAACAACAATGAAACTCCCAGTAATGTGGAACTCTGTGACAAGCTCAAACACTACACAGCAATACTTAATCCAGAGTGTTATGAGTCAAATTACACAGCGTGGGAAAATTCCAAAGAACTTTACCACGCTGTGTAAAATGACACAGAGCACTCTGATTGGTGGATTTCAAGCCAACCAATCAAAGTGCTGTGACAGGTAAATGTAGAGACTTGCCTGTCAGAGCACTCTGATTGGATGGCTTAAACCCACCAATCAGAGTGCTCTGAGCCTAATTGCAGGGCGGGGCTTTATAAGCCTTCCCCCGCCCTGCAGAGCTCAGTCTGCGAGGAGCACTCCATGGGTGAAGATGAATTTTTTTTGCGCTTGTTTTTTTATTTATTTCTTTTTTTAAGTGCATTGGTTATTATGGATTTTTATTTGGCCTTTTTTGGGGCTGAAAAAAGATGATTTTAGAAGAAAGAAGACATCAAATGGTAAGTTTTTTTTTACAGGTACTTAGTTAAAGGTCCCCCCCTCATTATTTTTAGGGTGAGGGGGTAGGTAGGGGTTAATTGTTTTTGGGGGGGAGGGAGTGACTAGGGGTTTGTGGACCCCTCGTCACCTGGGGGTGTAACATTTTTATTTAGGGCTCCCACCCGCCGCTCAGGGATGGGGGCTGGGGGAGGGGAGGACAACAGGTCCACCCCCCTAATTGGTATTTAGGACCCCCACCCGCCGCTCAGGGATGGGGGCCAGGGGTAGGACATTAGGTCTCCCCCCCTTATTAGTATTTAGGGCCCCCACCCACGGCTCAGGGGTGGCGGCCAGGGGGCAGGACATTACGGGCTGTGTATGTAGTGTGTAAGGGGCTGGTGTAAGGGGCTGTGTGTGTAAGGGGGCTGTGTGTGGTGGGGTGGGCTGTGTGTGTAAGGGGCTGGGTGTGTATGGGGCTGGTGCTGGCGGGCTGTGTGGTGTGGGGAGGCTGGGTGTGTGAGGGGCTGGGTGTGTAGTGGGGCTGTGTGGTGTAAGGGGTGTGTGTGTGTAAGTGGGTGTGTGTGTGGGTGTGTAAGGGGTGCGTGGTGGGGGCTGTGTGTGTGGGTAATGTGGGGGGGCCGTGTGTGTAAGGGCTGTGTGTGTAGGGGCTGTGTGTGTGGGGCAGTGTAAGTGGGGGCTGTGTGTGTAAGGGGTGGCTGTGTGTGCGTAAGTGGGCTGTGTGTGTAGGGCTGTGGTGGGGGCGGGGCTGGTAAGGGGTTGTGGGTGGGGGGGGGTGTGTGTAAGGGGGGCTGTGTGTGGTGCAGTGTGTAGGGGTTATAGTTTGTGTGAGGGGAAAGGGGGGCAGATTAATGATAATTTTTTTATTATTATTTATAAATAACTAAATAAATATAGCTAATGTCCCCCCTCCCTTCTTACCTTTGCTGAGGGAGGGGGAAACATTGCTTTCTCTTCCAGTCCCTGGTGGCACTAGTGGGGGAGTGAACTCTAACCTGCAGCTCAGGCTAGAGTTCACTCTCGCGAGAACGGAGCGTTGCCATGACATCCACACCACACACACACAGGAAGATATCCACACACAGAGGCAGGCAGTCACACACACCGAGGCAGACAGTCACACAGACAGAGGAAAACATCCACACACACAGAGGCAGACAGCCACACACACACAGGCAGACAGCCATACACACACAGACAGTCACACACACACACACACAGTCACACACACAGACATTCTCTCTCACACACACACACACACAGTCAGTCATACACACAGTCAGTCAAACACACACACAGTCAGACAGTCACAAACACACACACTCACACAGGCAGATAATCACACATAGTTACCTCTGTTCCTTATGGAGGAGTGGAGGCAGACAGGCAGTGCAGCTCCTGGAGACTGGTTGTTGGGGAAGCAGGGACTCCTTCCTGCTTCCCATGCTGCAGTTACCCGGCACATTTAGCTCCGCCCCGCCATTATCTTCGCTCCGCCTCTGCCGCACAGCTCGCACACCCCTAAGGCCGGTTCTGCCGGAGACAACCCTGGAGCTTATTAAGCTTAATTGATACATGGTTGCAATTTCCACCTCTATGGTCTAAGTGTTCGCCTGGGTGGCTGCAATTCCTATAGACCACTACGAGGTGGAGGCCATCTTGTTCACATGGACCAAAACTGCGAATAGACTTCAGGGGGACTTGGCATGAAAACCTCGTGGTTCCTGGTCGGTTCTCCAGTGGCACTTAGCTGCGATTCTATGGAACTGTTTTGGGCATGGGACCATGCCTGCGCCTGGGCAAAAATATGACTTACATAAAATTTCTGAGCCCCTTATCTGATCTGGGTGATTTTTGGATGTGTTCACCCAGATCAGGGCTATCAGGGGATGTAACATTTATGGGGATATGTTGTGTTTTGGGGTTCTTATGGTACTTTAGAAAAATGTGTGTTTTTCTGCCTGGAGATAATTGAGTTACATACTGTACTTTACTCAATTATCTCCAATGCAGAGGGGAGGGATTGTGTGCTGTGTGTGGGAGTGTTGTACTTTTAATTACTGCTTTGTGTCCCTGTCCCCCACAAGGATCATTTGGGTGTATACCTTGCTTGGGGACTTGCATAAAAGGCCAGCTGTGGCTTCCATTAAACAGACTTACTTCACCCTCAATCTAGAATCTTGTCTCTTATTGCAGGAAACTGCTATATTACTACAAGGGATTGCTATAATCACTATACTCCCTTGGATTCCCTGACCTCTTGTAAGAGCTATTCCTGCTTGACTCTCTGGAGGAAGAGAGGTTCGCCCACTAGAACCTGGAGCCTTGTTGTAGGTCCAGGGTGGGAAGGAGACGGTGAGACCACAACCAAGCTGCGGTGGTTCGTGGGGTCTGCAGTGCTGATGGTGTCTGGTGGAGTGCTTGGAGTCCTCAGGGAACACTAAGAGCATCCGTCGGCGGAGGTACCCAACCAGGATACAGGAAGCTCTGTTACAGGCTCTTCTGACATCTAGCATATGCCAACTTCTCTCCAGTTCAGAGGCTGATGAAGGAAAGACAGTTGGATGATTTATAGACTTTAGGCAGAAATGATGGTTTTAGGTGTAGGATAACCTTGTCTGGAAAAAATATTATGAATTCTTGAGAAAATTAAAGAGCCTAAATTTTGTAGATTCTTTAAAGGATTCAAATATTTTTTAGCAAGGTTGTCTTGAAACAAAGATAAAATAGATTTCATGTCCTGTTGCTTAGATCTTTCAAGCGTTAAGAACGTACATTGATGACAGATTTGTTTCTTTGTACCATCTTGTAGAAGTGTGGAACATTTGCTACATACCAGATATCTTGTTTTATACATAGCCTTTTTAGGCACTGGTGTAGTCACTTTGCCTTTATCCATATTTTCAGGAGAAACAGTGTGGTGAAAGTGACCTCGCCACTGTTTTTTGGTGGGGCCTGTTTGCTAGCCTCCTGCCCTGTGACTATGGCCCCTGTAATGAACTTTGGGTTAAAGACTCTGGTTGAGCCTCTTGGACTTCTAACAGGAACAATTTGAACTTTCGAAGCGGCACTTCAAACTACTGAAGCCATTTGAAGTGGCATTCGAACACGTGGTGGCAGCCATCTTGTTTAGTCGAACCCATCCAGCAGTGTTTGGTCATCGAGTGCATGGAACTCAAATCAGACACTCGACGGTGCGAACAATACTAAACTTTACCTTCCATGGATGTTCGGGTATTCGAACGGGAGTTGAACGGTGTTCGGTAAAAAGAAACTCACGAACAAGAGACATACACTGACTTTATCCACGAACAGCTATGTTCGATATTTCGAACTGTACTTCGAATCACCAAAGTAGACCGGCTGCACAGCCTGATTCTCTGGAACTGTTTTGGGCATGGGACCATGTGTGCGGTCGGACAAAATATGACTTCCATAGAATTCTTGAACCCCTGAACTGATCTAGGTGATAGTGATGTACCGAACGGTTCGCCGGCGAACGGTTCCTGGCGAACATAGCATGTTCGCGTTCGCCACGGCGGGCGAACATATGCGCGGTTCGACCCGCCCCCTATTCGTCATCATTGAGTAAACTTTGACCCTGTACCTCACGGTCAGCAGACACATTCCAGCCAATTAGCAGCACAGCCTCCCTAGCAGACCCTCCCACCTACTGGACAGCATCCATTTTAGATTCATTCTCAAGCTGCATGCTTAGTAAGAGGAGGGAAAGTGTAGCTACTGTTCATAAGATAGGGAAAAGCATAGCTAGGTTAGGGATAAGGGTATGCTTTTTTTGGATTTTTTTTTTCTATCTAATGTAAATGCACTTAGTTGTCTGCCACTGTTGCCAGCTTCTGTGTCAGGCTCACAGTGCCCATTTCCCCAGTCAGTGCCACCAATTACATCTGGTGTCACAATAGCTTGGATTTAAAAACAAAAAACTTTTTTCACTGTTATAGATTGAATAGCAGTCAGTTGTCTGCCACTGCTGCCAGCTTCTGTGTCAGACTCACAGTGCATACTGTGCCCATTTCCCCAGTCAGTGCCACCAATTACATCTGGTGTCACAATAGCTTGGATTTAAAAACAAAAAACTTTTTTCACTGTTATAGATTGAATAGCAGTCAGTTGTCTGCCACTGCTGCCAGCTTCTGTGTCAGGCTCACAGTGCATACTGTGCCCATTTCCCCAGTCAGTGCCACCAGTTACATCTGGTGTCACAATAGCTTGGATTTAAAAACAAAAAACTTTTTTTACTGTTATAGATTGAATAGCAGTCAGTGTCCTTAAAGCGGGTGTGTTGCGCTAACAGTGGATACGCTGACAAGTGCCACTAATTAGATCTGGTGTCACAATAGCTTGGATTTAAAAACAAAAAACTTTTTACTGTTATAGATTGAATAGCAGTCAGTGTCCTTAAAGCGGGTGTGTTACGCTAACAGTGGATACGCTGACAAGTGCCACTAATTAGATCTGGTGTCACAATAGTTTGGATTTAAAAACAAAAAACTTTTTTTACTGTTATAGATTGAATAGCAGTCAGTATCCTTAAAGCGGGTGTGTTACGCTAACAGTGGATACGCTGACAAGTGCCACTAATTAGATCTGATGTCACAATAGTTTGGATTTAAAAAAAAAATAATCTTTTTTCACTGTTATAGATTGAATAGCAGTCAGTGTCCTTAAAGCAGGTGTGTTACGCTAACAGTGGATACGCTGACCAGTGCCACTAATTAGATCTGGTGTCACATAAGCTTGGATTTAAAAA
>OW240915.1:210753935-210805973 GCA_933207985.1 Pelobates cultripes | reverse complement strand
GTCACATAAAGAGTCCATAAGCCCCAATATTCCCACCGACAGTCTTAAAGGGCCATACACACCAAATAAAAGTGCATACATTTTCACAATCTCCCAGGGGCCATAGTCATGCGGGAGGAGGCTGGCAAGTAGGCTTCTCCACAACCCAGGAAAGCAGGGCAATTTGCCATTTAAAGGGCCCGTTACAAATAGCAGTTTGTAACAAGGTGTCAATCCATATCTGCCAAGTGACCTGATGTAGGGGGACCAGTCCCTATTCTGCTCTGTGTCAGTGTGTATCAGGGATCCTTAGGACAGGTGTCAATCCATATCTGCCAAGTGACCCTATGTAGGGGAACAGTCCCTATTCTGCTCTGTGTCAGTGTGTATCAGGGATCTCTAGGACAGGTGTCAATCCATATCTGCCAAGTGACCTGTGACAGTCTCTATTCTGCTCTGGGTCCGCATCAGCTCTGAGGACAGGTGTCAATCCATATGTCAAGGTGTCAATATGTCATATGTCAGGTGTCAATCCATATTCATTGTGATTTAGGAATGTTAGGTGATTTCTGCCCTTTATGGATTAAAACCAGACTCTGTATCAACTGTGTAATTTTCCATGGGAGTTTTGCCATGGATCCCCCTCCGGCATGCCACAGTCCAGGTGTTAGTCCCCTTGAAACAACTTTTCCATCCCTATTGTGGCCAGAAAGAGTCCCTGTGTGTTTTAAAATTCGCCTCCCCATTGAAGTCAATGGCGTTTCGGGCGGTTCGCCGGTTCGCGAACATTTGCGGAAGTTCGCGTCCGCCGTTCGCGAACCGAAAATTTCGGGTTCGCGACATCACTACTAGGTGATTTTTGGATATGTTGGTCACCTAGACCAGTGCTATCAGGGGATGTAACAATTGTTGTGATATCATGTGTTTTGGGGGTACGTTTAGGGTTTTGTAAAATATGTGTTTTTTTCTGCCTGGAGATTACTGAATTGATACAGTATCTGACTCCATTATCTCCCATGCAGAAGGGAGGGATTGTATGTTTGTTATGCATTTAATTACTGTTCTTATTGGTCTGTGTCTTTGTGTTGGAGTCCCCAACAAGGTCCATGTGGGCATACCCCTTGCATGGGGATTGTCATAAAAGGCCAGTGTGGCACCATTAAAATTTAGTTCCTGCTTACCCTCAAAATAGAGTCTCATCTCATGTGTGGGGGGGAAACGGCTGTAGCTACCCTAGGAATTGCTATATCTCTATACTCACTTGGGATTATAATCACTAGCTCTTTTAAGAGCTGTTCCTGCTACGCTCTCTGGAGTAGGAGAGGTTCACCCACTGTAAGCTGGGTCCTGGTCTTGGGTCCAGGGTGGGTGGAGGACGGCGAGTTCCCAGCCAAGCTGTAAATCTGGACATGAGGACTACAGTGCCGATGGTGTCGTGTGGAGTGCTTGGAGTCCTTGGTGAGCACTAGGAGCGTCGGTTGGCGGAGTCACCCGGTCGGGGTGCCAGGCGGTCCGTCACATCTGGTGGCAGCGGTGGGATGGCTTCCTAGTGCGAGGAGAAGCATCCTGGAGACACTGGTATCGTATGGATTTATAGTGCAGGGCAACGCTATCTGCAGCAGTATGGAACAAGCTAGTTCCCGGACAGCATTCCTATATGAGGAGGAGAATGACCCAAACTGGAGGGATGCAGTTCGGAAAGACGTCTGGTATGAGGCCCTGGAGGGTGTACAGTGTAGGCAAGAGTCTTCTAACAGGAACAATTCGAACTTTCAAAGCGGCACTTCGAACTCCCGAAGCCATTCGAAGTGGCATTCGTACACGTGGCGGCGGTCATCTTGTTTAGGTGAGCGCATCCAGTGGTGTTTAGTCGTCGAGTGCATGGAACTCAAATCGGACACTCGACGGCATGAACAACACTAAACTTTACTTTCCATGGATGTTCGGCTCTTCAAACGGGAGTCGAACGGTGTTCGGTAAAAAGAAATTCACAACTAGAGACATACACTGACTTTATCCACGAACAGCTACATTCGGTATTTCAAACTGTACTTCGAATACCCAAAGTAGATTGGCCACACAGCCTGATTCTGGAACTGTCGAGGTGCAAAAAAACATTTTTTATTTTTTTTTAAGTTATCTTAAATTTGCTGTTAGTAAAAACCTTAACAGAGATCTTAAAGTTTGAGACTAAATAAATCTCACCTCTAAAACCTCTGACCCATGTGGGGGCTGTTGACACTGGAGATATGTTCTGAGTAGCATCCATGCTCTCAGCAAGACCTGCACAGTTTAAATAGGCAAAGATTTACATTTTGCGCCAAATTTTGGGAAGTTCTGATCTCGTATGCACAGTAGCATGATCAGAACTTCGGTGGAACGCAAAATCTCCTGGGTGTGTTTTCCACCACTGTGCGCATGCGTCCTTATCGGGGCTGTGATTTGCTGCCTCTAAGGATTTCCTACTTCCTTTGCCAACGGCTGTACTCTGCATAAAACTAGCAGCTTCTACCTGCTCCGTAATCCTGCAGGTTGGAGCGTGGCCACTGAGCTCTCCACCTGGGAGGCTATCAGGCCTGGTCCCCCTGGCATCATCCCGTGTACCTCACCAGTCTTCCATCTTCACATGCTCGTCCGTTCCTGTTGGAATGAGAAAAAGAACTGAGGGATCTTGGCAGGTCGGTGTCTCATACCTATTTTGGGAGGAACTTTTTATGTTAAAGGATCACTATAGTGTCAGGTTAAAACCCCTTCAGCAGCTTACCTTAATCCAGTGCCGGGATCCCTCTGCGCTGGTGACTTCTCATCCCCTGCCGACGTCAGCTCCCGAGTGGAGCAGAATGCACATGCATGGCAAGAGCCGCGCATGCATTCTAACAGTCCATAGGAAAGTATTTCTCAATGCTTTCCTATGGACGTTCTGCACGCTGGATGTGAATTTCGCATCCAGCTTCCCAGAAGCGCCTCTAGCGGCTGTCAGGAAGACAGCCACTAGAGGTTGGATTAACCCTGCTATTTAAACATAGCAGTTTCTCTGAAACTGCTATGTTTACATGTGAAGGGTTAAAACCTGAGGGACCTGGCATCCAGACCACTTCATTGACCAGAAGTGGTCTGGGTGACTATAGTGTCCCTTTAATTTATTTCAGATTCTTGTCTCAGGGAAGAGTACATTCCTAGTGTACTGCCACGATATATCAGGAAAAATGAAAGCTAGTGAAACGTTCCAAGGGATAGACGGGGCATCTATGATGTTTGGATTATCCCTTGTTTTCAAGGAAGCAAATTTGTGAGTTTTTTTTGTTTGTTCTTGTTGCCATTAGGTCTATAACATTAGGTCTATAATCTTCTTGTGATGTCCCTGAAAATCTGTTTTTAGAGAGCAGTTTGCTTGCTTCATGTGGTTTCTGCTTAGAGCATCTGCCAAGGTGTTGATATCTACCTTGATGTGTTTCACCAAGATTGACAGAAGATGCATTTCTGCCCATACTATGATACGGGAGCACAGTTTCTGTAGCTAAATAGATCTTGTACATCCCTGTGGGTTTAAATAAGCTACCTCTGTAGCATTGTCTGTTCTTATCGGAATATGTTGAAACAGGGGAAATCCGGGACCTGAAAAATAGAAGGGACAACCAGATTGCTTTCAGTTCCCTGAAATTTGATGATTTTTTTGCATCCTGTAAATTTCAAATTCCTTTCATTCTCCTAATTGAGCACCCCAACCCTGTCTGGAAACATCTGTGGTGATCATCTGAAGCTTCTTAGTCTGGATGGAGAGACCTGTATGCAGGAAGATCGAAGTTGTCCACCACTGGAAGCTTTTTGTAGTTGTCTCGTTTAATTCCATAAGGTGATCAAGACTTGAAGGTTCCCTGTTCCAAGATGCTAAAATATTTTGTTGCAAGGGTCTCTGTGGCGGAACCAACCTCTCCACTGTACACTGGAGAAGCCTGGTTGCTCGCCTGCTCCCTTTAGACTATGGCCTGCAGTTCAGAGCTGTTATTTTCCCTGCTGAAAGGTGTATTCGTGCCTTTCTGCCAGGGTGTTCGGTAGATTCCATCTACCGAACAAACTACCGAACGATGGACCACCTGGGAGCTGGAGTGTACCGTCAATTGACCGCCCAGAAGCTGCGGTTAACCGCAGCTTAATTGATGAACGCTGGGTGGCCTTTGTTCGTCTGCCGAACACGTGGCAGCGGCCATTTTACCTCCCGAACGGCCAGGGGTGTTCAGCGCCCAACCTATGGAACTGAAAACGGACAATTATTGGCGCGAACACCGCTGAGCTGCCAGCCTCCTTACCTTCCCATTCGGTAGCAGAATCGAATGACTGTTCATTCGGTAGTTTAACCGGATGAACAGCATCACCCAGATAGCTAAGCCATGGAGCCTATTCGTGTATGAAAGACTATGGGAAAGACTTTGGCTCCATGGCGATTGAACTGTATGTATGTGATCTGAGCGCCATTCGGTAGTAATGTGCGCTCAGATCTAAGCTATCTGGGGATATGTAGAATGTCTATGTTTATGTAATAAATGTGACTGTATGTAATTTTATGTCTTTTACTGTATTTTTACTGCCATGTGGTTAATGGAGTTTTGCCTCTGTCCTTGGAGATAATTGGATTACTTCCCAATTATCTCCAGGACAGAGAGGAGGGATTGTGATGTAATTGTGGGAGTGTTTAAAGGTGTATGTATGTGATTGGCTAAGAGCCAATATGTTTCCCAGTTTCCCATATGGTCCCCTAGGGGAGTGTCCACCAGGTGGGAGACCTGCATAAAAGCCAGGCAGGTAGCCCCAGTAAGTGATATTCTGCTTAACCCTCAAACGAAGTGTCGTCTCGTTATTGGGGGAATTGGGTGGTATGCTGAATGCCAGGAGTGTAAACCTTGCATATGGTTTTTCCTGTTCAGCTGTTTCCGGTATTCGTGTGTCTCCAGTTCGGGAGATTGGTGATTGCAGTAGCTGTCTGTGCATCTGAAAGGGGAATATCGCCTAAATGGTTTTAACCTCTTGTGGGCAAAATGGTCCGTTACAGTCTCATTCTGACTTTTGCCCAGTTGACCGCTTGAATTACAGCTGTGAATAGGCCTAACAGACTCATGACTTCTCTTATAACACAAGTTGATTTTCTCTTGAATTTCTGAATAGACAGAACAATTTTATTTCTTTTTTTCTTCTGACATAACTCTCTTTACTAAAAACTCCAGCAGCACATATCATAAACAGAACAACCAATCAAAAAACAACTACACATTCCACAAAAGGCCCTGCCAGTCTAAGCTCCTCCTCTTTCTTTGCAGCTCCTGCTTGCACAGGTCAAAGCATTTTGCTCTTGTGACTTCTTTCTGTATTTATCTTATTTTTATATTGTATTGTCACAGTTTAATTGCCTTATATGCTTTATATTTCTGTTTATTTAACCCCCACTACTGTCTGCCTTTCCTATATATCACTTTTCATACTTTATTTCTGCTCTAACCACTGTAGCCTAGGACTTTGCCCTTCTCAGGCTGGAGCCTGGGACTGTGGGTGATAAAGCGATCTGGCTCTCTCTCCCCTCTCACGGCCGTCTCCATTATGCCCATTTCTAAATCTCTTTTAGGGCTTTCTGAGCGGATCTGTGGGTGATAAAGCGATCTGGCCACAGTTAAAGCTGCAGTATTGCTATGGCTAAAACAAGCAGCGCTACACTAGCCTCATATTATCAGATTCTGGGGTTCTAATCCCTTCTAGGCTTATTTTTTTAACTACTGTTTTTTGTGCCCATTCCAGCTTTTTGTACAGGTACCTCAGGCTCAGTATTTCATTTGCTATTTTCTGCCACAAAGAGGAATATTACAGCAATGGATAAGTTGTCTAAATAATTTTAATACATGACTGAATTATGCCTGTGCTTATTGTAAAAAGACATTTTGTGCCAAATGTTTTTTTACCATAGTGGGTATACTCTGTTACACAAGACACACCACCAGGGGACAGCCTTCAGATACTATATGATGTGCTCTGCTTAATCAGATCCTGCAGGGATGACCCCCTATTTTTGTCATGGTACCTTAACTATCTAATATATCTAATAATTCACTGAAGACCATTGAATTCAGACATATTGTGCCAAATGATACTGTTACCATAATGGGTGTCTTCTGTTACACAAGACACACAACCTGGGGTGAGCCCTCAGATACCATCTGAGGTGCTCTCACCAGTGAAGACCATTCAATTCAGACATAGTGTGCCAAATATTACTGTCACCACAGTGGGTGTCCTCTGTTACACAAGACACAACACCTGGGGAGAGCCCCCAGATCCCATATGAGGTTCTCTTACCACTAAAGACCATTAAATTCAGACATATTGTGCCAAATGTTACTGTTTCCATTGTGGGTGTCCTCTGTTACACAAGGCACACCACCCGGGGTGAGCTCCCAGTTTATTATACATCTGTTCGGCTGAGGCAGATCTTCAGGGGTTAGCCTCCTGGTATGGTACCTTATTACTCTTTTCACATAAGAGTAGCATCTACAGACCATTTATTGCTCACCATGGGCACATCTCTGGTGTATGACTGGGGTGAGCCCCCATTGTCGATACCTGCCATCACTGGCAATGATTGCGAGGGTGAGCCCCTCTTCAAAATGGTACCGCCTCCCCTGGACAGGAGTTACTGGGGTTCGCCCCATTACTATGAGACTGTCATGTCTACCATATAAATCAAGGGAAACCCCTTTTTGTATTTTAGAGGGTGAGCCCCTCTCACATTGGCACTTATTACACTAAGCAAGAGGCACATAATAATATTGCCGTTGTTCTAAATGAGCCCCAGTTGTACTGGGAGTTTGACACTCTGTGTGCTTTGCCAACTGCCTTCTTCCACTGACAGTCTCCCACAGGATGAGACGTATTGTGGGCGACTCCCCCCATCTATTCAGGATTTCCAAGTGATGATTATTGCTGCTGTCGCGGCCTTGGTGGGAAAGCTCTATTATGTGTGCTACCTCAGCTGCAGGTAGAAACAGGGACAGTAGGTTTGGATGAAACCTCAGTGGTTTCTAGAAAATACGCCATATCACACCGACACTGAATGTCAAAGGCAAAGCTCCAGTGAAGAGATCCAAACGAGTGGAATCGACTGGATCTATTCCCAGCAACGTTTCGAATGAGGATGACTCTTCCCCCTCCTCACTCCTTAACCGTTGTCGATGAGTGGTAGGCAGTGGGCTCTCCCTCCTGGGAGGATTATTGGCAGGTCTTACCCCAATCTACCTCACAGTATGTCAAGATACCTGTGTTGGATGATGAATACCACCGGAAATATGCCAATACTTCACTGATCTTGGTGACTGAGGACAAGGTCTTTTTGGATGTTCAATGAGTTCCCTTATTTGAACTCTGTACAATCCGACACCCATGATCGTCGGAGTGGAACCTACCTACCACCTGACTCAGTGTATCCACTATTAGCTCTGCATACCTTTGGTGAAAGATGATTGTACACAGCTCGGGCCAACTGCACTAGACTTCTCCTCCTAAGGAAATCGCCAATGTACCTGAATTTGACACCACAGTAGTGTTTTTTTTATGTCCAGATTGGGTATTGACCCTATATAGCGTGCTAGTTCTACTGAGTCAACTAGCTTAAATAGTATACTTCGCTACATTGGCCCTCTCCAAAGGCATGCACCTGGATCTGAGTGCCAGTCGTGAATAGGCCCAACCCTCGATCTGTGTGTTGGGCAAGACTAACGCTGCAATGTGTGCTGAATGGCCCAAGGCAGAACTATGGAAACACAAAGAATGGAAAACATAGTTTCCTCATGGACAAAAAGACTTGATCCCTGTTCACCAAGGAACAGTTCAATACAAACTGGTCCAAAATGGATTCTTCACCAACATCTTTCAGGTTAAGAATAAGATGGGGGTTTACCGACTGGTCATCAACACTTGCCAGCTGCCTGGCTACATCATATACCGGCATTTCATGATGATGGACAGAATTTACCATTTACAGGACCTCCTCTCGCTAACGACTAGTTCACCTGGTTAGACCTAATTGCCGCATATCTGTTGGGTTCCACTGCGCCAGCGAGTTGCCGCTTCCCTCGATTTGTTTTTTGGGAATCAGACGTGCCATGTCACATGCCTCAACTCGGCTATGTGGTGTTTTATGAAGCTGCTGAAACTGGTTATGGTGAAGGCTTTGGCCTTCTCCACCTGGATGATTTACTGATGTTCAATGACACAGTACCCAGGCTACGATCTCAAGTGAAATTTGTCATTCACGTTTTGAAATCTGTGGGCTTTGTGGTGAACAGACAGAAATCGACACTCGACCACGGGGTGCCCTCTCAGCAGAGGTATTGGCTGAACTGCACTGGTAACTGCTTCACATACAAGCCTGGAATGGCAAGGCAATATTCGGTCCTTCACCGGAATTCATTGTGGAATCGCACGCCAGCCCCTAGGGCTGGGAAAACTCACTTCCACAGGAGGCCTTTGGCTGTACTTCGAGACCAATTTGTACATACCTGGA
Source organism: Pelobates cultripes (assembly GCA_933207985.1). Classification (NCBI taxonomy): domain Eukaryota; kingdom Metazoa; phylum Chordata; class Amphibia; order Anura; family Pelobatidae; genus Pelobates; species Pelobates cultripes. Next base: position 210,797,452 of record OW240915.1, on the reverse strand, counting down.
AGTGATCCTATGCTAACCACAATCTAGCTGAAAGGTTTATGCCTTCTACTCCGCATGGACAATTTATCAGTTCCATACATCTAGCGCCTAGGCGGATTCTTGTCAGAGGCAACAAAATACATTTCCAGATTCTGGGGGATCACCAATCTCACGGCAGGCTAGTTCTCTCACCACTGGTGGGACTACAGCGACTGGCGTTGTGAGGATATTTATGTGGTGTTAAAAATAAAAATATTTTCATAAAAATTATCAAAAATGTATTTAATCATTTTTATTATATCAAAATTTATATCTTGGCACTGTTTCCCCGATTATATTAATTTAAAGCTGAGAATTACCCACTATTTTTAATTCTCATAGATCCTGGAGTACGTTTCATTAGAGGATTTTTATTTCACACATTAATCACAAATTAATTATAAAAATATAATTTATTGTGACAATAATAATAATAAGTAACATGCATGAGAATAATCAGTGAATATTTAGGTATGGCATAAGTATAGAATTTGGCAGTGATTTAACACAATTTCTAGACAGCTAAATAGCAACAGTTATATCGACATGTATGCAGTTTTCAACAAGATTTAGGACAAGACACTTCACTTTGAAATCAGCTAGCTAAGCATTCCTTAACACAGAACACTTGGCATCATCAAAGCATAAAGCAATAAAAACTTTGTCTGACAGTCCAATCACACGGAATTAACTAATTCACTGCTGGCTACAATTCTCATACGCAAGATATCCTTCTATATTGCAATTTTACAAATACAATATTTCTCATACTAGACCATTTGACCATTCCTATGTCCATCCAACAAGAATAATTCTAACCAGATTTTACGTTTGCAGAATTTTTACTTGCCTAATTAAGATTTACTATTTCTAAATTAAGTAAGCTAATATATCTGGATAATTGCCTGGTATTCTATTTTTAAAGTTAAAAGTGATATAGAGTTCATTGGTCCACCTACAGGAATGGAATTACGAATTCTATATATTATTAAAGAATCATGACTCCTTAATGTTGGAATCACCAGCTTTTATCCAAGTATATTCTGCCTTTTAGTAAAATGAATTAATTAAATTAATTTATAAAACCAGTATTATTACCAGCTCTTGGTAGAATTTCTCTTTTTCAGGTTTGGATATGTGTCCCATAAATGGTGAATGCAAGTTTGTTGAGAATTGTGTGAAAATAGAAAAGTTTTCAGTGTTCTGCATTTTAAAGAATTTCAAAGTTAAGTGTTAGTTGGAAAAGATACAAAGAATTAGGTGTGTCCAGCTTTGGCTCCAGGTATCAGATTTTAGAGGTTAGATGTGAGTCCATCCTCAGAGTGAGTGTCTCCGTGTGTCTCTCCTTTGTCCTTAATTTTTAAAGGAGAAGTTCTCTATACGTCACTAGTTGATAGAGTAAGGTGGGCGTGTCTTCCCTACAGTCTATCATCTAGATTTTGGTCAGTAGATGGCGCAATTACATAATAGAAAATTCTTGTCAGTGGGTTGATTTACCTTTTTGTATAATGGGTTAACTGAATTTCGTGATGCATTTGACATCATCTTGGTTATCTTTATGACATCTATTCGTCAAAGACCTGTCAATCTTCAAAGTGTTTTCTTTGGTTTTCACCAGACAGAGCATCTACCATTAAATTAGATTTTGACACGTCCTAGCCTTAGTTTCACCGTCTTAATACAATGAAACTTTGTAAGATTACGTTGGTTTTTAAAAAGTAATGACCAGCTTCTATTTTCTTAACGTCTTTGACTAGATGGATGTTATTACCATTATTTTTATCTTCAATTGATAGAATTATTTAGCCCAATTTAATTTGTTTATTACATGGTTATTGTAAGATGGACAACATAACATTTCAGATGCCTTTCACTTTTTGTTTCTTTTCAGTGTAATAGGTTATTTTCATGGCAACTTTTGCTCGTTTTTCTATGATAGTCTTGGCTAGCATTAACTATTTCTCTCAATAATGCTTCTGATGTTAAAGAATGGAATGTGGAGAAAATAACTTGAGCCAGGGCCGTCTTTAATATGGATTGGACCCTGGGCAAACATTTGCTTGGGCCCCCTGAACCCGGTCGTCCCCTCCCTGGCATGCAATCATGCCCCCCACCCCAACGCAGAGGCGGACGTAAAGTAGAGAGGGCTCTGGTGCATGAATTATTTTGGGCAAGAGGGGGCAAAAGGTAGATCCCCATCTGTCATGCAACTCCAACAATGCTTTGACAGCTGGGGCGCTACCATTTTCCTATGCATGCAGGGTTATATTTAGCACTGAGCAGTATTTGTGTGTTTGAGTGTAAGCATGTTTTTGTATGGAGTATGTTTGTGTGAATGTAGGGGTGTGTTTGTATGTGGAGATGGCATTTAAATGCAAGTATGCATTTATGTGTAGTGTTGGTTTATGAATACACTGGTGTGTTTATATATAATTTTGTTGTTTAAAAAAAGAGGTGTGTTTATATGTAGTGTTGAAGTTTGAATGCAGGTGTGTATTTGCGTGTAGTGTTGAATGCTGAGATGTATGCACAAATACACATGCACTGTTACAAACACACACACACACACACACTGTGATACACATACACACACAGAAACACTTGCAGATACACAGATATACACAATCATACAGATGCAGCTATACAGACACATTTACACACACTGACACACACACATACAGACACACAACCTGGCACACATGCAGACACACAGATGCACACATGCACACAGATACACTGACAACATACAGATACACAGACACACACAATGACAACATACAGACACACAGATACATAACCTGACAAATGCAGATACAAACATTGGCTACATACAGATACATGCACAGGTATACACACTGGCACACACACACAGATACATACATACTGACAACATACAGATACACGCTGACACACACACACACAGACACTGTGACAGACATACTGACACTGTGACAGACATACATACTGACACATACACAGACATACTGACTGGCACACTGACATACATACAGACACACAAACTGACACACACAGACATACTGACATACACACAGACATACATACTGACACACACACAGACATACATACTGACACACACATAGACATACAAACTGACACATACATACTGACACTCACACAGACATACATACTGACACACACATAGATAATACAAACTGACACACAGACATACTGACACACACAAAGACATACAAACTGACACACACAGACAGACACTCTTCAGTTTCCTACCTTTGAAAGAGGCTTCCTTCCTTGGGGTCCAGTGTGCTGGCTGGGGTAGTTGGGAGTTGGGGGTCTGGCTCTCCTTGCTCCCCCTCCTCACTGGATCCTGGCTAGCAGCCTCCCATGAGGCCCGATATCTTTGAGGTGGGAGGAAGTGATTCGCGGACGTCACTTCCTCCAATGCAGCCGTTAAGCAAGGACCCGGTCGCGCTGTTAAAGGGCCACAGCGCCGACCGGACCCCTGCTGGAACATGCTCACTGGGTGGCCCTAAAGGTATGGGCCACCCGGGGGGGGCCCCTTAGTGTGCGGGCCCCGGTGCAGCCGCAATACTAGCACTGAGGGCCCATTAGGTAGGGAAATATTTTTAAAAAATAATTTTTTATTGCAGGCGACGGGGCCCACGGGGCAGCTGCTTTGGGCCCCCCATGAGTAACTGGGCCCAGGGCAGCTGCCCCGTTTGCCCCTCCTTAAAGACGGCCCTGACTTGAGTGCTTGATAAGTCCAGATAGCCCGTCTGCTTCCACCTTGAGAGACTGTGCTGCATTCTTTGTCTGTAGTCGAATGTTGACCTCTATTTGATCTCTTACAAAAGGAACTTTGATAAGATGGTCTCTGTCCTTAAAAGGTTTATTCCACTGTGGCTTTTTGCAATCTTCAGGCATTTGCTTTGGTAAATAGTCTAATCTGCACCTGAATAGTCTGCCTGGTTCAAATGATGGATCACAGTTCTTTGACGCAGACTAATTTCTTAACCAGACTACCCTTCTTGCCACTGGCGATAAACCCATGGCTTTAGCTGATAATTTCACAGCTTCCAGTGAAGAATCAGTTAAGCAGTGAGATGCCATCTTGATGTTCTGTAGAAGTCAGACTGGGTCTACTTTACACTTCGTATATTCTCTGCAATTATTCTAGCTAGAATATCGGAGCCCTAGCCACAGACATCCCTGCAATGAGAATTTTGAGCTGCAGAAGCAAAACAGTTTCCTTAGTGAGGACTCAGTCAATTTTCCCTGAGAGTCTTTCAGGCTGCTGGAATCAACTATGAAAGGGTAGTTTTCTTTTTCCAGCTGTACTATTGAAACATCTTCCAGTTTACAAATCTGTCTTCATAATAGAATATAATGTTTAAGTGCTTGGAAATAAATGCATGTTATTTCTATTCCCTCAGCACAAGGTTTATTTTGGCACTCTAATTCAAACTACTGAATTTATGGCATTGGGCTGCCAAACCTAAATAAAATTAAGGCTAGTGCACTGTAAGTGGTTGATAAGCCATTTAATATTTGCCATGTAAAACCCATGCATTTTGTACTGACTGATCTCTTCTTGTATGTATTAAGTTAGGTCATACAGGTGACATACAGAAAACCTTTGTCACTCCAGTCTGTTGTACAGTGGAACCTCTGAACTCAAACTGTTAGAAAAGGTTGTTTGAAGACTGAATTTTCCATAGAAATTAGTGTAAAATTGGATTAATTTATTCCAGACCCCCAAAAATACTTAGTTTAACAGATTACAGTTTAATACCTTAAATGCATAAATTACAGAAAACCAATAAACACTGTAAATGAAAATGTAACTTCACGTCAGCTCAGTTTGCTGACAGAATGGAGTTCGCTTTGTCTAGGGCTAGAATGCAGATTAGTCATGCCAACAAGGTTAATGCTGTTTAATTTTGTTCTAATTCAGAACTTTGTTTGGGTACTGAGACATTTTCTTCTTCAAATGATTTGTTCCAATACTGATTTGTTCGAGTAAGGGAGTGTTCCAGAACAGAGGTTTTACTGTATGGGTGTTCAACTGCTACAGATTCTCAGGAGACCACTAAAGCATAGTTACATAGCTGAAAAGAGACTTGCGTCCATCAAGTTCAGCCTACCTCACATTTGTTTTTTTGCTGTTGATCCAAAAGAAGGCAAAAAAAACCCAGTTTGAAGCACAATTTTGCAACAAGCTAGGAAAAAAATTCCTTCTTGACCCCAGAATGGCAGTCAGATTTATCCTTGGATCAAGCAGTTATTACCCTACATTGAAAGATTATATCCTTGAATATTCTGTTCTTGCAAGTATGCATCTAGTAGCCGTTTGAACATCTGTATGGACTCTGATAAAACCACTTCTTCAGGCAGAGAATTCCACATCCTGATTGTTCTTACAGTAAAAAAACCTTTCCTTTGCCTTAGACGAAATCTTCTTTCTTCCAGTCTAAACGCATGGCCTCGTGTCCTATGTAAAGTCCGGTTTGTGAATAGATTTCCACACAATGGTTTGTATTGGCCCCGAATATATTTGTATAATGTTATCATATCCCCTCTCAGGCGACGTTTTTCTAAACTAAATAGGTTTAAATTTGTTAACCTTTCTTCATAGCCTGATATGTTCCATTCCTTTTATTAGTTTTGTAGCCCGCCTCTGCACTTTTTCTAGTGCCATAATATCCTTCTTTAGAACAGGTGCCCAAAATTGCACAGCATATTCAATATGGGGTCTTACCAGTGATTTATAAAGAGGCAAAATTATATTCTTGTCCCGAGAATGAATGCCCTTTTTCATGCATGACAATACCTTACTGGCCTTGGCCACTGCTGATTGACATTGCACATTGTTGCATAGTTTGTTGTCTATAACAATTCCCAAGTCCTTTTCATGTGTTGTTATCCCTAATTCGCTTCCATTAAGGGTATACGTTGCTTGTGTATTCTTTACGCCGAAGTGCATAACTTTGCATTTTTCAACATTAAATTTCATCTGCCATTTGAGTGCCCAGTCCCCAGTCTATCTAAATCCCTCTGCAGCAAAGTAATATCTTGCTCACATTGTATTGTTTTACAAAGTTTGGTGTCATCTGCAAACACTGAAACATGACTTTCAATGCGGTCTTCAAGATCATTTATAAACATGTTAAATAGAAGGGGTCCCAGAACAGACCCCTGAGGGACACCACTTGCCACCTCTGTCCAGCTTGAAAATGTACCATTAATGACAACTCTTTGTACTCTGTTTTTAGCCAATGTTCTACCCAAGAACAAGCATTTTCATCTAGACCGATTTCCTTGAGTTTGAACACTAATCTATTGTGTGGAAATTTATCAAATGCCTTGGCAAAATCCAAATAGATCACATCCACGGCAACATCCTGATCTATACTTCTACTTACTTTTTCGTAGAACGCAATCAAGTTAGTTTGACATGACCGGTGCTTCATAAAACCATGCTGATTTTTGCTGATAACCATGTTCTTCTCAAGGAATTCTTGAATATTATCCCTTAATAACCTTTCAAATATTTTACCAGCCACAGAAGTTAAGCTCATAGGTCTATAATTTCCAGGCAAGGATTTTGAACCCTTTTTGAATATAGGAACCACATCTGCCTTCCTCCAATCCTCCGGAACACTTCCTGAAAGAAAAGAATCTTGAAAGATTAAAAACAGAGGTTCACTTATTTCTGCACTTAGTTCCTTAAGTACACGTGGATGGATACCGTCAGGCCCTGGAGCTTTGTTTATATTAACTTTCTTTAGTTGCTGCAGCACCTTGTCTTGAGTTAACCAATTACAATTATTCTGCAAGTTTTTAGTAGCAATCATTTGCACATCTATTGCCATGGGTTCTTCCTTAATATATACGGAGGAGAAATAGTTATTTAAAATTCCTGCCTTTTCCTGGTGTTCATTAACTAACAAACACCCCCGTTTCAGTTTTTAGTGTACCTACACTTTCATTTTTTATTTTATTTTTTAGAATTTATGTACTTAAAAATGCTTTGGGGTTGGTTTTGCTCTCTTCAGCTATCATTATTTCATTTTGAAGTTTAGCAAGTCTAATTGCCTTTTTGCACGCATTATTTGCATCCTTATATCTTTTATAAGATGCATCTGATTTGTCCGATTTAAATGCTTTAAATGCCCTTTTCTTAGTTGTAATCTCTTGTTTTACTTCTCTACTAAGCCACATTGGTTTTAATTTGTTTCTTTTATATTTATTTCCCAACGGTACATACTGAGAAATGTACCTTTTTAATATTTGTTGGAAGATGATCCATTTATCCTCAGTGTTCTTTTCACTAAAGAGTTTATGCCAGTCAATATATTGTAAAGCTTCCCTTAACTTATTGAAATTGGCCTTTTTAAAATTATATGTTTTAGTATTCCCATGTGCTTTTGTTTTTTTGAGTTTATTTCAAAGGACACTATATTGTGATCACTATTTCCCAAGTGCTCACCTACTTGAATGTTGGTCAAAAGATCAACGTTGTTTGTTAAAACCAGGTCCAGACAAGCATCCATTCTAGTTGGTGCTTGTACAAGTTGTGACATGAAGGTGTCATTTAACAAGTTTAAAAACCTAATTCCCTTTGCTGAGGCACTAGTCCCTCTGTCCCAATTTATATCTGGGTAATTAAAATCTCCAATAATTAAAGTGTTACCCAGATTTGCAGCTTTTTCAATTTGCTCAAACAGCTGTTATCCTTGTCAATATTAACATTAGGTGGTTTATAACATATCCCAACCAATAGTTGGTTTCCCTTCTTTTCCCCCAAGCAGATATTTACCCATAAAGCTTCCACATTATCCTCCTCGCATTCCATTTGCTTAACATTTGGTTTTAAATCATGTTTGACATACAAACATACCCCACCACCCTTCTTGTTTTTCCTATCCTTCCTAAATAACATGTACCCATTTAAGTTAGCTGCCCAGTCATGTGTCTCATCCATCCATGTTTCAGTTATGCCTATTATATCATATTGTTTAGTGTATGCTAATGCCTCTAGTTCCCCCATTTTGTTATTTAGGCTCCTTGCATTAGTAAGCATACATTTAATATTATGCGTCACTTGTATATTTTGTGAATTTGCACCATTACACAGCTTCTCTGTTCTGAGCTTGCCCCTCCCCCTGTTTCCACCCCCCTTATACTGTGCTAAAGCCCATCTCCTTTCTGTCCTATCTCCATTTTGTAGATTGCTATGACCCTCCCCCCCTACTACTGGTTTAAAATCTCCAACCTTCTAGCCATCCTATCCCCCAGCACTGCAGACCCTCTCCCGTTTAGCTGCAATCCATCACCACTATAAAGGTTGTACCCAATCGCAAAGTCGGCCCAGTGCTCTAAAAACCCAAAACCCTCCTTCCTGCACCAAGACTTAAGCCACACATTGACCTCTAATCTCCCGCTGCAGGTAATATCTCAGAGAATACCACCTTGGAGGTCCTTTTCTTAAGTTTGCTACCTAATTCCCTGAAATCATTCTTTAGGACCTTCCATCTTCCTCTTACTTTGTCATTGGTACCAACATGGACCATGACCGCTGGGTCATCCCCAGCCCCTCCCAATAATCCATCCACTCTGTCAGCAACATGCCGGACCCGGGAGACAGCAAACTGTCAGGTTGAGCCGATCAGAGCGGCAGATTGCCCTATCTGCTCTTAATGATAGAGTCCCCTACCACCACAACCTGTCTTGCCTTCCTTACATTTTGATCCCCACCCGTACTAGGGGGGCTGTTAGCTCGGCTGTTAGAAGTAACAGCTTCCTCTAATACAGCTACATCTTCCCTCAAACGGGCAAATCTGCTAGGTTGCACCAAATCAGGACTAGCTAGCCCTTTCCTCTTCCCTCCCCCCTGCTTCCTCGCCCCACTGTCACCCAGCTACATGCCTGTTCCCCATCTGTCTTATCTCCTCCCTCTCCACTACCTGTCCCCACTAAACTCTGCTCAGTGAGCAGTAGACTCCTCTCAAGATTGTCAATCTCCCTCAAAGTTGCGATTTTTTTTTTTTTAAGATCTCCAATCTGAGCTTCCAGAGAAGCCCCTCGCACACAACCATCACAGAGGTATGGACCCTGGATAGGTACATCCAGGCATCCATACATGCAACAAGATGTGCATTGAGTCAAACCAGCAATCTTGCTAACACTCATTTCCCATTGAAACAGAAAAAAAAAAAACCCACCAATTACTTCCTTAGTTTAAAACCCTTGTTTGTTTTAACTCCTGGTTTTCTAACGCCTACTTGAAAGTCTACTTAATAGAGGCTGCTTTCAAATAATGTGAGCAAGCTCAGTGAGTTAGGGGTGTGCCTTTATGGGGATACAAATCCCACACAGGTGCAATTAATGAACACTCCCCCAATCAATCAAGCAGCAGCACAAAAAAAGGGGGGGAAACCAGAACACAAAAAAAGAATTTAAACAAAATGTTTTTATTTTTTTTAAACCTTACCAATTTAAGATTAAACAAAAATAAAATACAAACCACTCCAAGTAACTCCTGGTTTTCTAACTCCTACTTGAAAGTCTACTTAATAGAGGCTGCTTTCAAATAATGTGAGCCTAATAAAGCAGGGCTCGACAAATCCCAGGCGCCTGGGATTTGTCAGCCCGTTCACTCCTACTCCAATCCCAGTGTAGGTTTCTGTGTGCAGGTGTACCAGGAGGAAGTGATCTGTAATTACTTTCTCCCGGCGCTGCAGCAGCACAGAGAACTAGCAAGCTAGGAGGACACTTTGTAAAATTCTCTTCTCCACCCGCCCCTTTCCATAGACCTGACCGCCCACACAATAGTTCCCCTGTGCGGCTTCAGCACCAGGAGGAAGTAATTGCAGATCCCTTAACTCCCTGCCAGCGCAGTGAGCTGCACATGAGAGGAGTCTTAACCAGCGGCAGCCCACTTCTGTTAGTTGCAGGCAATCTAATGTCTGCTGCTGTGCCCAGTCCCACTGGACCCTGGGGAAGCCACTCTCCTGCACCCTAAAAGGTAGGAAACAGGAGAGTGGCTCAAATTAGGTATTCACTTTGTGTGTATCTGTCCTGCATGTAAGTCTGTGTCTGCATGTGTGTATTTGTCTGTGTGCATCTTTAATTCTGTGTGTATCAAATATCTTGTGAGTGTGAGAGGACATTCATGTCTGCATGCATCTGATTCTTTGTATCAAATACATATCTTGTGAGTGAGAATGTGTCTGTGTGTCCTCCGATCACATGGGAATGGTGTTTTTACTCACCTGTTTGCCAGTGCTGTGCCAGTCTCACCACAGCTTGCCTGCCTCCATAACTATCAACATCTCATAGTTAAGTATTAAAGCAATGCATCTCTAGGGGGAACGTTTAATCCTGCCTCTATGCTGAATGTAGGTGCTACACATGAGATAGACACTTTAATGGCCATTTGAGTGATTGCCACTAGAGGTGTTAATAGGCAGCAAGGTAAACACTGCCTTCTCTGAAAATCCTACAGAGACAGGTTAGACACCAGAGTCACTAAATTAAGCTGTAGTGTTTCTGGTGACTATAGGGTCCCTTTAAGAATTGTATTTTTGACTTTGGAAACACTGGCTCCTTGGTGGAAAGCAAATTTGTCAAGCACTGCATTAAAGCATCTATTTTAATATTCATTTATGCTTGAGCCATTTTGTCATTGTGGTACTTTCTAACCAGTTTTAGAGTGGGTAAACTTGAGTCAGCCATGATTTGATGCTTATAGAAGCTTGTCAATACACCAAACATGATCCCACATTCACCATTATAAGACACATTTTAATAGGCAGGTTCTTCAGCTTGAGTTATTTATGCTAATAAGTAAACACCTCAGCTTTTAACCCCTTAAGGACTGGACTTTTTGCGATGTACATTTGCGACCAGGCATATTTTTACACTTGTGGTGTTTGGCTGTAATTTTCCGCTCTCATTTACTGTTCCCATACAAATTATATATTGTTTTTTCCAGAACAAAAGGGGCTTTTACATACCATTTATATAATCTCATGTATTTTAATTTAAAAAATTAAATAGATGAAAAATTGAATACGTTTGACTTTTACTTGAAAAATCTTTTACTCATCTACAAAAGCGAATGAAAAAACTGCTAAATAGATTCAAAATTTTGTCCTGAGTTTAAAAATACCTAGTGTTTACGTGCTTTTTTTGCATTGTATAGGGCTATAGGTACAAGTAGGATATTGCGGTTTCAAAACATACATTTTTAAAATTTATCAATAGTGACATTGTAACACTATTATCTGTCATAAATCTCTGAACACCCCACATGTACATATTTTTTTAAAGTAGACAACCCAGGGTATTCAGTATGGGGTATGTCCAGTCTTTTTTAGTAGCCACTTAGTCGAAAACACTGGCCAAAGTAAGCATTCATATTTGTGTGAAAAAAGTAAAAACTAAACTGAACGCTAATTTTGGCCAGTGTTTGTGACCAAGTGGTTACTAAAAAAGACGGGACATACCCCATTTGCAATACCTTGGGTTGTCTTCTTTTGCAAATGGTATGCCATCATGGGGGTAATTCTCATTCCTGGGCTACCATACGCTCTCAAAGGCAACGTAACTAACCTGGCCATTTTCAATGTAAAAATATTTGACCCATATATTTGACCTTGTAACTTTCAAAAATGCTATAAAACCTGTACATGGGGGGTACTGTTTTACTCGGGAGACATCGCTGAACACAAATATTAGTGTTTTAAAACTGGAAAACGTATCACAACAATTATATCATCAGTAAAAGTGCTGTTTGTGTGTGAAAAATGCAAAAAAAGTCACTTTCACTGACAATATCATCGCTGTGATATGTTTTACTGTTTTGAATCACTAATATGTGTTCAGCGAAGTCTCCCGAGTAAAACAGTACCCCCATGTACAGGTTTTAGGGTGTCGTAGAACGTTACAGGGTAAAATACAGTGCTAGCAAATTAAATTCTCTGGAATTTCGGCCTGGGTTGGCAGGCAGGTCCCTCAAATTGCAATCAATAAAATTACTGAATTATGTAAAAATATTCCATAAATATGCATGTAGAATTTAAATATATATGCTTATATATTTGAAGTCTACGTGTATATTTATATAATTTTGTATATGGACATACGAAATATACATATTTTTATATACATAGATATATACAAATTCATTCTAAGTGTATTTTGATATAAATATATTAATTTTAAAATACAGTTAGAATAAAATTTCATATAGCTATATAATTTAAAAAAATTTAAAAAAAAAATTTAAATTACATATTTAATATATACAATATATAATTATATATTAACTGTGTGTAATTTAATTATAAGTGTTTTATATTAATATAAGTACATATTAATATAAAAATACACTTAGTATGATATATATGATATAGACATATAGATATAATATATGTATATATCATATATACACAGATAAAAAAAATTTATTTTTAATTAACACTAACTTTATTTTTTTTATTGATTTTACACTAGCAGGGAGACTGCCTGTCAGCACAGACAGTCCCCCTGCAGGCAGACACTAGGACCCCTATTGTGACCATGTGATCGCTGTGTTGAGTGATCACATGGCCACAGGGGTCCTAATTCAGTGTGGGGAGACTGTCTGGGCTGCAGGCAGTCTCCCCACAACCGGAGCCACGCTGATCGCCGCCGGGGGAATGACAGCGATCAGGTAGGTAAATAGGACTGTTAGGACGGGAAGGGGTTAAAAAGCAGTTTAGAAATACCACCAATTAAAAAAATTAAAAAAGTTGATATTTAGCTCTACTAGTGATTGCAATTTTCCCCAATTGGACAGCTGATTAACCATTTAAGTTAACAGTTTCTAGATGAAATGTGGTGTTTAAGTGATGCCAGCATACTGAATGCTTGAGAGGTGCAGTGAAAACTTTACTGTAATAAGTACTTACAAATTGAAGTTTATTCAAATATGTACAACCACCTCAGATCAAGGCCAACAGATTAAAAACTATTTACAGAATATAAAGTAGAAAAATACATAGTATTTGCTGTAGAGACAAGTGACCAGTTGGAATACAAACATTTCCAGATATAGTCTAGTCCAATTGAGAAGTCATTGGATGTTCCATAAACTTTAAAATCAAAGCGTACTGCCTTTGGAAGAGTATGAAATTGCTTTCTTTAAGTGTGGGGGGAGTTTTTCCATCCCAGATAATCAAGATTAGTTTGGCCACTTTAAAATAAAAGTCAAATGACAGTCCACCATAGTTTAAACAGATGCTTCATTCATACTATCAGAACTTAAGTCCTGTTCCTCCTCACACTCTGCTTCATCACACCTTGCTTCTTCCAAGTCTAAATTTTTTAGATCTTCAAGGCTCTGTGGGGCACTTCCAGTTAGCCTCTGGAGGAGAAAAAAAAAAAAAAAAAACACATTAATTTTAGTCAGACACCTGATTTGTAGTGAATTCTTATCTGAATGACCGTTTATGAAACCGTATCTGGAAGAGATACAACTTTTATATCACATTCTGGCTATTTAGGCATGCAGGTTTCAATATGGCATTTAGATTGTAAACTCGCATGTCTAGAATTTCATGTAGTTTGACGTGAAAAGTTTGCTTGTTAAAGAGAAAGTCACCTTAACACCATTTAAGATCAAGTATAGAAAGTAATTTGTTAAAAAATTTGAGAAGCTCACGTGTACCTGTAGTATATGACTGGATCATTAAGCTACACACTAACTTTTGCCCAGAGAGTGTTGGACAGTCAGTCTGAGGTCACTTCACAGGAAGACCATTGAAACACTGTCACATTGAAAACACTAACAAGGTGCATGTATATAACTAGACCTGTCATAAAGGGAGGGTTGTTTTTACATATACTGAATTTAATAATTCAGTTCACAACAACTTGAAAGGATTATATTAAAGTGAGGTGACTATTGTCCTTTAAGTCACCAAGCGCTTTGTCTATTACAGGCATAGGCAACTGTCGTACTCCAGATGTTTTGGACTATACCGCCCATGATGGTTTGCCAGCATTATTGTGTAAGCATTGTGGGGGATGTAGTCATCAGGAGTGCCAAATGTGGCCTCTCTCTGGTCTATTAGATGCTAAGGTTAGTGGAAACCAGGTTAAGATCAAAATGTTTCTAGAATGGAGAGAGTTTAAAGAGGAACTATACTGCAAGAAAAAAAAAAATTCTCATTAAAAAGGAATGCAAGCCAGTGACTATTTTAGTTTGTGGTACAGTGCTAGAGAATTCCTTGAAAAGGAATCATTGTGCATCAGCAGGCATAGAGACAAAACTGATACATTGAGTGGAAGTATGGTAAATTGACTTGCAAAGTGATGCAGACTTTATCAGTACACAATATAACTTACATTAGCAGGTAAACAGCCTCAGCTACAGTTTGTCACTTACCTCAATCATATTAGTCATGTATTGCACATGTCCAGCAAGCTCCATTAACTCGTCATTTTCCTGCTTCAAGCGCTCGATTTCATTATCTTTGAATTCTATTTCTTTGTGTAGCTATAGAAGGTTACAAAAAAGTTGCAGATTAGCAATTGTGTGACCAGTACATACAAAGGTGCACCAAGCTTAGGTACCCTGTAGGAGGTAAACATTTACATAGCATGTACCAGCATTTGCTTGGAAACTAGAAAGCTAGTCTTACGCAATTGGTACTTTAACCCCCTTGAATACTGCTTTATAAGTAGTCATTGTGGTAGGAATCCATGTACAGTGTTTCATCTTTAGATGATTCACATTCAGAAATGGCAGTAGTGCCCTTACTAGCTTCACCCCTGGCACGTTACTTAGGCAGTCTAGAACTTTGACAGACTTCATATTGGGCAGCCTTGTACAGTGTGCTTGTAATAGGAGGCCTAGATCTCTCCACTAGTACCTGGCATGGCTCAGAGCATGTGTAGAAGCATACAATAGGACAGTGGAGAAGGAAGTGATTCAACATCGAAACTATTGTTCTTACCCTGGTGCTAGATGGAAGTTTTATGTTCTATTTACAGTGTGAGTGAACATAAGTGCCCAGTAGGGCAGTATAAGTTAAGTGACAATGTAAGCCTACCTTTTCATTCTCTTGCAGTACTTCATAAAGTGCCTTTCTTCTTTCCTCTGCTATTTCCTTCCAGTAGAGGTAAGTAGGATTCTCTGAAAAAAAATTAAAAAAAAAAATCAGAACTTGTGTTAAAGACTTTAAAATGCTTTTGCACTACCAAGTTAACCAGAGTTTGCTAAAGTTAAAATTAAAAGCAGTTAAATGTACCTTTCACCATAAGTTCAAATGCTTCATTTGAACATCCTCGATTTTCTCCTTGTTCTGGGTCAATAGCAATTTCCACTTTCGCTTTCTTTGACGATTGCTGATCGTTCCACAGTTTTCTTTTTGTAGAATTCTTGGTGGGCTGTAAGTTATAATATAACTATTAATGCTTACAGTGCAAGATAGTTTATTGCATTATTTCTACAATTCTGCATTTGGAAGACAAGTGATCATTAACAAACATGATTTAGACCAGTCATGATAGACTTTAATGCATGTCTTCAGGTTTTTCGTTATAGCTCTAAAATTTTGATTAAGAATTAGGTTTCTTAATATGCAAGTTACTCAACCCGATTAAAGTCACATTTTCTGAAGACCGATAAGATAAAGTAGAAAATGGCTATTGTGCAAGAAGAGGTTTTCCATACCTCTTTATCTCTTCCAACAAGATGGCCAGCTGCAGAGGGTTGGATAACCTTTAGAGTCCTCCTTGGAGCAACACAGGCATTTGTCTTATCCACCAAGTAGTTCTGAAAATAAAGGTTTTAAAGATCTTTAAGTTTCCTAGAACATTGTGACAATGGGAAATTATAGGTTTACTGACCATGCAGCGTTAACTTAAGGCCAGACAATTCATTGTTTTACAAGACTATCAGCCCACTTTGTATAAACAAGTTGGTTACAGTCAATAAGCAGGTTTGACTTTAAATAGCTAGCTACATTACCTTCATGCCATTGCAAACAAAAAGGTAGCTAGCTAAATAGGTTAGAAGTGTATCACTACATTACCGTGAGAAAGTTGCTGATTCACATTGTACTCTACATGACACAAGCACAACTTTCCCACGGTCAGGTTGCTGATTATTATCTGACTGTCACTCTACAAAACAAATGGCAAAGACTGTGGGAACCAACATTGCTAAACATTTCAGCTATTATTTAAAACCTTTCAAAGTTATGGATTAGTTGACATTCACCAAATTGCAACACTTGACACCAGTGGCTCAAATGACAAAACCGAGCATGTAGTTTACCTATCTTATGGGAAAATCTTACTTGTTCAAGCTGCAGTTAGGACTACTACTATACTTCTAACTTTTTGCCTTTGTAGCAAGTAATTTTTAACCCTTCAAAATACAAGAGCTAAAGAGATTAATACATTAGCATTTATTAAGTGACGTATTAAAAATAAACCACCATTTAAATGCATCTACAGACTACAACATTGGTTTAATCAGATGAGATTCTAAATACCCATCTGCATAATCACCAAGATTTAGGTACAGCATTTAGTGTATGGAACAGCCATAACAAAATAGCATTCCAAACTATGTCACTGCATTTTCAATGACCTACTCAAAAGTAACTTATAGTGCTTATTTTTATGGCAGACATTGAAAGTTATATTATAAAGTCAAAATTACATTTTCAGATTAGATTTGATTCTAGCTTTTTTCAATCCGAGTAAAATATTGGATATATGTTTAGTTACCTTTGACATTGAAGGCTTCTCTGAGTCAGATCTCTGCTTCATATTTGTATTCATTTCAGGTCTACAAAAAATAAAAATCCACCTGTTGATTAGAGCAGTTCCTTTTTTTTTCAGCCTACACAACTAGACAGGGGGACTTGAAATAAAGATGTTACAAAGAATCAAAACCAGTTTATACTTAAGTCAATTTTGGACAATTATCTAGGCTTTACATCTGCTACATTACAATTTAAATAGTCATTTGTCTCAGACTCACTTAACAAGTAATTGATAGAAACCATGCTGGCTCATTTTAGATTAGCAGCAAGAATGCAGTCACATGGGTTTTACTTTTGACTAGGCATCAAGTTTTTATTGACCAAAATGTAAAAGTCATGTCATTTAGCCAACAAAAATCCAGCCACACCAGTTGCAAGAAATTAAGCAATTATTGAATATCAGTATGTAATTAAAAATTAAGGAATACAACAGCAAGCTAGACAAAATACCTGGTCTGTTCATATACCAAAGGTATACACCGTTTAGTTCTGTGTAGCAAGTAAACCCAGCATAGACTTAAAGGACCACTATAGTGCCAGGAAAACTTGTTTTCCTGGCACTATAGTGCCCTGAGGGTGCCCCCGCCCTCAGGGACCCCCTCCCGCCCGGCTCTGGGGAGTGGAGAGGGTTAAAACTTACCTTTTTTCCAGCGCCAGGAGCTCTCCTCCTCCGATCCTCCCATTTGGCTGAATGCGTGCACATTAAGCAGGTCTCATAGGAAAGCTTTCATAATGCTTTCCTATGGATGCTTGCATGTTCTCACTGATTTTTCAATGAGACAGCCACTAGAGGATTTGGAGGATGGATTAACCCATTTATAAACATAGCAGTTTCTCTGAAACTGTTATGTTTATTTAAAAAAAAAAATATGGGTTAATCCTAGAGGGACCTGGCACCCAGACCACTTCATTAAGCTGAAGTGGTCTGGGTGCCTAGAGTGGTCTTTTAAGATGTAAGTCACCCCACTACTCATTTAGTGTACCTAATGCCTTCTAAGCATACTGAGTAATTACAGACTTTTTTTACACAAGTTTTAATTTGTTAGAGTTTTACAAGGGCCATGTTTGAGATCAGAGTTGGGAGGGAAAGACTTACAAATGTTATATTCTGAAACCAGTCCATTCACAGAAACACATTAAGTAGTTAACTCCCTTCATGTTTTAATCCCGTTACTAACCCACATTACTATGTTAAACGTTGAGTGCTTTTTCCAGTGCCAAGACAGTCTGCTCACTATCCTGTTCTACCTTTGCAACATTAGTTCTAAGGAACACTGCCTCAGTTAAAAACAGAGGCTAGTGTCATTACTCCAGACCACACCAGGCCAATTTGTTGCCTTGGCATCATCTTGCTCGGTGTTACGCCAGGATATTAACTAAGTGGCTATGGAGGCGATTGACAGCCAGTAGGTGTGCATGTATTTTTATTTCTTAGTGTCCCTTTAAGCAAACTAAGAAATCACATGTTAAGTGGTCAGTTCCAATTACAAGCACAACACAGACAGCTCCCATAGCACTGCATGGGGACTGGAAACAAAGCTGCCTCTCACACAGACACGGCCAGCCACATCCACAGAGTAAAGCTGCCTCTCACACAGACACGGCCAGCCACATCCACAGAGTAAAGCTGCCTCTCTCACACAGACACGGCCAGCCACATCCACAGAGTAAAGCTGCCTCTCTCACACAGACACGGCCAGCCACATCCACAGAGTAAAGCTGCCTCTCACACAGACACGGCCAGCCACATCCACAGAGTAAAGCTGCCTCTCACACAGACACGGCCAGCCACATCCACAGAGTAAAGCTGCCTCTCACAGACAGTGAGGTTAAGTGAGGCCGCCCATAGACATGGTATAGCCTACACTAAATACTGCAAAGCATCATGGAAGTTGTAGTTGTATAGCAGGCGGCAGACTCCAGTACAGTAAGTCCTCACAGTGTGTAGGTAGCGCTGATAGCCGGCCAGCCATGACCACACTCGGTATGATGAGCTCCGGGCTCGGAGCCCGCTCTCCGCCATCACACGGTGAGGGACCGGCTCACATGAGCCACACGCAGGCCGAGCACCGCCCGACACCGCGGCCAATGGGAGACGGCGGAACACAGCGCCAAAACCTGAACAGCGGCCGGATTACACCGAGCCCGGCATCCAGCCCCCCGCCATACGAGCCCGCACCCAGCCCGGCATCCAGCCCCGCCATCCACCAGCCTCGGCATCCAGCCCCCTGCCATCACACCGAGCCCGGGAGCGCATCCAGCCCCCCCGTTATCACACCGAGCCCGGCATCCAGCCCCGCCATCCACTGACCTCAACCCACTGGCCCGGCATCCAGCCCCCCGCCCCCTTCCCCCTCCGTTATCACACACATGAGCCCGGCACCCAGCCCCGCCCCCGTTATCACACCGAGCCCGGCATCCAGCCCCCCGTTATCACACCGAGCCCGGCATCCAGCCCCCCTCGCCCCCCGTTATCACACCGAGCCCGGCACCCAGCCCCGGAAACCCTCAGCCTTACACATCGTCAACAGCAGCTCCCTGACCGCCGCCAGCCTCCATTACTACAGAAACCAAATACATTAACACAGCGCTACAGGGCTGGCACGAGACCCGGTAAACTGCCGCCACCCGCTACGGCGCGAAGCCGATCACGTACCTGCGCGCGAGCATCAACCTCAGTTTGTCCTTCTCACTGTGTTATGGTCCAACCTTCCCGCGCTCTGCCCCCTTCTTATACTGTGCGCCAACGCTGTCACGTGACCCGCCTTCCCGCGCTCCGCCTATTCTTATCATGTCCTTCACTGAGTCATCAGTGACCTGCCAGGGGGGCTGGGCAGGAGTCCATTCAATTCCCAGTAATTACATACTGCCTGTACATCACTGTTTTACTTGATTAATTACAGCAATATTAGAAATACCATTGATATGTTATTCTTTACTTTATGGGTCCAATGTTTTCTTTCTTTTTTTTAAGTAATGTGCAGAAAGCCATTAAAGGTACCTGTGATCCAGGTGACAGACATTTGGCTCACTTCATCTCATTCTGCCCACCTTCAAATCTTAATTTCAATCTTAAATCATAATGATCACTTGGATAATAAGATGCTTCTCGCAGATCTATTCTCATAGAGGAGCACTGAATCCAATGCTTCTCACTGAGATGCTGAGTGAAATGATGCCAAAATTCACGGATTTTACTATTACCATGACGTAAAGTCATGATTTTATTAAAGACACGGAGGCGAGTATTATGCATAACTCTTTCTTTATTTCCTCAGCAGCAAAGAAAAAACTTTATAAACATAACCAATGATAACATTAACCCCTTAGCGACCGAGGACGGTTCAGGACCATCATCGGCATTTTTGCCTTGAGGACCTATGACGGTCCTGAACCGTCCTAACGGTCTCCGTTACTTACCTGATCACCGTCGTTCCCCCGGCTGCAATCAGCGTGGCTCCGGTTGTGGGGAGACTGCCTGCAGCCCAGACAGTCTCCCCACACTGAATTAGGACCCCTGTGGCCATGTGATCGCTTAACAGAGCGATCACATGGCCACAATAGGTGTCCATGTGTCTGCCTGCAGGGGGACTGTCTGTGCTGACAGGCAGTCTCCCTGCTAGTGTAAAATCAATAAAAAAAATAAAGTTAGTGTTAATTAAAAATAAAAAAAATTATATTTGTGTATATATGATATATAGATATATTGTATATATTATATATATATGTCTATATATCATATATATATAATGCCATACTAAGTGTATTTTTATATTAATATGTACTTATATTAATATAAAAATACACTTATAATTAAATTACACACATATATATATAATATATATAATAACTATATATATTGTATATATATATTATTATAAAATATAAATAATAAGTAATTTAAATTAAATAAATTTTTTTTTAAATAATAATAAAAAATTTTAAAAAAATTATATAGCTATATGAAATTTTATTCTAACTGTATTTTAAAATTAATATATATATATTTATATCAAAATACACTTAGAATGAATTTGTATATATATCTATGTATATAAAAATAAATAAAAATAATAAGAAATATACATATGTCCATATACAAAATTACATAAATAATTATATAGGCTTCAGGGGGCCTGACCGCTGAGAGGAAAGGATGCAGACCTGGTTAGCTCCTGCTCTGCAGCGATAATTAAGCTGAATTAGGCCACCTAAACGGGACCTGATCGGCCCAAAAAGACTACCAACCGGAAGGTGACAACCAGGGGCACACAACCATGCCACACAAGCGACAAACTTGGTACACAACATCTGCCCTTCCTACGAGGCCTACACGCATGGTCAGCACCAGGGAGACGGCCGCTCCCCCGCTGACATCCACGGCTGACAAGCGGAGACCAGACCCTCATTCCCCCCCCTCTGGACCGGTGGGGGTTATCCCGGTCTACCCTCGGGAGACCCTGGCACGACCCGGCGAGAAAGCTGAGGAGATGCAGGGGCCTGCAACAAACGGTGGCACTACACCTAAAATGGCGGAAGCAGCATGCTCCCCCAATACTCACAGTGAGCAGCCAGACATAGAGCAATGGCTGGACAGGGCCTTCCAGACTCTATGGGACAAGCTGGAAGCCCTTATGTTCCCGGAGAACACTAAGGCAGTGCCTGTCATCAAGCCACGTACTCACCTGAGTGAAACCAAACAGGTGCAGGCACGGGCACCTCGAGTACCGAGCCGCCCAGAAGGTCGGAAGCAGCGAGACACTCACCAGCGGCAGGAGACCGAAGACCTGTCAGGCGGCAATAGGAACCGTCAAGAAATCGTGCGGACACACACCAGCCCGATCTCCCACCAACCTAACGGAGAGGGCCTGTCACCAATGATCATGGCAGAGGGGCTGGAGAAATGGGAGACCACACAGCAAGTACCCCCGCCAGCGATCATCAACTTTGCCGACAAGCACAGCTCACTTACAGCGGAGCCGACTCTACACGCACATACTGCAGCGCGGCGGCATCGAAGAGGGAACACAGAAGACGCCCAGCAACAAGCCACAAACAGCGATGTCCAACTACCTCTCAGGGCGCACACCAACCTCCAGAGGCACAAATGTGGCAGGCTTACCCCAACAGGACTGCAGCCCAAGGGACTCGATAGCTACACCGCAAGGCAACACCACGTGCAACAGCAGCCCCAACGAGGCATTGGGTGAACCGGGACACTAGCTATCCTGGCCGTGAGACCTCACACAATGACAAAGTCATAGCTGGAACTCACGACCTTAGGGGCATACCTCACTAAATGCCGACTTTTGCCTGGGGGACCCCAGGGGACTTTATTAATTTGTTTGACTTATCTCTCCATTGGCACTGTCTTCGTTAACCTGAAATGATTATCCCTCACTAGCACAGCTAACGATTATAGAATTTTCTTTAAGTTATAGACCATCCCTCTCTCAGGCTAGAAAAGGGTCACAAACATGACTTTAACAAAACAAATGTGGTAAAGCTTGCAAGCCTCATTCTAGCCTACCTTGGTATGTTTTCAATGTTAAAGTGTATTTTATAAACAGTGCAGTGAACTAGATCCGTAACTATCAGTGACCAAATACTTCTGTGATTATAGCCTGCAAACTCCTAATTATATACTGTGTTACTTTAATCCTGCTCATGTAAGTTTAGCATAATTATTTTCTGTTTGACTAGCTTATGACATAGCGTAAAACCCTACTATCTAGAAAGATACAAGCGATGTTGTTCCGTGTTATGTTTTGAAATGCTTAAGCAACGTACCTATATACTGTTCATAACATTACTAACTTAAAAATGTGCTAGATCCAATGTCTACCCCAATGTTTAAACTGTTTATCATGCGCTAGAGGACTGCCTTTGGGGTACCTCACAGGCGACTGTTATAATCACATGCACAACTAAAATAAAGAATTAAAAAAAAAAAAAAAATAGAAAAATATGCTTCAAGGGATAATGTAGGCACTTTAACAACTTCATTTTAATGAAGCTGTCAGTGCCTGAACTGCAGTCCTGTTTTTGCTCCCAAAATCCAATATTAAACTAATTAGAGGGCTTGGAGGTGTGTCTTTCAGCCATGCCTCCAAGCCCTCTGGGTTCTCATACAGTGACAGCACACGTGCATGTGCAGTGTCATCACGGTTGGCCATAGAGAATCATTGTATTCTCTATGCCAGAATCTTAGGTGCATCATGGCAAGCGCAGCGCATGCTCGTAAGGTGCTCCAAGCTCCTTTATGAGCATCATTTGAATTTGGCTGTTCCTCAAGGATGACATCAATCGAGGAGAAGGTTGCGTCAGTGCCGAGGGAGACTCTGCCCTGGAGAAATGGTGCTAACTAAACAACAAGGCGCATCAGGGCAGTAGTATTAGGAATACAGATATGTATTCTTAATGCTACAGTGTTCCTTTCATTTACAAATTGTAAGCTGTGCTCCTTGAGAACATCTTCTTGTTTGTTTATGCTAACTATAGAGAGGGATACAGTATACAAACTCTGAGGCTCCTAGCCTTGCATGTAACAGAAGGCATTCTAGGCAGTTATGCCAAACTCAGCTCCAGCAAATAGATGTGTTGTCTCTTCTAAGTGCAAATTTAATTTTTTAAATGTTGTCATTTTTATTGTAAGTTTAAAAATGTAAGCCAAATAAAAATATTAAAGTATATAAATAATTATATAAATATACACGTAGACTTCAAATATATAAATATGCATATATATTTAAATTCTACGTGCGTATTTATGTAATAGTTTTACATAATTCAGTAATTTTATTGATTGCAATTTAAGGGACCTGCCTGCCAACCCAGGCTGAAATTCCAGAGAATTGAATTTGCTAGCACTGTATTTTACCCTGTAATGTTCTACGACACCCTAAAACCTGTACATGGGGGGTACTGTTTTACTCGGGAGACTTCGCTGAACACAAATATTAGTGATTCAAAACAGTAAAACATATCACAGCGATGATATTGTCAGTGAAAGTGACTTTTTGCATTTTTCACACACAAACAGCACTTTTACTGATGATATAATTGTTGTGATACGTTTTCCAGTTTTTAAACACTAACATTTGTGTTCAGCAAAGTCTCCTGAGTAAAACAGTACCCCCCATGTACAGGTTTTATAGTATTTTTGAAAGTTGCAAGGTCAAATATATGGGTCAAATATTTTTACATTGAAAATGGCCAGGTTGGTTACGTTGCCTTTGAGAGCGTATGGTAGCCCAGGAATGAGAATTACCCCATGATGGCATACCATTTGCAAAAGAAGACAACCCAAGGTATTGCAAATGGGGTATGTCCAGTCTTTTTTAGTAACCACTTAGTCACAAACACTGGCCAAAATTAGCGCTCAATTTAGTTTTTTACTTTTTTCACACACAAACATATGAATGCTAACTTTGGCCAGTGTTTGCAACTAAGTGGCTACTAAAAAAGACTGGACATACCCCATATTGAATACCCTGGGTTGTCTACTTTAAAAAAAATATGTACATGTGGGGTGTTATTCATAGATTTATGACAGATAATAGTGTTACAATGTCACTATTGATAAATTTAAAAAATGTATGTTTTGAAACTGCAATATTCTACTTGTACCTATAGCCCTATAACATGCAAAAAAAAGCAAAAAAGCATGTAAACACGGGGTATTTTTAAACTCAGGACAAAATTTTGAATCTATTTAGCAGTTTTTTAATTCGCTTTTGTAGATGAGTAAAAGATTTTTCAAGTAAAAGTCAAAAAACATGTATTTTTCTCAATTTTTCATCAGATTTTTGTATTTTTTTTAAATTAAAATACATGAGATTATATAAATAATGGTATGTAAAGAAAGCCCCTTTTGTCCTGAAAAAACAATATATAATTTGTATGGGAACAGTAAATGAGAGAGCGGAAAATTCCAGCCAAACACAAACACCACAAAAGTGTAAAAATATGCCTGGTCGCAAATGTACAACATCGCAAAAACAGTCCAGTCCTTAAGGGGTTAACAGTCTCAGGTGTATTCTTCCCAGTAACAGGAACAGCCAATCAGGATCCACTTCTCCAGCATAATAGGCTCTGTCAACCAATCCTGTTCCTCTTTATTTGCAATCCCGAAGTAGTATAATTATCCAACCAAACGTTGAACTGCATAGAACATGGTTTTCCCAGTAGATGTGAGGTAGGCTGTAAGAGAGGAAAAATATGGTAATATCTTAGCATAAAACTGAGTGTATGCATATTCATAGATATTCAAGATAGTGTTTGGTCAGTGTTGTGTCCAAGGGAATATTGTTGTTTAACCTAGAAATGTTGGTGGCCAGATAGGCCATTAGTGATCGTAGCTAAGACTTACCTTGATCTAAGTACAACTGTAATGTAATAATCTGGCGATTACAACTGTAACAAATATACATAGTAAAATGACTTACCGTAGGTCAACTTACCCAACTTCCGTCTATCCTTCCACCGTCGTCGGGTGAGAGGGAGGGATAATACTCGCCTCTGTGTCATTAATAAAATCATGACTTTACGTCATGGTAATAGTAAAATCCGTGAATTTTATTAAGACACGGAGGCTCCTATTATGCTGGTTGAAAGCTGAGAAACTACCGTTCCCGCAAAGTGGTGTATTGGTTTGAAGTAAAAATCACGGAAGGTAGATTCTGAAGACCAGTCGGCTGCTTTTAGGATGTCTTCCAGGCGACAACCCATCGAAGAGGCTTTGGAAGCCATTGCTCCTCGTATGGAGTGTGGTGAAAATATGGAGGTGTCTATGCCTGCCGTAGCCATGATCCATTTGACCCAGCGAGCCAGGGTCGTGGTAGACACTGGTAGATGTGGTCTCTGGAAGGAGATGAAGAGTTCATGTTTAGATGGGTCCCGTAATGTCCTGGTGCGAAGTTCATAGGTTTGTAGGCATTTAACCGGACACAAGAGAGGTTTGTCAGGAAAAGCTGGATATGTCACTCTCTTTGTTGTGCTTTTTGTTCTCCGTGATATATCGAAAGTGACCCCTTCCGGAGTGTAGGAACGTGCGGTGACGTCTAAGGCTCTAACGTCCGAGACCCGTTTGCAGGATATGAGACATAGGAGCATGACCAGTTTCGCCGACAGTTGTTTCAGAGACAGTGTTGCGTTATCTGGCCAAGATTCGAGGAAGTGGAGGATGATGGAGACGTCCCACAGTACGGAATAGCGTGGTAGCGGAGGTCTTGCGAATCTAATGCCGCGTAGGACTCGGCATATCAGTGGATGGCGTCCTATCGGTGCGCTATCGATGCCTTGGTGTGCGGTAGAAATGGCCGATCTGTAGAGGTTTACCGTGCGATATGCTTTGCCGCTTTCAAATAAGGATGTTAGAAATTGCAGGATCGAAGTCAGAGGAGCCGATATGGGATCCAAGTTCCGTTCCATGCACCAATCGTGCCATTTGCGCCAAGCAGATTTATAAGCTTGTCTCGTGCCGGGTGCCCATGCGCTCTCGAGAAGTTGGAGAGTCGATTCCGAAATTCCTTCGATTGAGTAGGGCTCCTGGAAATCAGCCACGCTGTGAGGTGTAGTAACTCTTGTTGAATCAGGGGATGGGGGGACCCGTCCGGTTCTCGAAGTAGGTAGTCGAAGTGTGGGAGAGTGCGGGGTATGTCTATCGCCATCTCCAACAGGGAAGGGAACCATGGTTGTGACGGCCATAATGGCGCCACGAGCACTGCCGTTCCCGTCTGTCGCCGTAGTTGTAGTAGGCAGTGGGGAATCAATGCAAAGGGAGGAAACGCGTAGTTCCTTTCGGAGGACCAGTCTTGGGTAAAGGCATCTGTTGCCAATGCTGCCGGGTCCGGTTTCCAACTGAAAAATCTGGGAAGTTGATTGTTCAAACGGGAGGCGAACAAGTCCATGTCCAGAGGACCCCATAGAGACTGGATGTCTTGGAAGTTCCCTGGGTTCCAGGTGCCAGTCGCTGGAATCTCTGAGGTGCCTTGAGTACCAATCCGCCGTGGTATTGCAGAGGCCCGGAATGTATTCCGCTGTGA
Organism: Pelobates cultripes; assembly: GCA_933207985.1. Lineage (NCBI taxonomy): Eukaryota > Metazoa > Chordata > Amphibia > Anura > Pelobatidae > Pelobates > Pelobates cultripes. The sequence continues at coordinate 210,770,583 of OW240915.1, read as the reverse complement.
CTGAAATGCCGTGTGCCAGGCAAAACTGCCAAAAGTCTCGTGCCAAATTCGCCAGGACCTTCGATTTCGTGCCGCCCAAGTGATTTATATAACGGACTGCCGATACATTGTCCATCCTTAAAAGGATGGCACATCGGGCTTGAGTCGGTGAAAAACTGCGGATTGCAAAAGAACCGGCTAGGAGTTCTAGGCAATTGATGTGAAGCGTCGATTCCACTTCGGACCATCTGCCACTGGTAGAGACATTGCCACAGCGTGCGCCCCAACCGTGCAAGCTCGCATCGGATTCTATTATTATATCTGGTTCGGTACCGAAAATGGCCCGGCCATTCCAGGCGTCCATATGGGAGAGCCACCATCTGAGTTCTGTTTTTGCTTCTATGTCCAGAGCGATCATGTCCGTGTATGAGGTCCCGTCTCTCAAATGGGAGGCTTGCAGGCGCTGTAGCGCTCGATAGTGTAGAGGGCCCGGGAAGATGGCCTGTATGGAGGCCGCCAAGAGGCCGATCACTCTCACCAATTGTTTTAGGGAGATCAGGGGGGTCGTCAGAGTGCGTTTGATCTCCTTCTTTATGGTGGTCAATTTCGCCGCCGGTAAGTGTAGGGTCTGTAGAGTAGAGTCCACTACGAGGCCCAAAAACTCTATGTGCCGTGTAGGGGTCAGTATGGATTTTTTCCAATTGATAAGGAAACCCAAATTTTGCAAAAGATTCTGAGTCCATGACAGATGGGTCTCGAGAATGTGGTTGGAACGACCCATGATGAGGATGTCGTCCAAGTAGATTATGAGACGAACCCCTCGACTTCGAAGTAGAGCCACCACGGGCTTCATGAGTTTGGTGAAGCACCATGGGGCTGAGGACAGTCCGAATGGGAGGCAGGTGAATCTCCATTTCCTTCCTTGCCATATGAATTGCAGGAAGTCTTGGTGCTGACGTGCGATTGGTATCGTGAGATAGGCGTCCTGCAGGTCCAACTTGACCATCCAGTCCAACGGCTGGAGGAGATCCCGGAGGCAGTGTATGCCCTCCATTTTGAAATGGTTGTAGGCAATAAAAGTGTTGAGTTGCTTCAAGTTGATCACTGGGCGGACGCCGCCACCTTTTTTGGCAACTAAGAATAGGTTGCTTACGTACCCTGGGGTAGTCATAGGGATCTCTAAGATGGCCCGTTTGTGTGCCAATTCCAAAACCTCCTTGGTTACAAGGGAGGCGTCTTGGTGGGAAAACAGCATTCCCCGTGGTGGGAAGAGTTGTACCGGGAGGGATATGAACTCTAAGGTGTACCCTCTTACCGTGTTCAATACCCAGGCATTTGATGAGATGTGTGACCATGCATGGGAAAAATGTCAGAGTCTGCCCCCCACTGCCCATAGGGAAGAAGGAAATAGGAGAGCACTTACCATAAGGTCGTCTGCCTGGGCGGGAGCCACGTGGTCCATGAGCAACCCATGGTCGCCCACGTTGTGGGAAGAAGACCGGGGTGTTGCGGTGCTCCGTGAAGGAGGCGTGTCCAGTGTAGGAGCCTCGGCTCTGTCGGAATGAACCCCTATTGACATGGCCGGACAGACGGCTCCTGGCTCTTCCGGCCCCACCAAAAACCTTAGGTTGGAAAATCTTGCGCATGTTCGATTGCGCCTTGTCCAGGGCAGTGAAAGTATGGTCAAAGGAGCCCAGCTCCTTGACAAAATTGTCTCCGAACAGGAGACCACGGGCCTGGGTGCCCAGTTCGGTTATAGCCATGTTCACCAGTTTGGGTTCTATCTTTAATAAGATCGCTTTGCGACGCTCTGTGGCCACCGCACAGTTGGCATTGCCAATCAGACAAATCACCCTTTGTATCCAACCACTTATGGCGGAACGATCTAACTCTTGGTTGCTTTCGACCATATCAAAAATTTTTGTTGCCGGGCCCAATATATCTAATATCTTGTTCTGGCAATTGCGTAGGGAGAAATCAAGGCCCTTATTAGGCTTCCAGCCAGTCTTGCCCAAGAATTGAATGATTTTTGGATCAACTGCAGGTGTTCTGCAGGCCTCGTCAGGGACAGTGGGACGTGGGCATTCTGCCCGCAGCTTGTTACGTGTTACCTTATTTAAAGGTTTGCGAGTCCGCGATGCAACGTATTTGGCCACATGGGCCGAAGGGGACCAGTCCACTGACCTTGGATGACGCAGGTCATCGGGGTCGAACAGAGGTTCCCCGTAGGGGTCAACTAATCTGGTTGCATCGTCTGGGACCTTAAGCTCCATGTCATACGATTCAGATGGAGGCATAATATGTTCTCTGGGGTCATGGTCGTCGACCACACCATCTGACTCGGGATCTGATGGATCCTCCGAATCCATATCGGTCTCCTCTTCAATCTCGCTGAGATCTGGCTCAGATTCTAGTTGGGCTTTTGCCCGTTTCCATAACCTAGCCGATTTTGCCCAGCTAGTGGCTCTTTTGCGCGGTGGTATATTAGACGCGCCATCTGTGACAGGTATGTAGCTGTCCATCTGTGAGATTGAAGAGTGTTTTGTTTTTGCAGTGGCCTTACGGCCAGTGTGAGTTTGTGAAGGGGTTATTGCAGGTAAAGCCTGGGTAGTGATCGGCTGGGTCGATTTTTGTGCCCCAAGTAGAGCATGTGTAATAGTCTGTGAGATAGATTCAGACATCAGCCCCATGGCTGATGTGAGGGCCTTAGTCACAACATGGGACATGGTGTTGTCAATCATGTACTGCATATCAGCAGTAGGATCAAAATCAGCGGGGATAGTCGCCCCAATCTCAGGTACCCCTGTGGGTGTTTTAACAGACCCTAAATTGGTAATAAGAGACCCAGGAGGGGAGGGTATATCTTTGTCCCCAGGCATATTGTGTGTATAACACTGGCACCACAAATAATTGTACTGAGCTGATCTAAAATGGGTTGATTAACCCAAAGAGAAAGGGGGTAATATACCTTTATGAGAAAAACAAAGTACTCACAAAAAACAATTACAGTCACAAGAGAAAGGGTGAGGAGGGGGCAAGGAGCCGTCCGATCGCCACTGTAGCTTTAACCCAACTCCGAGGTCCGGTAGTTGGGGGTGGAGCTACATGCCGAGCGCAGGAAACCAGTAAAATGGCCGCCGCGAGCGGTACTGGAGAGAAGAAATTGGTAAGCTCTGCTCGCGGCGAATGTGTAACGCTCAGCGCGAGTACACATGCACGCGCCGCGAGCAGGGAGCCGGCATCCGAGCTCAGTGAGCTCTACAGGTGGCGGCTGGTCACGGCGGGGAAGAAGAAAGGGGGGGGGGCCGCGAAGCGCCGGATGCGGCTCCAGCCGACGTCCCCGAACCCCTGCAAATTAGGTTCTGAGGAGGCGACCGGCTGGAGCGTGGGGGGGCCTTAAAGGGGCGCAGAGGCCATGAAAACTCAAGGAAGATAATAAGGGTAAACTAATATAAACAATTAAGGCATCAAATGAAAGGATGCTACCAAAATATACTATAATATAATATAATACAATAATATAATGCAATATAATAGAATACAATATCACATAATATACAATATAATATAATATAAAGTAATCCCACAGTTAAGGGCCTGAGGGATCAGATATACTTAACTGAGGGAGCAGCAAAGAAAGAGGAACAGGATTGGTTGACAGAGCCTATTATGCTGGAGAAGTGGATCCTGATTGGCTGTTCCTGTTACTGGGAAGAATACACCTGAGACTGTTAATGTTATCATTGGTTATGTTTATAAAGTTTTTTCTTTGCTGCTGTCAGGGTACCTGTTGGTGCTGAATCCAGGGAAGACATCCTCTCTGTTTAGGGGCTCCCTGCCCCTAGCATTTCGGCATATTTCGGCCGTTTTCGCGCCGGCCGCGCTAGCTCCTCCCCCTTTTATGACGCGACGGCTAGCGTCGACGTCATGACGTCGGCATTTACATGAAGTGCCGGGAACCGCTATTCCGGACCTTTTGGGGGCGTGGTCCCTATTTAGGTAACAGGGTATTTAAAGGAAACCTTTACTACTGCTCATTGCCCTGTCGTGGTTCTAGCTTGCTAGTCACTCAGCGCGTTCTTTATCTTGTGTTTCTGGTTTTGACCCTTGCTTGTCTTTTGTCCTGTTGTCCTCTCCTCTCCTTTGACTCGGCTTGTATCTCGCTTACCTGTCCTCCGGCTCCCTCGACCTCGGCTTACCTTTTGACTATTCTTGTTTTGTCCCTACGTTAGTCCGGCCATTCTAAGGTCCGGTATACGTACCTCCTTCTGTCCGCACTCTGCGTATTGGATCCCTGTCAGTATCCTGACATTACGACAGGGCCAAATGGATCCTGCAGGTGCTAGTCCTCCTGACCCCAGATTTGAGGCCATGGACCATAGAATGGACCAAATGGCTTTAGCATTACAAACTTTGTTAACACGCTCCAGCACCCAGTCTGAAGAAATACGTTCCACTGCTAGCCACCCACTAAGTACTGGTTTGGAAGTAGCCACTGTAGGCGCATCTTCCCATGTCACTTCACCGTTACGTTATGGGGGTTCGCCTGATGCTTGTCGTGGTTTTTTAAACCAGATAAGCATACATTTCGAACTTCAACCCCGGGCTTACCCTACTGACAGGGCTAAAGTAGGCTTCATTATAACTCTGCTAATTGATAAAGCACTTAGATGGGCCAATCCCCTTTGGGAGAATGACAATCCTTTAGTCTACAACTACACTGCTTTTGTCACGGCTTTTAGAAGAATTTTTGACCCCCCAGGAAGGAAGATTAATGCGGCCAGATCCCTGTTACGCCTTAAACAACAGAATAGGACCCTTGTAGAATATGCACTAGAGTTTAGATCATTGGCAGCAGAAGTGAAATGGAACGAACAAGCTTTTATGGATGTATTCTTGAATGGGTTGTCTGATGAAATTCTAGATGAGATTGCCACAAGAGAACTTCCGGAAAATTTAGAGGATTTAGTATCCTTCATTTCCAGAATAGATGAACGCATGAGACAGAGGCAGAACACTCGGGAAAGAGTTACTAGACTTCCTGTAAGACTCGCTCCCTCATTTCAGAATCCTGACTCCTATAATCCTACTCCACCAGAACCTATGCAAATAGGTAATACTCGCTTATCTGAGGCTGAGAGACAGTACAGAAGAAGGGAGGGTCTCTGTTTATACTGCGGGCAGAGAGGTCACCTACGTCTTAGTTGCCCTAATCGTCCGGGAAACGCTCGCACCTAAGTTCCCTTAGAGGACGGGCCTTGGGTGTTTCGTTACTGTCCTCTATGCATAATAAAAAAGACCATAGGCTTCTGATTCCTGTCTCTCTAGCTTGGGAAAATGGGTTTATTTCTACGATGGTATTATTAGATTCTGGAGCAGCAGAAAGCTTTATAGACCAAACTTTCGCTAATAAGCATTGTATCCCATTCCAACTGAGAGATACACCCTTGGCCGTTGAGGCCATAGATGGTAGACCTTTATCTGAACCAGTAATATTCCATGAGACCAAACCCGTTACGCTTACTGTTGGTATTTTCCACGAGGAGTTGATTTCCCTTCTGTTAATTTCCTCCCCGGCAGTCCCAGTGGTGCTAGGATATTCTTGGCTCAAGAGACACAACCCTCAGATTGACTGGGAGGGTGGAGAAATCGTTTCTTGGGGTATGGGTTGTAGGAAAGAATGTCTGCAGAGAGTTACTTCTGTTTGCCCCGTAAACTCTTATACTAACTCTTCCCAATCCACAGACGTTCAGATACCATTACAATATCTAGACCTCCAATCTGTATTTGACAAGGGTAAGGCGGATACTTTACCTCCCCACCGGTCTTATGACTGTTCTATTAAACTTTTCCCTGGTACTATGCCTCCCAGGAGTACGGTATACCCTTTATCCACCAAGGAAAATTTAGTTTTAGAAGAATACATCAAGGAGAATTTAGACAAAGGATTTATTAGAAAGTCTTCTTCTCCGGCGGGGGCGGGTTTCTTTTTTGTAGAAAAGAAAGACGGTACCTTACGCCCTTGTATAGACTATCGGGGATTGAACAAAATTACTATCAGGAATGCTTACCCTATTCCTTTGATTACTGAACTCTTTGACAGACTAAAGGGCTCGAGTATTTTTACTAAACTTGACTTAAGAGGAGCATATAACTTAGTGCGAATTAAACAAGGAGATGAATGGATGACAGCATTTAATACCCGTTACGGGCATTATGAGTATACCGTAATGCCGTTTGGGCTTTGTAACGCCCCGGCCGTCTTCCAAGACTTGATCAATGAAGTTCTTAGAGAATTCCAACATGAATGTGTGATTGTATATTTGGATGATATACTAATACATTCTAGAGACATTAATTCACATCATAGACAAGTCAGAAAGGTATTACAGAAACTTTTACAACATGGATTGTATTGTAAATTGGAAAAATGTAGCTTTGACCAGTCTCAGGTAACTTTCTTAGGTTACGTAATTTCCAAAGACGGGTTTATGATGGACCCGACCAAACTAAAATCGATTTTAGATTGGCCTTTACCTAAGGGACTCAAAGCCATACAAAGATTTCTTGGATTTTCTAATTATTACAGACGTTTTATTAAAGGGTACTCCTCTGTTATCGCTCCTATCACTAATATGACCAAACAAGGAGCCGATACCAAAACCTGGTCTACTGAGGCTTTATCTGCTTTCGAAACGCTCAAACAGTCTTTTGCCTCAGCACCTGTATTAGTTCATCCTGATACCTCTCTACCCTTTTTACTTGAAGTTGATGCGTCTGAAACAGGGATAGGCGCAGTGTTGTCCCAAAGACAAAGTTTAGATAAGCCGCTGCACCCTTGCGGTTTTTTTTCCAAGAAACTATCACACACTGAAAGGAGATATGACATTGGTGATAGAGAACTTTTAGCTATCATTATGGCATTAAAGGAATGGAGACATCTGTTAGAGGGCACTGTCCTCCCAGTTACTATCTTGACTGATCACAAAAATTTATCTTATATGGGGGAGGCCAAAAGATTATCTGCCAGGCAGGCACGTTGGTCTATGTTCCTTACACACTTTAATTATATGCTTACTTACAGGCCTGGTTCTAAGAACACTAAGGCAGACGCTTTGTCTCGTCAGCACGAACCTATCGCCTCTACAGAAGACACTTTGTTCCCTATTATTCCTGAAATCAATATTATCGCCAACACCAATGTCAAAATACACTCTCCATTGCTCGTAGATATTATGAACGAACAATCTCTTGCTCCCGAGCGTACTCCTGTGGGCCGCTTGTTCGTGTCTCCAAAATTCCAAGTAGACATTATTCGCTGTTTTCACGATAGCAAGTTCGCTGGTCACCCCGGCATCCACAAAACTTACTGCCTGATCTCCAAAGACTTCTGGTGGCCTGGTTTACGTAGGGATGTGGAAGACTTTGTCAAGGCTTGCAATGTTTGTGTCAGGAATAAACTTCCACGGGATCTCCCTTGTGGTTTATTGCAGCCCTTAGTCGTTCCCAACAAACCTTGGGCTTGTTTGGCTATGGATTTTATTGTTGATCTACCGGCTTCCAGTAGGCATACGGTTATCCTCACGGTCCTTGACAGGTTTACTAAAATGGCTCATTTCATTCCCTTGCCTAAACTTCCGTCCTCTCCTGAACTGGCCGTGATATTTGCTAGAGAAATTTTCCGTTTGCATGGTATTCCCAATGAGATTGTGTTGGACAGGGGTTCCCAGTTTATTTCCCGTTTTTGGAGATCCTTCTGTTCCCAGTTGGGCATCAAACTGAATTTTTATTCGGCCTATCATCCTCAATCTAACGGAGCAGCCGAACGCACTAACCAAAAAATTGAGCAATATCTACGTTGTTTTGTTTCTGAACACCAGGATGACTGGGTCGGTCTGATTCCTTGGGCGGAGTTTGCTCACAACAACCTTGTTTGTGGTTCCACTCGTAATAGCCCCTTTTTCTTGAACTATGGCTTTAACCCTACTGTTCTTCCGTCGGTGTCTCCTTCCCAGGGTATACCGTCGGTTGATATTCATATAGCCAACCTGAGAAAGTTGTGGGATCAGACTCGACAAATTCTTACACGTAGTTCCGCAGTGTTTAAGTCGCATGCTGATAGGCGTAGACGGCCTGCTCCTATTTTTTGTACCAGACACATTCGCCTGAAAGTCCCTTCCTTGAAGTTTGCTCCTCGTTACATAGGCCCTTACAGGGTGCTGAGGAGGATCAACCCGGTTTCTTATTTGCTGGACCTGCCCCCTACTCTACGCATCCCTAACTCTTTTCATGTGTCTTTATTGAAACCTCTTGTTTGTAACAGATTTTCCTCCCGCTCTGCTCCTCCATCCTCGGTCCGTGTGGATGGTCAGGAGGAATATATCATTAAGTCCATCCTTGATTCTCGTATTTCTAGGGGGAAGCTGCAATACCTCATAGACTGGAAAGGTTATGGTCCAGAAGAGAGGTCTTGGGTTCCTTGTATAGACGTGCATGCTCCTCGTCTTCTTCGGGCCTTCCACGTTCGTTTTCCTTCTAAGCCCGGTCCCATCCGCCCGGTGGGCGTTTCTAGAAGGGGGGGTACTGTCAGGGTACCTGTTGGTGCTGAATCCAGGGAAGACATCCTCTCTGTTTAGGGGCTCCCTGCCCCTAGCATTTCGGCATATTCCGGCCGTTTTCGCGCCGGCCGCGCTAGCTCCTCCCCCTTTTATGACGCGACGGCTAGCGTCGACGTCATGACGTCGGCATTTACGTGAAGTGCCGGGAACCGCTATTCCGGACCTTTTGGGGGCGTGGTCTCAATTTAGGTAACAGGGTATTTAAAGGAAACCTTTACTACTGCTCATTGCCCTGTCGTGGTTCTAGCTTGCTAGTCACTCAGCGCGTTCTTTCTCTTGTGTTTCCGGTTTTGACCCTTGCTTGTCTTTTGTCCTGTTGTCCTCTCCTCTCCTTTGACTCGGCTTGTATCTCGCTTACCTGTCCTCCGGCTCCCTCGACCTCGGCTTACCTTTTGACTATTCTTGTTTTGTCCCTACGTTAGTCCGGCCATTCTAAGGTCCGGTATACGTACCTCCTTCTGTCCGCACTCTGCGTATTGGATCCCTGTCAGTATCCTGACAGCTGCTGAGGGAAATAAAAAAAGAGTGCAGCATAATAGGAGCCTCCGTGTCTTAATAAAATCGTTCTTTTGGCTGTTTCTCCATAAGCCTTTAGAGGTATATTTTTGCACAAATGTATTTCCATCCAGCAGAAATGCCAATGTCTTACACTGAGAAAAGGGACAACACCACTGCACCAAATACAAAAAGTGGTATACAATGTATAACCTATGTCTTAGGCGCAAAAGAAAAACTATTACAGAATAGTGTAATCACACCACTTAAAGGACCACTCTAGGCACCCAGACCACTTCAGCTTAATGAAGTGGTCTGGGTGCCAGGTCCATCTAGGATTAACCCTGCCTGAAACTGCTATGTTTACCTATGGGTTAATCCAGCCTCTAGTGGCTGTCTCATTGACAGCCACTAGAGGCGCTTCCACGCTTCTCACCGTGATTTTCACAGTGAGAAGACACCAGCGTCCATAGGAAAGCATATGGACTGGCTGAATGCGCGCGTGGCTCTTACCGCGCATGCGCATTCAGCCGATGAAGACCGAAGGAGGAGGAGAGACCACAGCACCGAGGGAGCACAGCACTGGATAAAGGTAAGATTTTAACCCCTTCCTCTCCATCCAGTCCGGCGGGAGTGGGACCCTGAGGGTGGGGGCACCCTCAGGGCACTATAGTGCCATGAAAAAGAGTTTGTTTTCCTGGCACTATAATGGTCCTTTAATAGTGAAAAGGTGTTTATAATAATACATCTGTTACCTGGAGCAAGTATAATGATAAGCTGATGTCCCGTTGCAGATACTCTGTATTATGGTAACAGTAGTCAATGGAAAAAGGAAAAACTTATAGTGTAATATTTATTGTAATACAATATGTGCAGACATAAAAAAAACACAATGTAAAATGGCACAAAAAGAATATTTTGTGCAAAAGAACCTCGCCCCTCATGGGGCCACTTATCTCCAAAGGGATGTCCTCTCGGATGTATAGTAAGTCCTGTGGAATTCTGAGGGTCCTAAGACATCAAAATATGTCCTTCTTGTAAGTCACAAATCCGGAATGAAGAATGGAGGGAAGCACTACTTTGTACAGGCTGGTCCGAGAGTTCAATGCAGTAGATACTCGCTCGACGCGTTTCGTCTCTGGAATAGACTTTTTTCAAGAGCTGTCTTCTGTCAGGCTCTGTTTCGTTTAAATATCCTGATATCGGTATAGCCGCCCACTTTTGTGGATGTCATCTATGCGTCGGACGCAACCGCGTGTACTTGGAGGCACACGCACCCGACGTCGCGAGAGGGAAGACGTCCACACATCTCTCTACACTTGGCCTCCGTGCGCGCGCGCCCCCAAAGTCCGCGGTCACGTCCGTTTATATAATTAAACTTTATTCAGATATGGCATATGAAACTTAACATAATAGATACATACACTCTCGAGGACATGAGGCACTCCCAAATTCCAACAAATATAAAAAAAATTTATCAGATCCATAAAAAATAATAATATATAGTTATATGGACACAATATAGATAAAAAAAATTATAAAAGATAAACGGTTATAATTTGGATTTGGAGGGCTCGTTTAGCCGAAAGTGTAATGTGCCACATATATACAATACAGCAAAATTACATATTTCAACTAAATAACATATTATTTCCAAAACATTTACAAACTCTTATTATTGTATACAACATATATTATTATCTGTTGGGAAACAGGTTAGACAAAGATGAATAGAACAAATGTAAGAGTTTATATGAACATCTTAAGCTCAAAAAAGTTTAAGACTATAAAACATATATATATTAATATATAATATGCTTCGAGACCTAAATTTTAAGGAGAGAATGGAGAAGAGAGTTAGAGTTATTTGGTAGAAAACAAATATATTAATCAAACCAACTTAGAGATATGTACAGAGGGATAAATATAAAAATATATATGAATAAAATGTAAAAAATTGATTTATTAAAAAATAAATAAAAAGATACAAACGAATGAATAAATACATTTGTAAGAGACATGTATGGAAAAATTATTTCTTAAGAAACTACATATAAAAGATGAATAGAATTATTGCATAAAAGCTAAATGTCAATCTCGTTATTTAACCCATTAGGACTTAATTTTTTCCGTTTAAAAATCCATTCTGTTTCTCTTTTGGTTAATGCCAGCGCTATATCTCCTCCTCTCCAGTGTGGCTCCACCACATCTATACCAATACACATAAATGTCTGAAAGTTAAAATCGTTACAATTTTGGCAATGACTGGGGACACTGTGTTTGAGGCTATTAGTTCTGATGTTATAAAAATTGTCTAGTAGTCTTTCGTGAATTGTTCTTGCGGTTCTCCCGATGTATTGCATCCCACACTTACATTGTAATAGATCAATAAAAAAAATGTTTTTACAGTTTATAAAATGCTTAGTAGTAAAAATTTATTTTGTTATAAAGCGTTCAAATTTTTCTGTTTTTCTCTTTTTGGTATTTGCAAGTGGAACAGTTTCCACATCTAAAAAACACTTTAGGCTTTTCAAATATTTTGTTAAAAGGGTTTTCTGGTTGTTTTTATTTTTTTTTTATCCTGTGTAAAGAGCTGGGGGCTAGTTGTTTTTTTAAAAAATATTAGCTCTTTTAAACACGGTAATGGGTTTCTATGGGAGAATTTTGCCTAAAATTTGGTCTTGTAGTATAATAGGCCAATGTTTATTCATTATTTTCTTAAGTTTAAATGCTTGATTATTTCACTGGGTGAGTAGGGAAAATTGAAATTCCCCTGTGTCACTTTTTGTCTTTTCTTTCTATTTTTGAGACCTCTTCTTTGGCTTTATTTAACAATTCTTTTGGATACATTTTCTTTATAAATTTCTCCTCTAATCTCTGAATTTGCTGTTGACAATCTTAATTTTTTTGAACAATTACGTTTAATCCTCGTGAATTGGTTCGATGGGATATTTTTTAGCCACTTATGATAGTGGCAACTTGTAAAATCAATAAAACTGTTTCAATCTCCTTTCCACTCCAAACCCTACCACTACTAGAGTGTATGCAGACTCTGGAACCTTTACATATATTCCTTTATCCTCACTCACTAGTATCACCAATTTTTGTTTTATGTTTCCTCACAATCCCCTTTTCTCCCTCTATATACGCCCTCAGTACCTATAGGTGGCCTTTTGGGCATGTCTAATTTTGGACACCCACGAGAATCACATTAGATCAAGAGAGGCAGTCTATTTAGGAACGTCTTTTGTATAATACTAATAAAGTATCTTCAGGATTTTTATTAAAGGGACAGAATCTCTTTCTTTTGTGTTTCAATCTGTAGTTTTAAAAAAGGTCTTACTTTCTATTTTGAAATCTTCAATAAAAATATATATATATCTAAAAAATCAAGTGTTTTTATTAAAAATTGATATGAATTTTAAACCTCCATGATTGGAGTTAATAAGTTCTATAAAATCTTGTAAAGTTTCCTCCTTACCTTTACAGATCATGAGGACATTGTCTATGTACCTCCTCCAGAGCATGAGATTTTCGGAGCAGATTTTATTGCTCAAGATGTTTTTTTCCTCCCAGTTTGCCACAAAAATGTTGGCATAACTGGGTTCAAATCTCGTGCCCATAGTTGTTGCTTTTAATTAGAGGAAGTTCTTACCTTTGAACCAGAAATAGTTGTGTGTCAAAATGAAATTGATACAGTCAAAAATATAATTGGACTGTAAAGGATCCATATCTGGATCCAAGAATAATATTTCTTGGACAGCTTTGGTCCCCAATGTATGGTCAATCACTGTGTACAGTAAACTGACATCCATTGTGACCCACAAGTATTTCTAGTTCCAAGAGGCGCTAGAACGTTCCCTCATGATCTGGGAGGAATCTCCAAGATATGGTTTTGCTTTTTTTTGTAAAAATGTATCCACATACAATAGATTACACGTAAGAGAATCAGTTCCAGTGACTTTTGGATGTCCTGTTTTTTATTTTTTTTTATATATCCTTGTGGATATTGGGCAGAGAATAATAATCTGAGCGTTTAGGGAAATCTATAAATAAATATTTAAATTCGGCTTTGGTTAAAACTTCTTTGTTTATGCCTTCCTCTAATAATAATAATCTTTTTTTTTTTTTTGGTCATTGTTTATTTTATTTTGTAAAGTTGACAGTGAATTAACAGTAAATAAACATAACTGCGGTGAAAACAGGTCAGATAGAAAGGTAGATAGATGCTCCCAGGGACCTAGCTCCCGCTTCCCCCAGCACTGCCTATTATTGTAGTAGGGGTAGGGCGCGTATCTGCTACTCTACGTCCTCGCCCGATCTGAGCCCCTAGAGCCATCTAGTGGTGACGTGGCCTGTCAACCTCCCCCGGCCCGGGAATAACATCTACCATGTGCAGCCCAATGAAATTTGTCATAAGGTGTAGCTTCATGCCTGAGGGGTATGCGGGTGGGTGTCAGCGCTCTGGCTTAATTAGGTCGTGTGTAGACAAGGTGGGTGCCTTGATTCCTATTCCATGCTGGTCCCCACTCCCCTCGACCCCCACTCCCCCCCCGCCATGATCCAGGTTGATGAGTCGTCAGGTAGACGATGAGCGAGTTGCGGAAGCGGAGGTCTTAGCTTGCAGTGTATCCCTAGTGCCCCCGTCTCAATTTGACAGGCTGTTATATTCCCCCGCCATGGAGTCAATTTGTGGTTCCTCTCCGTTCAATTCGGATGCCAGCATGTGAACACTCCCGACTACAACCCTAGTTGCCCCATTCTAGGCCTGTTGCGGGCCCGCGCCGTCAGAGTCAGGTAGGTTTGGTCACGTCTTGTATCCATGACATTTACGTGTGTGCCTGGGTGCTTGTTATGTGTGGGCTCTAATCTAATCGTGCTGTTCCGTCCTGTGCGTCCGGGTGGGTGTTCCCATGCCCGCAGCTCAGGGCCAGGTGGCTTAACGATCAGGGCGTCTAATGTCGGGCAACCCTGGTGGAATGCGGGTGCGTTAGGCAGTGTACTTATGTGTCGTCTGTCGATTCCCACCCCATGAGGGGGGGAGTGGGAAACGGGAAGTGTGGTTGCCCCAACCCATAGCTTGTTTGTCTCTAATAATATTCTTATCTCTTCTTTAAAATCATTAGTGGGGTCTTTTTTTTTTTAAAGTTTATATGTATTAATGTCTCGCAACATTCTATTAGATTCTTCTATATATTGGATTCTGTCTAAAATCACTACCCCACCCCCTTTGTCGGCTGATTTTATTACTATGTCAGTGTCCTCTTTTAAATTTTCAACTACTTCCTTTTCTTTTTTTGTTAAGTTCAGAGTCTTGTATTTATTCTTTTTATCCTTTTTATTTAGTTCTTTATTTAAATCTGCTAGAACTAATTAAGAAAACACTGGGATAAAGTCACCCTTATCACAGTCCGGATAGAATTTGGACTTAGGTTTAAAATTTGTATGCTGTATTTTTATTTAAAGTTTCTGCTTGTATTTCTTCCTCTTTATTAGACATGTGCAATTCGTTTCGGTCCGAATATGAATTCGGACGAATTTCGGGAAATTCGGACATTCGGGTACTTCCAAATGTCCGAATTGCCGACGTGCCGAATTGCCGAGGTCCTGAAGTTCCAAAATTACCGAATTTCCGAAGTGCTGAAGTTCCGAAGTTGCTGAAGTTCCGAAGTGTCAAAGTGCAGAAGTACCGAAGTTCCGAATTGCCTAAGTACTAATATACTTACCCAGTGAAAGAAGAAGAATGTTACATTGTATACAATTTTAAATAAAAAGTATACAAACATAGCCAGGATTCAGCTGTAAGCATTTGCAACACTTACAACAATCAAGTAACATACATTCATATAAAATGTAAGTTACTTAGCCTGTCAATGTAATGGCAGGAATGAATAAGCAGATAACTCCCTAATTCCCACGGTATTAGGGAGCTATCTACTAAAAGGCTGAAAGACCTAAATTGGTCTTTCAGCCAAATTTACTAATACTAAGTAAAGATTACTTAGTATTAGTAAATTATGCCCCAACTCGCTATAGCGCGAGTAGGGGCATGTCTATTAAACAGTGAGCAGCCTGTGGCTGCTCACTGTTTAAAAAACAAAAAAGGTCCCCCTCCCGAGCCCCTACCCGCGACGCGCGAGTGGGGGCTTTTAAACTAAAACCTATTGCCCCCCCCGGCCACACCCCTGAGCGGCGGGTGGGGGCCCTAATGTAAAATAATGTGGGGGGGACCTATTGTCCTCCCCCCAGGCTCCCACCCCTGACCGGCGGATGTGGGCCCTAAATCAGAATAAAGGGGGGGGGGATCTAATGTCCTCCCCCCTGGCCTCCACCCCTGAGCGATGGGTGGGGGCCCTAAATTATAATAAGGGGGGACCTAATGTCCTCCCCCCTGGCCCCCACCCCTGAGCATCAGGTGGGGGCCCTAAATACTAATAAGGGGGGAACCTAATGTCTTCCCCCCCCGGCCCCCACCCCTGAGCGGCGGGTGGGGCCCCTAAATACTAATAAGGGGGGGACCTAATGTACTCCCCCCTGGCCCCCACCCCTGAGTGGTGGGTGGGGCCCTAAATTGGAATAAGGGGTAGGGACCTAATATCCTCCCCCCTGGCCCCCACCCATGAACGGCGGGTGGGGGCACTAAATACTAATAAGGGGGGACCTAATGTCCTCCCCCCTGGCCCCCAACCCTGAGCGGTGGGTGGGGGCCCTAGATTGGAATAGGGGGGGGGACCTAATGTCCTTTCCCCCGGCCCCCACCCTGAGCGGTGGGTGAGGGCCCTAAAAAAAAATGTTAACCCCCCTCCCAGGTGACTAGGGGTCCCCAAACCCCTAGTCACCCTCTCCCCCCCCAAAAAAATTAACCCCCTACCTACCCCCCTCACCCTAAAAATAATGAGGGGGGACCTTTAACTAAGTACCTGTAAAAATAAAATAAAACTTACCATTCAATGTTTTCTTTCTTCTAAAATCTTCTTTTTTCAGCCCCAAAAAAGGCCAAATAAAAAACCCTAATAACCAACGCAATAAAAAAAAAAAAAGAGTGCAAAAAAAAATAATCCATCTTCACCCGGCGAGGGCTCCACACAGACTGAGCTCTGCAGGGCGAGGGAAGGCTTATAAAGCCTTGCCCCGCCCTGCAATTAGGCTCAGAGCACTCCGATTGGTGGATTTAAGCCATCCAATCAGAGTGCTCTGACAGGTAAATGAAGAGACTGACAGGTAAGTCTCTACATTTACCTGTCACAGCACTCTGATTGGTTGGTTTGAAATCCACCAATTAGAGTGCTCTGTGTCATTTTACACAGCGTGGGAAAGTTCTTTGGAATTTTCCCACGCAGTGTAATCTGACTCATAACACTCTGATTGGTGGATTAAGTAACCAATCGGAGTGTTATGAGTCAAATTACACAGCGTGGGAAAATTCCACAGGCTGCTCACTGTTTACTAGACATGCCCCTACTCATCTTAGATCTAACACCTGAAGCAGGAATGAGGGCACACCTAACTTTCTCTATCTCTTCCAATTAATTCTGGAACTTTGAAAAATCACTTGT
>OW240915.1:210634403-210713812 GCA_933207985.1 Pelobates cultripes | reverse complement strand
TCTGGCCCCATAATTCTTTGACCTTCAGAGATATGGAATCCCAGATATTTGACAGTTGGCAACCACAACTGAGCCTTCCTTCTTGACACCTTGTATCCTGCCTTCCAGAGAATGTGTAGTAGATCGTGCGTTGCTTGCTGACATACTTCCTTTGTAACTGCTGCTATCAACAAGTCATCTACATATTGTAATAATACACACTCTCCTGGGATAGACTCGAAATCTAGTAGATCTTGACTTAGAGCTGAACCAAATAGGGTAGGTGAATTTTTAAACCCCTGGGGCAATCTTGTCCAGGTCATTTTGCGTTTCGAGCCCGTTACAGCATTTTCCCATTGGAAAGCGAAGATACATTGGCTTTCTGCGGCAATTCGGAGGCAAAAGAAGGCATCTTTGAGATCTAAGACTGTAAAGTAAGTAGCCCCGCCCGGAATTAAAGCAAGCAGGTTATATGGATTAGGCACGACTGGATGTATACTAACAACCGCATCATTGACTGCTCTCAAGTCCTGCACAGGTCGATACTCATCTGTACCGGGCTTTTGAACAGGCAGCAATGGGGTGTTCCAGGGGGAAGTACAGAATTTTAGGATACCATACCGTATGAACTTATCCAAATAAGATTGGATGTTCTTCTTAGCCTTCTGCGGAATATGATATTGTCTCAGGCTTACTGGATAAACCCCAAGTTTTAGTTCGATTTTAATAGGTGGAATATTGCGGGCCAGTCCTGGTGGGTTGTTCTCTGCCCAAACTTCTGGTATGTTAAATAAGGATTCATCACTCCTCGGGTTTTGGCTAGTCAACACTGTATAAAGTCGCCACTCTTCTTCCTTTGGTACGGACAATGTCATAATACCTGAGGGTCCATTAAACTTTAAGGATGTTGTTCCATTTGGTAGGAGCGTAATCTGCGCTTGTAATTTGGATAGCATATCACGTCCCAGCAATTGGACTGGACACTCAGGCATATAAAGGAATTGATGTTTTACTACGTGGCCTCCCAATGTACAGAGTCGACTTTTAAGAACCGGTTTTTAAGCACTTCTTCCAGTTCCTACTATTACAGTAATAGTTCTTCCAGATGGAGGAGCAACTTGATTAGTCACCACCGAATGTTCAGCACCAGTGTCGATCATAAACGCACTCCTTTTTCCCCCTATTGATACATCGACCATAGGCTCCGCTCGACCAAGGGGGATGGAGCCCGGTCGGTATCAATAGTCCTCCATGACCGTGTCAGCCAATCCCACAAAGTCCCTACCTTCTCTATCGCGGGACCTTTGCGCTGCTGGATAGTACCTATCTTCCCTTACACTTCCTCTGTTCCCATTACTCCCTCTATTACCATTACTCCCTCCGGGGCCTCCTCTACCTCTCGCTCTGCCTCTAAAGTTTCCGTAACCTGCCCTGGGTAAGTCTCTCTCATACTGCTCTCTTTGCGGACACTCGTTCCTCCAATGCCCTTCTTCCTTACAGTACGCGCACTGATTCCTACTCAAAGGCTCCCTATTCCATCTACCATCGCCTCTATCTGGGCCCCGTCTATCTACGCCTGCGATCGCTACCGCTAGCATATCTGCCTTTCTACGCATCTTGCGCTCTTCCTCTTTCTTACTTTCTGTTTCCCTATTCATATATACTTTGTTCGCTACCTCCATTAGTTGGGTGATAGACATACCTGCAAACCCTTCTAATTTCTGTAGCTTACGCTTAATATCTCCGTAAGCTTGGCTGACAAAGGCGGAGTTTACCATTCGGGAATTATCAGCGTCTTCAGGATTAAAGGGGGTATACAAGCGGTATGCCTCCAATAATCGGTCATAAAAGACACTGGGCGCTTCATCACTTTTCTGAATCACCTCAACTGTCTTCGACATGTTAATAGCTTTCTTCCCTCCGGCTTTCATGCCAGCAATTATAGCATCTCTATAGGCTTTAAGTTGAGCCATATCTGCGCCATTTACATTCCAGTCAGGATCGGTGTTAGGGTAATGTGTTGCGGCCCATGCTGCCGGATTGGCTTGATTTAAAGCACGGGCTCTCTCCTCTAGCGCCTTAATGGCCGCTTGGTTAATCCTTGTCCTTTCCTCATTATTGAACAATGTCATTAATAACTGCTGGCAATCAGCCCATGTCGGGTTATGTGTCTGAACTATCGAGGTGAACAGATCGGTCATAGCTTGTGGTTTCTCAGTGTACGAGGAATTGTGGGTCTTCCAATTCAAGAGATCGGTAGTCGTGAACGGGACATATACGAAGACTGGGTCAGCATGTGCCATTTGACCTGCGGCATCGATATAGGCTGACCCAGGATTCAGACGAAGAGGCATCTGATAATGTTTTAATTGTTGGGTACCGGTCAGTTGTCGGGTTAGTATGGGGCTACGTGGAGGGGCGTCAGTTAAAGGTTCCGGTCGAGAGGTAATAGGGCATGAGGATGTGGGAACTTGATTTTGGGAAAAGTTAGTGAATAGTATACTCCGAGCCGAGCTAGAAGAAGCTTGACCGGAAGTTTGAAGTGGCGCCAAATCAGGATATTCAAATCTAATGGGGGTTGGTCCTGGTTCCGGAAGGGGAGTTTTAATACGAGGGGGGGTGGATTCTGTACTGGAGGAGGAAGCGGAAGTGGATGGGGGCAATAGGGGAAGGGGTGCAGAGCTTCCTGCATTCGCGTCACTTCCTCTTAAAGGAAAGTAAGGAGGCGGCAAAGGGATCTCGGACTCAGGGGGCGTGTCCAAAATGGGCCTAACACCAGTCCTAGTGGACAAACAAGTCCTGGCCACCATGAGGCGACATTGCTCCTCGTGGCATATCCGGATCCATTTTGGCGAGTCGTTTACGGCCTGCCCCCAACAATCAATGTATGGAAACTGTCCGTAAAGTTCAGGCCTACCTGACACAGCCACGTGTACACGCTGTACCAGGGTTGGATCCAAACTGCCACGCGGCGGCCATGCCGCAACCAAAATAGGCCACTCCCTAGTGCACAAAGTGACCAAACGTACAGGAGACATTTTAACCCCAAAATCACATGTTTTGAATCCCTTTTTAAAATTCTTTACCATACAACCTAAGGGATCCGAAATCGTTGACTCTGACGCGCCCATACTTATCAATGGAACGTCGTTGACAACGAATACTATGCACGCGTTCTTATTCAACAGTCACCCGTTTCCTCTGGCAACAGCACCACGTGGTACAGTTACCGAGTGAAACGTACACAATAACACAATAATCACTCAGGGAATTCCCGTACACACACAGCTGTTACACCAGTCACTAAATAATCAATATTATGCCCTTTGGCGAAACTATACAGTCACCCACGCTATAATTCTCTATATATGAATTACCCGTCTATAACACACCCCAGTAACATCGTCTTTTACTAGTATCGGTTACAGTACGGTTAGCATAGGTCAAAGCACAATTTAAGGTCACAATACAATTATTAGTGGTTACGGTGTTAAACATGCAATAGACGACAATGATTAGTACTTATATACAGTGTCAGTAAATATACAGGGTTATGGTACCGTGCACTATGATACAGCAACACACTATTAACACTCTCGCTAGACGGCTGAGCTCGCGCTATCTAACAAGATATACACTTTACTAACAATCTTTAACACATTTACAATCCCAACTAAACTATTGGCCAGTACCTTGAATGGACTACCTAAAACTATATACACCCGTTTTGGTTAGCCACACTGCCCAAACACCACATATAGCGAACTAGAGGGCGAAATTTACAAAATTGCCCTTCTAGTCTATTTACTCTATCAAAAGTCTAGTGGGTTCCAAATTTACACGCCTTCCCACTTAGCCAAGATAGGTTGAGAGCTAGCGAACCGAATTTACACAGGCGCCGCTTAGTCTCCCGGTCCCTCCGACCTAGCGAACGTAATATACACCCTAGAACGCTAGTCTAGACAAGACACCGGTGTCCGGCTAGGGCTATTTACACAGGACCCCGCCTGACTAACCAGATCAAACGGTCTTACTAAAGAGCGTTCGATCGAGCGGTGCGCCTTCGCTCCTTCCCTCCGACAGAGGGGGCAGATTCCATACACAGATTTAAACCCCTTTTGGGCCTACCGCACAATCGGTATACCCCTAGTGGGTCTGCCGTCTAAAACAGCAGTTGTCTTACCTCCTCGTTCCTGAACCTGAGTTCACACTCATCGACGGGGACACCCCAGCACTTCTTACGTAGAGGCCGATGATCTCCTGGACAACAGACCAGTGGCGCCGAGACGAAGGGAGGTCCACGCAGAAGTTCAGGGGTGCAGCCGTAGAGAACGTGGGCAAAGATAGACCGTCTCACGCCTCTGCCTCTCAGCTACCGTTGAACGATGAGCTTCCCGGCCAATGCACCAAATGATACCGGAGAAACTGACGGAAGCAAAGCACAGAGGGATGGACACAGGTTTCTTCAGGAAGGAAGAGATTCTTTATTGGATCACCGATCGGGACTCAGAGGGACTAATGTCACCAAAAATACAGCAAGTTCTGAGCCCTGAACAATAGTGCAGGCTCCCTATATAGGCACATAACTCCTCCCATATTAAGCTCCACCCGCACATTCTCTTGACCAATCATTACAAATAAGAATTAACTTCCTGCTTGACCGCATGGCTTGTCCAGCACAATGGAGGAGGGGAATACTACATCCTGTATTCTTGCACATGCTCCGTACACTACTGATCGTATCTTGCCTCGTGCAACCAACTGATCGATACGTCAGCATATGCACGTACACATGCCACGTGGTAATCTCGGCCTACTAAATTTATTTTTACCGAGATTCCACCACAGAACGATCCCCCAAAAAGAGTGCCAAACACTTCACATCCTGGATACTGTGTCCATGTTTGACAGTATTGTTTACCAAACAGATTTCTCTTTCATCCCCCACTTTTTTTTTCCCTCTCTCTCTCAAAGCTGTTAAATCTGATTTGTTATTATGAATTTTGTTTTGGCCTCATTAATGCATGCAACTTGGTCTTAAAAGCTTACAAATCAGACTCTCAGTGAGTAAAATGAATTTCATCATTACATTATAATGATGACATTGTTGTTTTGAAGCTCACTATACTGCACTATTACAAGTGTGAACTTACTTTTTGCTTTCTATTTTTTTTTTTTCAAGGTCCATCAACCTCATCTGGTGTGGGATCAGCTCCAAGCACATCTCAGCCAAGTTCTGGTGAGTACACAAACACAAATAATGATGAACAGCATTAAAGGGGCACTCCACTGCCCAAATAAAAAAACAACAACAAATACAAATCACCGTTTAGAAGATGTACCCCCAATGAAAACATGCATGCATTTAATTATGCATTTTTTGTTGGGGTTATGTCTAACAGCTTGCAGAACCGGCAGTTCTCTTGTCTGCTGTCTTTGCAAGCACTCCCCTTATAACCCCCCCAGACTTTCTGTGGTTGTCCAATCACAGACTTTCAAATGCAGCTGAATTAGAAGCCTTTGCAAGGCAGGTGCTCTGGGCAATTGACTGCCTATTGAGTTTAGCTCAGCTGAGCTAACCAAATCCGGAAGTAAATTGACCGGTTGTCTGCTTGAGTGTTACCAAGTTAATTTATATAAAGTGACAATTTCTAATAAAATCTGCACTTTTTATAAAATGAAGGAAAAAAAAAAAGAGGACAAACTCATACATAAAGCGTAACTCGTGCCAAGAGAACCCTGGCCCTCTACCTGGGCACCTGTTCTGCTGTGAAGCGAGACTCTGTACATGCAAACTCCAGATACCATGGACCACTTCAAATCACTGAAGTTGTCATGATGGTTGGATTAACTCGTTAAACAATGCCATTCTTGCTTATCCAGCCAATCCATGCACAATTTGCTTAAAGAACTGATAGAGTTGCTTTTTCACTTCACTCACAAGGCTCCCTTTACCTCCAGTAGACAATTCAATAGCCAGATTAGTCTAAGATTTACTCACAAAGGGTCAAATATCTACTGAAATCCTAAAATGGCATATACAAAATTACTATTGGAATATTGATGCGCAAAATTACTATTGGAATGCTGATTTAGATTTTTAAACTTTACAATCTAAAAATGCTAGAGACATTTCCTTCAGAATAAGTAGCCTTAAGAGGCGGAGAGGAACATCAGCAGACTGAATAGTAGCGATTTTAACATCCGCAAATCTTCACATGATCAATAACAAGTCCTGTATAGAACACTTAAAGAAACACTAAAGCACCTATTACTAAGGTCATCTCCCTGCCCGCCCCGGTACTCAAAGAGGAGCATTGGGCACCTGATGTGCATGCAAAGCGTGTGCATCAATTTTCCCCATTGGGAAACATTGGATCAATGCAAATGTAATTTTTTTTTTTAATAGCGACTGCAGTCACGTGACAGAGTTGGAAAGCTGCTGAAGGAGTGTTTAGATGTTTCTAGATCTTCCATTCACCAACCTTAAAGGGACACTCCAGGCACCCAGATCACTTCTGCCCATTGGAGTGGTCTGGGTACCAACTCCCACTACCCTTAACCCTGCAAGTGTAATTATTGCAGTTTTCATAAACACAATATTTACATTGCAGGGTTCACTCCCCATGCTTTCCTATGGGGAGGTCTAATGCGCGCGTGTGGCCATTGCCGCGCATGCGCATTAGGTCTCCCCCACCGGCTGACTTTAGCGGGGAGGAGCATGGGCGGAACCTGAACCAGCGCCGAGGGACATCGACGCTGGACTCTGGTAAGTCACAGTTTTAACCCCTTCAGCAACTTGGGACGGGGGGTGGGAGGGGCACTAGAGAGTCCTGCAGTGCCAGGAAAACTAATATGGAAAACTAATATAGGGAATCCCTTTAACCCCTTAAGGACACATGACATGTGTGACATGTCATGATTCCCTTTTATTCCAGAAGTTTGGTCCTTAAGGGGTTAATGCACTTTTTAATTCTTAAATATGTAATAATAAAAATTTGCCTATTTTTATTTTAATTATTGGATACCTTATGTGCACTTTTCATCCATCTTTAACAGACTTCCGTATCCCACAAGGGACACCCTCTGAAAGGCGACCTGGCCCCATTTCTCGTCTACGTAAGTAGAAACTGCATCTAAACATGACACGCCATTATTACCTATGCATTACACACAATGAGGAGTCCTTACCATATAAAACACTTTAAAGTCGTTCATAATCCGAATCTATCTTCACACACACACACACGCACAATCTCTCTCAATCAGCTCTAACACTAGTTATCAGACAATTATACATTCTCAGGTAGTACTAAGATCACAGTTCAATTCTGATTTAAATTACAATTATAAATGCTTTAATGTTGTGCTGTTAAAATCGCTACTATTCAGTCTGCTGATGTCCCTCTCCGCCTCTTAAGGCTACTTATTCTGAAGGAAATATCTCTAGCATTTTTAGATTGTAAAGTTTAAAAATCTAAATCAGCATTCCAATAGTAATTTTGCGCATCAATATTCCAATAGTAATTTTGTATATGCCATTTTATATACAGAAAATATCATACAAGTGTATACATAGATATTATACAGCAGAGTTACTGTATCTTTTTAACCAGATACAATTTTTATCTCCTAAAATGACCACTGTAGGCACCCAGACCACTTCAGCTCAATGCAGTGGTCTGGGTGCAGGTACCCCTAGAGAAACTGCTATGTTTACACTGCAGGCTTAATCCAGCCTCTAGGGGTTGTCTGCTTGACAGCCACTAGAGGCCGCTTCCACGATTTACATGGAGTAAAAAAAAAAAAAAAAAAGTCGCACTTTTCTGGCGGCACATGCGCTTTCGGCTCCACTCGGAAGCTGACGTCAATGGAGAGGTCACCAGTGCCGAGGGAGCAGGGCGCTGGATTAAGGTAAGCAAATAAATAGTTAATTTATAAACGGTGACTAGGGCTCTATAGCGTTAGGAATACAAATTTGCACAATTAGCAATGATTAGCATTGCTATAAATCCGCCTTAGATAGAAGTTTCAATATTTCCAAGAGTAACACTTTTGTTTTTAAATTAAAAAAAAATACACTATAGATTATTAAAAAGATAGTAGTGACACAGCCACATGTAGTAATGTCTACAACATGTCCACAAATCAATTTGTGTGCATATTAATAACATTGCCTATCTCGTCTATTTCAGGTCCAATGCAGTCTGTTGGGAGAGACGAAGAGGGCAGCTCGCTTCAGTTACCTGTCCTACCGTCACATGAGGACAGTGTGATTGAGGCGGCGCTGTCCTCAGAATCTATTGCCAACTCCCTGGAGGAGGAAATGGGTCCAGGGTCTGTCTTTGAGACTGCCCACAGTGTGACTACTCAAGAACCACCAAGCACACCGCCACCTGTCCAGCCACTGCCACCTCTCCAGTCAGAGTCATCACCTGGCCCAGGAGGATCCATGTGGTGAATGGAGGAGCTGATGGAGGATATGGTTCGGGCCAAAAGGAGGCAGACCCGGGCCATCATGAGTCTTAGCTTGTCGACCGAAATGGTGTGGTGTCCCGGGTCAGCATAGAGCAGCGCCAGACGATGGAGCACATGAGAGTTTCCAGTATTGATGAAATTGTGCGTCGTGTTTCTCCATCGTCTGGATCATCGGAGTCCGAACCGATATCCTCCACCCCGCCAGGACCATCCCCGATGATTCCGCCAGGGACCAGAGAAGGCAGCCACCGGCGGAGACAAGGGCCTCGGGACCCAGTAAATTAAACGAAAAGTGCCCGTGCACGCCCCCTTTTTGTTTGTTTTTATTTTCTTTTAGAGTCCTATGGTGCTCTATATCCTCTGCAACCAAATAGTCATAGGTCCCATAAAACATCTGCTTTTCCAGAACCATTTGTGCTACAGATTTACATATTGCTGTGCATGGTTATGTTGTTGTGACATAGTCATGCAAGAAATGGTATTTGAAACTTTTCATGCAAGAACATTTTAAGCTGAAACCAGTTGTTAGGACAATGTGAAATTTGGCACACATATTCACGCCAATTGCATGAAGGTGCATATATTTCACTACTGAACTATAACATTTATTGTTAAAAAATGTGATTATGCAATAACCATGCCATAGGTCACATAGGGGTACAAGGTCACAAAGGTCATTTTTTACTTTGACGATCATGTAAAATGTATAATACGTTGTATGCTAGCTTTATGCACTTGCTGTGTGCATGCTCTTATGCTCGTTTCACCTGTAAAGGTCAATTAGTTATGTGGTTTGACTGGCAACTGTATTAAAATCTTAACCGATATTACAGTGCATTTGTAAAAAACTTCAGAATCAAACATTCTTTACAACAATGTGGTGATAAGTTATGGTGTGCTCTGCAATTTGCATTGTGAAGCCTATATATCATATGGTCTGCCAGCCATGTTGGTTTTTATGCTTAATGACTAGTGATGTCCCGAACGGTTCGCCGAACGGTTCGCCAAGAACGGTTCCCTGCGGACTCATCATTGAGTAAACTTTGACCCTGTACCTCACAGTCAGCAGACACATTCCAGCCAATCACCAGCAGACCCTCCCTCCCAGACCCTCCCATCTCCTGGACAGCATCCATTTTACATCCATTGTGAAGCTGCATTTTAAGTGAGCTGTCCAGGAGGTGGGAGGGTCTGGAAGGGAGGGTCTGCTGCTGATTGGCTGGAATGTGTCTGCTGACTGTGAGGTATAGGGTCAAAGTTTACTCAATGATGAGTCCGCGGCGAACCGTTCGTGGCGAACCGTTCAGGACTTCACTATTAATGACCAAAAATTCCCACTATATAATTTAAAAACTAAATCTTTGAATGTCCTTTATCATACCCAATATCATTCTATGCGTGTGCTGCATCCATGCTTTTAGGCTTGTTATCCTCTCTACTGGTTAGTAGTACTAGTTAGTCATGTGCTTTGTCAGCCACTTTGTAATTGGTGTCACGAATGTTTAAAAAAAACTATTGTACTAGTACTAACCACAAAATCAAACATGCTTAGTATTTATCCTGGCACCATGTGTCATGAGGTCTGTTGGCCTTATTGAATTACATGACCTAATTTTCAAAATTGTACAAGTTTATCTGCCGTCACAGTCTATGTTTCTATAAATGCATAGCCTTAGTTTCATTTTTTTTCTAAGAGATGTATTGTTCATTAACGAAGCACTCTGAGCAACATTTTCATTCCTAAACTGCACTTAACAAAATATATATTTATTTATTATAAAGATAACGGCTCTTGTGTATATGTAAAATAAACATATATTGAAAGGGAACAGCTTTTCAATGCACAATGTAAATTTTTTAAATTGTGAATTATATTTTTAGATGTGTGTGTATATACAAAATTTTTGATTGTATATGATATTTTTTATTTCCATCTTAAATATAAATATATATATATAATATATATATATATATATAGTTTCATTGTATAATAAAACATATTTTATTTATTGATTATTGTGGTTTCTTCTTTTCAATTCATAACTTATCTGGTTAAAGGAACACTATAGGGTCAGGAACACAAACATGTATTCCTGACCATATAGTGTTAAACCCACCATTTAGGTGGCTTGCCCCCTTATAAAAATGTAAAACTCACCTTATTTCCAACTCTTCATGGGTCCGACTGTGCTGCCCCGCCCCCTTGGTGGCATAAAAATTGACAATGTTTAGCCAATCCATGGGAGAGCTTTGGACGGGCTAAAATCAGCATGGCCAAACGCCCTGTTTTGGCCAATCAGCACCTCCTCATAGAAATGGCTTCAATCAATGCACCTCTATGAGAAAAATTCAGCGTTCCCATGCAGAGCGTGGAGATGCTGAACAGAACTGCTGCCTACTGTGCAGCACTGAGCCAGGAAGCACCTCCAGTGACCATCTGACAAATGGCCACTTGGAGGTGTCCCTAGGGGCAATGCAAGCACTGCTTTTTCTCTGAAAAGGCAGTGTTTGCATGAAAATGCCTGAAGGGAGCTATTATACTCACCATAACAACTACATTAAGCTGTTGTTGTTCTGGTAACTATAGTGTCTTTTTAAGTATTAAAGTAGAGATTGTAGCCGTATGAGTCCAGTGATGTAGATGTAAAAAAGATAAAATTTGTATCTTGTAATACCTTTTTTATTGGACTAATAGATTTTTATTAATGAAAAGCTTTCGGGAGAACCTCCTTTCTCAAGTCTGAAGCATTTCTGACGACGCATAGAATTCAAAGTTGAGTTGTGATACAGGGGTTAAAGCGACATGGTGCAGATAAGACACAGGTGTGTTAGAAAATAGGCACCAGATGGTTGTAAATCAATATCTTGTGTGAAGATCAGAGTGAGGTGGGAGGGGGGAAGAGAGAGAGAAAAGGAAGGGGGACATGGAGGGAGAGGGGGTAAAGGCCTGTCTGTGGCCCATCTACACACGCTTATGATCAAAAAAGGTTATTTACCTTGGAAGTCTTCATGTATGATTCTGAACAAATCCCCTGATGCACCAGAGTATGTTGGCAACAGCAGTCAATGACAATGCCAGCGACCTTTTGAGGAGAGTATAGCAGGGCCACACAAGTGTGATCTAAAGGTTCAGTTAATTACGTACCAGGTCTCATTGTAGGCTTGCTCGGCAAGACAAAGATGCTGTGTGACAAGTGAGCAGCCAGGCCTTGAATCCATATCTCGTGTCGCCTGTTGGAGATAGGAATTGTTGTGAATATACATATGGGAAGAGTGCGGAGGATTGTCATGACAGTTTATAGTGTGAATGGGAAGTACACTTGCCTCTCCCAACTTTATAGCGATTGGAAGCAGTTCAGTGAAAGCTTAATTTGTGTGTGACCAGTGCACTAAACCCAGGGCAGGTTGTGCACAAGTAAAAGCAAGAAGCAGTGCAGCATGGATATTGGACATAAAAATATAGAAGCTGTGGCTGCTGTGTGCATGCATAACTTATTTAGTGTTAGAATAGTGTTATACCTTATCCACAGCAATGGTGAATTGCACAGGTGTGTTTGGGATCAAGCTTACTGGGTGTGTTACTGCATGCGAGTAGTGATAAGAGTGCAGGTGATTGGAATGTCATTGCCTGACGTGTTGTTGACATTCATACCATTACTTACCAACCAACTATCGGTCAGGGAATCCTCCTGTCTCTCGTTGGGTCACAAAGCATATCCAAGTCATATCCAAGTTGGAAAAAAGTCCACGGCAATGGCTGTTAAGGCCCTGGGGAGATAGCGCAGCTAAGCAGACAAGGGCACATGTAGGAGTGTGGGGATAGATGCAGGGGAGTGACTTGGGAAGTGTGTGTTGGAGGGGTTAGGTTTAATGTGAGTTAGTGTGTGGGAGGTCTTACCTCAGTGCCACTTGGGATAAGGGCCAGCAAACAGCTTCCTGTCCTCCTTCTCCTGTTTGCCTGGGCCTGCAGATTGACACAGCTTGAGGTGATGGATGTTGAGGCGATCCTGGCATCCCTCAGGGATGTTGCTGCGCTGGATGGTGGCCGGCAACTAAGGGAGCAATTCCAGAACATTAGTTGAGGTATGGCTGCTGGTGTGTGCCCCCCCGTGGCCTACCCTCCCCTGGAGCACCCCCTGCGGTCTCCCCTGCTGCCTCCCATGCGGCCCCTGCCCCTGGGCTCTGCGGGATCTGCGGCCACGCGCGTGGCACGGCCTTCAGCCACGAGGCCTGCCACTGTCGCACGGCCTGCTGGTGCGGCTGCCGCGCGGCCTACTCTTCTTCCCCTCTCCACACCATCCGCCCCGGCTGCCGGAGGATCGCGGGCCGGGGGCGGTGGGCGGCGGATGCAGTCCATGTCCTCCTGCGTCCGGCGGGGGGGGGGGGTAGGGTGGTGAGTGGGCCCTTGCGGGCCGGGCGGGGTACCGTGGTACCGCCTTTGGGGATCCGGGGGGGGGTCCCTTTGCCCATCGGGAGCCTCCTCTGCCAGTGAGGAAGGCTCCCAGGGCTCTGTCTCCCCTGTTCCCCCTCCTTCCCCTGTTACTTCTTTTTCTTCTTCCAGGGGGCCCAGCTTACCCTTGGCTGGGCCCCCTGGTTCCCCCTCCTCTTTCCCAGTGTCCTCTGTTCCCCACCCCCTCTGGTGGGCCTGCCCCTCTTCTCCATGCTCCCCCCCCCTCTGTTTTGCCTCCCCCCATCTGGTTTCTACCCCTCCCTGGCTGCCTCCTCCTCTATTGTGCTTCCCCTTTGCCTGTCTGGGCCCCCCCCCCGCAGGTCACTTACCTCGGCCATCTCCTCTGGGGCATGGGCTCACGTCTTCTCTGCTGCTCTCTTCTCAGGATACTGCTGCAGTTCATGGACCCATCCAGGAGGTGGTGCCTGGAACACAGCTGATGTCTTCTGTGGATGCTGGAACTGCTGATTCTTTATCTTCTGTGAGCGCAGTGCCATGCTTGGATCGCCAGTCTGCGACCAGTAAGTACTTTGTTCCCTACGCTTCTGGCGCTGCGAGTCCCGGGTTGGGAGGGTTCCTCTCGGGTCTTAGGGTTTTTTTTGATCAGTGGGAGCGGGGGAT
This sequence comes from Pelobates cultripes, assembly GCA_933207985.1. Classification (NCBI taxonomy): domain Eukaryota; kingdom Metazoa; phylum Chordata; class Amphibia; order Anura; family Pelobatidae; genus Pelobates; species Pelobates cultripes. Next base: position 210,700,284 of record OW240915.1, on the reverse strand, counting down.
GGCGGTTAGTGGGGTCGCTTCTATTGATGGTCAACTCCGGTCGGCTTGGTCCCCGGCCCTGCTCCCTCCTAATGTTCAGGCTTCTCCCCCTCCTGGGTCTCTGCTCGGGACGGGTGGCGGTACGGTGCCTCTGGGTTCCCCGGCACCCGCGGTGGCCAGTGTTGGTTCCGCCTCGGGTGATGCTTGTCTCGAAGGGGGGGTCTCAGACGTAGCGCGGGGTGCTGCTTACATGTGCTGGTCTGGCCCTCTGGGCTTGCACTTGAAGCAGGAAACGAAGGAAAAAATTTGGAAAGGGGAATTTGTAGAGATATTTTCTCTCCTACCAATGGAGCTCCTCCCGTGGCGGACAAGGACAGTAAGGAGTCGGAAAGGGATAGGGAGAAGTACAGTTTTTGCAAAATTCCCAAGACCTTTGGGAACTGGATTCGGGCGTTCTCTATCTTGGCCAGCATGGTTGGGGAAAAGTTTCCCCACAAGTGCTCCGCACTGTTCTGTTATCAGGACACGATCTGGAACGCCAGTCGCACCTATGTTTGGCTGGGTTGGTGGAGATACGACGAGCAGTTTCGACAGCGGCTGGCAGTACATCCCTCACTGCGATGGGATCAGATGGATATCGGCCTCTGGCTTTCCATCATGACTCATCCAGCCCCTCAACAAGCCGTGTTTTCGTCCTTTCTTGGGGGGCCGGTGGGGGCGCGCCTTCCTCCTCATCGGCCTCTGGTCCAAGGTCTGGCTGTTGTTGGAAATTTAACGACAGTCTCTGTAAGTGGGGGTCTTCATGCCGGTTTAAGCACGAGTGCTCCGGCTGCGGCGGGGCCCATCCTGCCTCTCGCTGTTTCAAGCGGGGGAAAACGGCTAAGGGCGACGACTCCGGTCCTCGTAAACGCGATGTGCCCGTGGCTCAAACTTTATAGGAATCGGGCCGCGGTGCAGATCATGGTGGAGGGGTTTGAGCAGGGGTTTTGGATCCCGTTCTCTGAGCGCCCTCCGCTGCTCTCCGTACGCAACCTCAAATCCGTGCAGGCTTTCCCTCAGGTGGTACGGGAAAAGTTGGATAAGGAGGTCTCATTGGGGCGGATGGCCGGCCCGTTCTCCACCCCACCGATGGCTAATTTGCGGGTTTCTTCTTTGGGTGTGGTGCCTAAGAAGCATCCCGGGAAGTATCATTTGATTCACCATTTGAACGAGGGGGTTCGGTGAATGATGACATTTCCGCTGAGCTTTGTAGGGTTTCCTACGCTTCCTTCGATGTGGCGGTTCGCATGGTAAGGGCGGCGGGCCAGGGGGCGTTGCTGGCTAAGGTGGATGTGGAATCCACTTTCCGGCTGCTCCCGGTGCATCCGGAGTGCCATCATCTTTTGGGGTGCGCCTTTGAGGGCCAGTTTTTCGTGGACATGTGCCTCCCTATGCAGAGTTGCTCGCTATCCTGTTTCTATTTTGAGTGCTTTAGCACTTTTCTGGAATGGGTGGTGCGGAGGGAAGCTGGGGTCGCTTCCCTCCTGCACTACCTAGATGATTTCCTGTGTGTAGGTCCGGCGGGATCACACGTCTGTGCCTTCCTGCTGCGGGTTCTTGGGGAGGTGTTTCAGCGCTTCGGAGTCCCGTTAGCTCACGACAAGACGGTGGATCCGGTCACTTGTCTGAGCTTTCTGGGCATCAAAATTGATTCGATGGCAGGGGAATGTCGGCTGCCACAGGATAACGTTTTGGACCTGCGCCTAGCGGTGTCCCGGGCCTTGGGGTGGCATAAGATACAGCTGCGCTGCCTGCAGTCTCTGCTGTCGAATCCTGCCTATGGGGCGCATCTTTAATCGGCGCCTGGCGGCAGCAACGTCAGAGGTTGTTTACCCGCGGCATTTTATCCGGCTTACCCGGCCTTTGCGGGCTGACTTGGCCATTTGGGATTCCTTTTTGGCTTCCTAAAATGGCAGGTCCTACTGGCAGGCCCCGAAGGTCTCTAACGCCGACCTCCATTTGTTCACCGATGCGGTGGGCTCGGCTGGCTTTGGAGCCATTCTGGGTGCCAAATGGTGCGCTGACTCTTGGACAGAGGCCTGGCAGGGGACGGGGCCCACTCGAAACTTGGAGTTTATGGAGCTCTTCCCTATCTTGGTGGCTTTGGAAGTGTGGGGCTCCATGATGTTGGATAGACGGGTGGTCTTCCATTGTGACAACTTAGGAGTGGTGCAGGCAATCAACCAGCTGTCTGCTTCCTCTCCCCCTGTGGTTCGCTTGCTGCGGCGCCTAGTTCTGTCCTGTTTGGTCCTTTGGGGAATATTGTGCTCTGCGCCCTTCCCCTGCGCTGCCACTCCTGGTGCACGGGGATGGTAGTTTCCTTTCCCATTTCCAGTTTATTAGAGTGTTTCGTTTGGGGCTGGAAGCCGTAGGATTGGATAGCAGGGAGTTCGGGGACCATTCGTTCCGTATTGGGGCGGCTACCGAGGCCTCTAGGCTTGGCATGCCGGCGCAGGTGGTTCAAAAGATTGGTAGGTGGGACCCGTCAATCAATTTATCCCTCCAAGCGGTCAGGGAATTCATGTGGAGCCATCTTGCCCTTTATTCTCGGATCACACATGCACGCAAGCATCAACTCTTGGCAAGACACTTTATGCGCTCATTGAACCTACGTGTTAGTTGCTCCTCGAGCCTCCTAACAAGTGCAGCAACATCCCCAAGTAGTTGGCCACCAGGTACCACTTTCTTTTTAGAAATTAAGCGACTCAGCTTATTTGAGAGGTGGGTGAACAAGGGAATTACTTGACCAAGGCTCGTATTTTCTTGGCTTAAAATCTCCGTAACATCCCTGAATGGCCTAAGGACTTCCACTAGCTGCCCAATCATTAACCAATCCTCCCTGACTAAGGGGCTATCGATCCCGATGTAATGCTCATAGGACATGGCATTGATTGCTTTCTGCTGCTCCAGGATGCGCTCCAACATCTCCAAAATGGAGTTCCACCTAGTCCCTACATCTTTTTTGAGACAATGCTGGTCAATGCCTGCCTTCTTTTGCTCATTTCTCAGGAGCTGGCTATCCTTCACGCTATGGTGGAAGTGGCCAGCAATCTTTCTGCATTTCTCAAGCAGGGTTGCCAACCGTCCACTGCTTTCGTGTTCAATAGCAGCCTTCACTACTAAATGAAGGATATGAGCTGAGCAACGCACGGCTACAAAGCTACCATCACGGAGAGCCTTCACCATGTTTGCTGCTCCGTCAGTCACCACAAAACCCATCTGTGTGTTTGCCTGCTGTCCTACCCACTGCACCACCATCTTTTTTAGTGCCTGCAAAATATTTGCTGAGTTATGTTGTTCATCCATCATCTCAGCATGGAGGAGGAATGAGCAGTGCTTTCTTTCTGTGCATGACGTGGTGACATCTCCTGACACCTTGGGCTGCCACCAATGTCCTGTCAAGGACAGGAAAGCATGCTGGCCACTAGGAGCACTCCACAAATCAGTTGTGAAGTGCACTGACTGGCCACCAGCCTTTGCCAGATGCTCCTTCAACACCGCAACACAGGAACGGTAGAGTGAGGGCACTATGTTCCTGCTAAAAGTTGTGCGCGATGGAATTACATACATGCGGTGAAACAGCCGCCATAAGATGCTTGAAGGGCTTCCCTTCTACCATGTTAAAAGGGGCACCTCCAACAACTATCAGCTCAGCAATGAGCCGAGTAATTTTCCTGGACTGCGGCCTGGACATCCCCCTACAGTGAAACCCATGAAAACTTTCTAGGGTAGGCTGTGCAGCATGAATTGGATGACTGGTGGCACTATGCCCTGCAGCAGAAGTTCGATGATCCCCCTTCCTCTTGTCATGGCTAGTGGTGGTAGCACTACTACTTCTCCTAGTACTGCTAGGTGGAGGAGCCACACTGCTTTCCTGCCTTAGAAAGATGGCCTTGTGGTGTGTACGAAGATGTTGGTTCATCCCAGAGTTAGTAAGATGACCCAACACCTACCACGGCCGACTTCCCTGCCACACAGTTTACATTTTGCCAGACGGCCGTCTCCAATTGTTGAAAAATTTTCCCACACTGTGGAACGACGAGTGCCACTACTAGGTTTTGTGTGGGGAAGACTGTGCAATTTCACAATCAACTGGAGAGTTGGCACTGCTGGAGTTGGGGGGGCAGATATCAGTAGGGGAGATTGAGTGGGTGGTGGTGGACTGTCTTCAAAGAGAGATCCTCAGGCTCATCATCATATTCTAGTTGCTCATTTCCTAGACTAGAGCCTTGGTTCATATCTATGCTGCTGAGAAACAAAGATATGTCACCAGCAGCTGAAATTGGGGCAAACTGATCAATTCCCTCTTCTCTCTGGCAACTGGGAACTACAATATCTCCTTGTATTATGTCATCAATTATTGTACTGCTGCTGCTATAAAAGATGGTGGCAGTAGCAGGGGTAGTAGTGGTGGTGGCATGAGTAGCACTAGCATTTTTTTCCTCCTCTAACTCCAATATCTCCCTCTTAGGCTGCCTAAATGGATGAGCAGTGGTAAAAGGCCGTGTTGAAACTGCCCAGCTGCTGTAAAACATAGCAGCGGAGCTGGCAGAAGTACTACTGTCACTACTAGCAATACTGGTGGTTGTAAGAGGAGTAAACAGCTGTCTACGAGATTTGGATGGTGGATGCTTTGTGGACATAGGGGACCTCTCAACCCTGCCACTGGAAGGCATCTGCTGCTGCTTTTTGGTGCCAAATGGCTGAACATTGAGACCTGCAGTTTCCCTCTCTGCCCTCTTCAGTTTCATAGGTGGGCTAACTCGGCTTGAACTCTTTCTAGTGCTACTGCTGGCTTTGGTTGCAGGAATTGGAAGCACTAGCCGCTCGTGCTGTTTCATTTGCCTCTGCTTCAGGTGAGTTAAAGAGGAAGCAAGTGTACCACTACCTGTACTGGTGGTGGAGCTAGTAGTGGTACTACCAGCAGCGAAATGGCGGCTACCAGTTTCCTCAGTCACTTTGCTTGAGGGGAGAATGTGAGGACTTGGAGAACGTGGACGGTCCATTATGATTTATTTTTTGTTATGCATTTTTTATTTAAATTAAATCACAGAAACTAAAAAAATACAAAATGAATCACAATGCAACAGAGAGACACCCTGGCAATCAATCAGGCTACCTGCCAACAGCTAAAAAACACAAAATGAATTACTTCAGTAAAATCACAGATAGACACTGACTCTGGCTATCAGGCTTGCTTGCAAAGACACACACTCTCTCAGCCACCTCTTAAAAAAAAATAAAAACAGAATACAGACAGATTGCAGAATAAAAAAATGCAAATCTAACTCTCTCTCCCCCTTATCTCTCTATCTCTCTCCCTGGAACACACACGTAAAAGCAATGTGGCTCTGTAAAAGAATTAAAGTAAATGGAATGTTGTCACAACTAGCCTGCCATCTGGTCACATGAATGCAAGCCAACAACTGACAGCCTGATGTATTGCTATTCCACCTTAATGACTCTGTGTGCTTTCATTGGCCGAGTGTCAGTGACAAAATCACCATTAATTGGCTGTCCTCTAACAGCAAACAAAAAATTAGCTAATTTAATTGGACAGGGAATAGTGAAACCGGATTGGGCAAGCAAGAATTACATTGCACAAAAGGAATTAGCTTATTGGTTGAGATTCCTGTCATCATTCACATAATTTTCCCTCCCTCTTTCTTGTTTTCTTTTGACACATCGGCACTTCGACACTTCGGAATTTCGGAACTTCGACACTTCGGAACTTCGGCACTTCGACAACTTCGGAACTTCGGGATATCAGCACTTCGGAACTTCAACACTTCAGCACTTTGGAACTTCGGCCACTTCGGAACTTCGACACTTCGGCACTTCGGACATCCGAATGTCCGAATTGCCGAAATTCGTCCGAATATACATTCGGACCGAAACAAATTGCACATGTCTAATATATATATACCCTCTGTTCTGTAGCAGGTATCACTGCAGGAAAAAAACAGAATATTTTCATAGGGCAATATGGTATCAATAATATGGGACAGTCACAAATAAAATCTTATGATTATCACACTCACATTTTTCTGAGCCTGTCTATATAACTGGCTCAAGTAATATGGCTTTATGGTGTGATGCTGGAGTTCCACTGAAGTATTGAAAGTGGATCAGTCCTCAGTAGTAAAAGATGGGAAATGCACAATCAGTTAGAATAAAAATCAATAACTTTTAATACAAATAAACATAAAAACCTTACAGTAAGGTAACTGGTATGTCACAATCCAAGGTTATAATAGGCACAACGCGTTTCGACCTTCAAAGAGGCCTTCCTCAGGTGCAGTCTACCTAGCAACTGAACTAACAGGGTTATATACCCTAATACTAACCATTCATAATATAAAACAGGTGCAATCATTCTAAAATATCGACAGGAACTTCCATATATGGTCCGAATCGGATATTGGTTTGCCTCTCCCAATATGGCGTCCCATCCAGTTTCGGCCTTCTGATTGGAAGTTTTCACTGCTCGTCTTGTGTGTAGGCAGTCCCTCCAACTCCGACCGCAATCTTGTAAGTAGGAATATTCATCAGTACACTGCACATGCGTACTGCAGAGAAGTGTGCCCCATGCCAGCACATACCCGGACGGGGCAGCCTCAGACGCATACCATCAATCTCATTAACATCCATAATTCCCATAAAGGCAGCACACGCCATTTTGGTTATGGGAAAAAGCATGAATAAAGATAATAATCAATCAAATCGTGTATCTCAACACATAGATAAAAGTATAGTCAGTCTAAATATACATTCAATATCATAATTAAAGATATTTATATATAGATATACAAAATATATAGGAGATGAATGAAGAATGGGAGCAATGAAGAATAAGGGCAAGAGTAAAAATTTATATTAAAAATAAACTCTCATATTAAAACATTATTAAAGCAATAAAAGCATCATAAGCTGTTCTTAAATATAATTACAAAGGTCAAAGTCTATATTTAAGCCCTTTGGGGAGAGGGTTTTCATATCGAACATCCATTTCCTCTCTATTTTATTTATGATCTTCATATGGTCACCCCCTCTCCCTGGCCTTTGAACCCTTTATATCCCCATAAAGTGTATATATCAAAAATCACCATTGTGGAATTCATTAAAATGTGCAGGGACTAAATGATTTAAAACTCTATTTTGGATATTCCTCATATGTTCTCCAATCCTTACTTTTAATGGTCTTGTGGTTCTCCCTATATATTCTAGACCACATGTGCAAGTCAGGAGATAGATTACATTATTTCTGTTGCAATCAATAAAATCCTCTATTTTATATTCTCTATTAACTACACTTGAGCAAAATGTTTATGTTTTTTTAGATAAAACCTTTGTATTTTTACATGCACTACACTGACCACAATTATAAAAGAGCCTTTCCCTGAATATCTTTGTCTCTTTTTTCTTTTTCGGGAATATAACTTTTTGTTAATACTTTTTTCTAATTTTTGGCTCCTCTATATATAATTTTGGGTTTTTCTCCAATAAAAGTTTTGAGATCTGGCCCACAAAGCCATAATCAGAGGCATACTCATTAGATGAGCTGCATTCCTGCACAAAAGATTTAAAGCTCAAACACTTCTCTGGCAAAAGCAGCTATAAATCCTCAACATGCAGCATCAACTCACTCCAACACCAGATCTACAGACACAAATTAAACAACTTAAACAACAGATCCAACAACAGGCACTAGCCAAAATGGGCTACTACCTTAGGAGAATGAAAGCCACACACTACTCCCAAGGTAATAAAGCTGGGAAACTGCTTGCTAAAAATGAAACAGGCCAATCAAAAGATCCAATACTTAATAACAAAAGATGGACACAAACTCATGTCACTAACAGATATCAGCAATGAGTTCTCTCAATACTACTAAGGACTTAAAATATAATTTAAAACTTGATACAACCACACACCAACCTACACAGTAGGCCTTAACACAATACCTCACCAAATTCCAACTACCTCAATTTACCCAACAACAACTTGACATATCAGCACTGGTAACAATAGAGGAAGTTCAACACACTATAGGCACCTTATCCATTGGCAAATCACCAGGTTTAGATGGACTTGCAAACTCTTATTATAAAAACTTCCAAATAGTCGTAGCCCCGCACTTAACCGACCTATTTAATGAAGCCATAACTACAAAGATAATGCTACCAGAGATCTTACTTGCCCACATAGTAACGTTACCAAAACCCAGCAAATAACCTACCTCCCCCCAAAATTTTAGGCACATATCTCTACTAAAGTCAGACACGAAACTGTTTGCCAAAATTTTTGCAATTAGATTAGGAGAGATACTACCCAGCTTGATCCATAACGATCAAGTAGGATTTACAAAGGGAAGACAAGGTTTAGCAAAGTACTAGACATCTTACACAATATTTATAAACACAACACCAAGGGACTCTTTCTCTTGGTAGACACAGAGAAGGCTTTTGACCGGCTGAATTGGACATTCCTAGATGAAGTGCTCCGCAAATTTTGTATCCCAGAGACATTCCTTTCAGCGGTCAAGGTATTATACACAAAGACCGCTGCCCGGGTACTGAATGCAGGCTTCCTTTCAGACCAATTTATGATAACAAATGGGACATGCCAGGGGTGTCAACTGGCACTGAATATGGACAGCAATCATATTACAAACTCAACATATCAAAAACACAGGCCATGTGCATGGGCATAGATAAACACACCCTAGATATCCTCAAAGTTAATTACCCCTTTGATAGGAGAGACGTGTTTATCACGTTCCTGGGAATCAATATAACCAAAATGACACACAACCTCCTCAAACAGAACTATGACATATTAATACAAGACTTTACACACACTTTCCAACGCTGGGAGGGGGATTTCTATAGTGGCACGGCTGACTAGCGGCCTTAAAAATGACATTGCTACCAAAATATAACTATTTATTATGAACTCTACAATTCCCGCTCCCAAACACTTCCTAAACAACCTATAATTTGGTCCAGTAAAAAAGCCAAGAGTAGCCACCAGAATCCTTCAAAAACCAATTCCGCAAGCAGGTTCTGAATCTCCCTGATGTTTGGCTATACTACAAAGTGGCCATATTATCATTAATAATAACGGCACACTCCACTATTGAGACGTCGCAATGGGTAGATTTGGAATCACACTGGTGTTGCAAGCATAAGCTACACTATATATTCTGGACCCAAAAAAGCTTGCGACCTCCATGGCCGGATATGTTAGACAATAGTAAACTACTTCTCCATATTTGGGACATGACCCATAAAACCCTTTGTAGAAAAGCCACTTCTCTATACAGCATATACCTAAATAACTCTTCATTCAACTACACATTATGGCTCAAATGTGGCTGCACCCATATCACTCACTTTCACAAAGTAGCAACCTGGATTTTTTCCCCAGAACTCCAAGCACTGTACCAATTACCACACAGAGCCATCTTCCTACAGCTTAAGTCCCACTTACAATCAATGACACGGACACTATCTTCCCCCACCTTGACCAAATTTGAATCTCTGTGCCATAGGCGTGCGCAGCCTATTGCATTAGGGTATGCACCCTAAAGCACAAACACACGCCGCGTGTATATGTGTGTGTGTGTGTGTATATATATATATATATATATATATATATACACACACACACACACACACATACATACACTGCTATGTGTGTGTGAGGGTGGTGTGAGGGTGCTGTGTGTGTAAGGGTGCTGTGTGTGAGGGTGCTGTTAGTGTGATGTGTGTGTGAGGGTGCTGGTAGTGTGCTATGTGGGTGAGGGTGTTTGTGTGTGTGTGTGTGTGTGTGTGTGAGGGTACTGGTAGTGTGCTGTGTGTGTGAGGGTGTTTGTGTGTGTGTTTGTTAGGGTCCTGTTAGTGTGCTGTGTGAGGGTGCTGTGTGTGTGTGTGTGTGTGAGGGTGCTGTGTGTGGGTGTCATGTGTTTGTGAGGATGCTGTTAGTGTGCTGTGTGTGAGGGTGCTGTTTGTGTGCTGTGTGTGTGTGTGAGGGTGCTATGTGTGTTTGTGAGGGTGCTCTCAGTGTGCTTTGTGTGAGGGTGCTGTGTGTTTGTAAGAGTGCTGTGTGTGTGTGTGTGTGTGTGTGTGAGGGTGCTGTTAGTGTACTGTGTGTGTGAGGGTGCTGTGTGTGTGTGTGAGGGTGCTGTATGTGTGTGGGTGCTGTATGTGTGTAGGTGCTGTGTGTGGGTGCTGTATGTGGGTGCTGTATGTGTGTGGGTGCTGTATGTGTGTGGGTGCTGTATGTGTGTGGGTGCTGTGTGTGTGGGTGCTGTATGTGTGTGGGTGCTGTGTGTGTGGGTGCTGTGTGTGTGGGTGCTGTGTGTGTGGGTGCTGTATGTTTGGGTGCTGTATGTGTGTGTGTGTGTGCTGTATGTTTGGAGGGATTGTGGGGTTGGAGGTGGGGGCAGATTAGTTAATATCTCCCCTCCCTTCTTACCTTATGTAGGGAGGGGGACAGTGCTTCTGCCATCCCTGGTGGTCCAGTGGAGAATGAACTCTAGCCTGCGGGCTAGAGCTCCCCGGGTCCTCTCCTGCCTCCCTCCATGCTGCTGTGGGTCGGTAAGGGAGATCTTTGATCTCCCCACCGGCCCATGGAGGCTTAGAGCAGAGCCGGCGCTCAGATAACGCCGGCTCTGCATGAGCCGACATGGGAGATCCTGAGCTCTCCCCTGTCGGTCTCAATCCATAGTCGTGCTGCGGGGACACCCCGTGTGCACGCCTATGCTCTGTGCCTTGACCTGAAACAACAAAAGAAAATACTGTTGATCACGTACCACATACTCCTTACACACAACACTAGGCAAGAAGAAGTGTTCATGTTAGCATGGCACAAAGAACTCAACAAAACCTTCACTGAAGAACAATGTCAAGAGGCATACACTACACACATGGGAACCATTCCATGCACATCACATCTAGAGCTACTTCGGAAACTGCATGTGACGAACTGGACTTTGTCACAGGTTCTTAGAGGGGCATACCTCTTGCCCTGTGGCTATGGCCCCTATGTTAAATCCTGGTTAAAACCACCATGTGCCTTTTCGTACTTGTATGGCCACAATTCGAACTTTCGAAGCGGCACTTCGAACTCCCGAACCTCCGAACTCGCAAAGCCATTTGAAGTGCCATTCGACCACAAGGTAGCAACCATCTTGTTCACATGGACCAAAACCGCGAATAGACTTCAGCCGCGATTTTATGGAACTATTTTCGGCTATGGGACCATGCCTGCGGTCATTAAAAAATATGACTTCCATAAAATTTCTGAACCCCTGAACTGATCTGGGTGATTTTTGGATATGTTGGTCACCCAGATCAGGGCTTTCAGGGGATGTAAGATACTATGTGTTTTGGGGTACTTTTGGGACTTTTTAGAAATGTGTGTTTTTTTGTGTTTGGAGATAATTGAGTTTAGTATATTGCTTGACTCAATTATCTCCTAATTAAAGGGGAAGGCTTATTGTATTGCATGTGGGAGTGTCATACATTGTAAACGTATTATCATTGGTTTGTAAGTTTGTGTCCTTGTCCCCAACAAGGTCCATGTGGATGTACAGCGTGCCTGGGGATTGTCATAAAAGGCTAGTGTGGCCCATTAAAATTCAGTTCCTGCTTAACCCTCAACATGTAGCCTTGTCTCATGCTTGTAGGGAACCTGCTTCACAGCATTATCACTAGCTCTTGTAAGAGCTTCACAGTTATACTATCTGGAGTAGAGGCCTTCCCACTGAGTCCCTGGATCCAGGAGTTTGGTCCAGGACAACGAGACCCCAACCAAGCTGCGGCGGTTCGTGGGGTATATGGTGCTTATGGTGTCTGGTGTGGTACTTACGGTCCTCAGCGTCAGCTAGGAAGCATCAATTGGAGGAGGTACCAAGTCGGGGTGCCAGGTGGTCCATTACAGACGGCGAGACCCCAATCAAGCTGCGGCAGTTTGTGGGGTCTACGGTGCTTATGGTGTCCGGTACGGTGCTTATGGTCCTCAGTGTCAGCTAAGAAGTATCAATTAGAGGAGGTACCCAGTCAGGGTGCCAGGTGGTCCATTACAGATGGCGAGACCCCAACCAAGCTGCGGCGGTTTGCGGGCTCTACGGTGCTTATGGTGTCCGGTACGGTGCTTATGGTCCTCAGTGTCAGTTAGGAAGCATCGATTGGCGGAGGTACCCAGTCGTCACACTGCAATATCGCTGGTACCTGGTCCCGGCGAGATTAGTCCACATATATCCTGGTACCTCGAATAAATGCTGGAGATGCCATACTGAGGTCGGCTCCATGCACCATATCTTGTGGCAGTGCACAATTTACGAAGATACTGGGACTTTCTGATATTATCGATGAGACACTGTCCACACACATACCTCTAACTCCAGAGCTATGCCTCCTCTTCATGGGCCAAAAACGCCTAGCTATAGTCAAACTCAAACTGCTATTCCAGGTTCTAATTGTGGCCAATACACTGATAGCTAGAAGATGGAAAGCTTGCAAATGTATTCAACGTGGACTTTATTTATTATACCACTATTAAAACGTTTTTTGTTTTATACCTTTTTTTACCCATAAAGTTTTTCCTGATCTTGGAAATTACGTCCAGTGAACTTATTGGGTCAAGAAGAATATTTCTACAGCATCACAAAGGGAGTGGGATCCCTTCTAACTTCCCCACCTGCACCTGTGGTGAGCCTTGTACATAGGCTCCATATTTGTGAGTACCACATTCTAGAGTTGTCAATCTGTTTATTGTAGTAGAATTAACTGAATTGCATTAGGCCTGGGCCATGTTTTTTTTGTCTTTTACACACTCCACCTTCTTTGTATGTATGTATAACTTTTATTTTGTGTGTATAGAGAGGTGAACACACAGGTGTCAGAGTGTGTTGGTGGATTCTAGATCACACAGCAGGACTTTGTATTTAGTTTGCATTGCAGAAGATAGAAAGCAACCATGATACCCTCAAGAGACGAATTGATTCCAAAAAAATCCACTAACTGGATGTGTGAAACAATGGCCAATACACAAATCAGATCTGCAAAAACCACCCAAATAGCAGGGGACATTTGGAGACACAAATGGGCAATGTAAGAGACCACAAGCAATGTTAGAAATTGAATGCAGACAGAGGGGCGTGTCCTGGACCTTGCAGGGAGTAGTTGCATGTTCTGCTAGATCCAACCCTTTAACTGCTAAAAAGACCAAGAAAACAAACAAAATAAGAACTATTCTGCTCCCAGACTCAACATGTCCCACCATAAAGGGAAGACGCAGGCTGACAGGGTAGAAAGGCAATTTTTTTCGGAGTAAAACAAGGACTTACTAAGACAGCCTTGCTCCTGGAAGATAGCCAAGATGGCGCTGATATCGACTCGGATCAAGCCCGGGACCTTCCGTTGCCTGCAGCGGTACTCACACCAGAATGTCTGCAGATCATGTTTGATGATATGGCTGCAGAGCTCCAGGGAACCCTTCAGAAATCATTTGGGGACCACAGAAATTACATCCATGAACTGGGTACGAGAACCGCGGATCTCGAAGCTAAGATGGCGGACCACGCGGAGGCACACACCCCCTTAGTAGCCAAAGTGGAAGACCTTACCTCCCAAGTAGCAAGGTACGACTCTAAGCTGGCCGATATGGAGGACGTTCTTGCCGGGGTAACCTCCGTCTAAGAGTTGTCCCTGAGACGTTAACCATGTCTGACCTCCAGGCCTATACCAATGAGCTATTCCGTGCGTTGGCCCCAGACTTACCTGTGGAAATGCTTCTTATGGATCGCATACACAGAGTTGTGAAACTGCAGTTTCTACCACAAGATACCCCACAGGATATTCTACTAAAGCACTATTATCACGCCAAAGACCTAGTGCTGAAGGCGAGCAGAGCAAAAAAGGATTTACCATGAAGTACCAGACAGTACCATCACGAGAGGCCCTGAGAGAACACCGCCTTGAGTACCGATGGGGATTCCCCACAAAGCTACTGGTGCAGCATAATAGGAAAACGGCAGTGATCATCTCTGAACAGAAGGCCTGTGCACCCTCCGAAGCTGGGGCATTTCGCCCTCACCTGTGGCAAAAGCTCCGCCGGACACAGCACGTCTACCAGTGGAGTGGAAAAGGCAAAAAAGAAGTGGAACGAGAAGACGACAAACTGTTCCCACTTCCGTGACTTTCAAAGCCGCAAGTATATGACTCTATCTAGCTAGCACAATTTCCGCCCCAATGTCAAACAGTCGCTGATTCTGCCATCTTCGGCCCATCGCCCTTAAACCCTGGCACACAGCTTGGAGCTGGTAGATAACATATGAGTAGTGTGATTCTTGTCACCAGGTAGCACGGTCCTCTAGGGCAAAAACATGCACAGTCCTTGTAATTGCATATACTCCATGCACTTTATTTGAAAATCCACACAGGATACAGCAGTAAATGAAAAACATAACTGTAACAGAAAACCCTATAAACAAAAAACCTAGCTCGTCTGAGCACTAACTCACTTTGTATATCCCTCTCTATCAGGGTTAAACTAACAAAAACATATGGCACCAACCTTACTAGATAGCAACACTCTGCTAGCTAGCCTGTTGCTTTCCTTTCTCCACTCCCAGTGCTCCAAGCCAGCCTTGCCTTGACTGCTTTCCTTTCTGCACTCCCAGTGCTCCAAGCCAGCCTTGCCTTGACTGCTTTCCTTTCTGCACTCCCAGTGCTCCAAGCCAGCCTTGCCCTGACTGCTTTCCTTTCTGCACTCCCAGTGCTCCAAGCCAGCCTTGCCCTGACTGCTTCCTTTCTGCACTCCAAGTGCTCCAAGCCAGCCTTGCCCTGACGGCTTCCTTTCTGCACTCCCAGTGCTCCAAGCCAGCCTTGCCCTGACTGCTTCCTTTCTGCACTCCAAGTGCCTAGTCTCCTTGACTCTATCTGGAGAGAACAGCCTCTCTCTCCTACCTGCTTCCTGGGAGGAAGCCAGCAATCCCTCTCCTTTACCTGTCTAGCAGGGAGGAGTTTATTCCCACTGCAACAGCTCATTAACTGCAGCTGAGCAGTGGGTTGGAGACGATCCAAAAAACCCTGGCCTGGATCCATGTCTCCCCAGAAAACCACTAAACTGTGGAGTGGAGAATTGGCCCACCCTTCTCTCCAAATGCTCCACCCCAGGGGCCCATAACTAAACAGTGTTTTGTGTTGCCTACAACACATCCTACACATACTCCCCCTGGGGTTAAAAGGCCTATCTGCCTTCACTTTATCACAGTAGATCCACCAAAGCTAACTCTCACATACTGGCATGGCCCGCCTTAACATCCTGGTGCAAAGGCACCACTTAGGAAGAGACCTCAAACAGCATGCTGCAGACGTGGTCTGCTTGCAAGAGACGCATCTCAAAGCTAATGCACACCCACAGTTAAAGGACCACTCTAGGCACCCAGACCACTTTAGCTTAATGAAGTGGTCTGGGTGCCTGGTCCAGCTAGGGTTAACCCATTTTTTTATAAACATAGTTTAAGCCTTCCCCCATTCCCTCTAGCGGCTTTCTCATTGACAGCCGCTAGAGGCGCTTGCGTGCTTCTCACTGTGATTTTCACAGTGAGAGCACGCCAGCGTCCATAGGAAAGCATTGATAATGCTTTCCTATGCGACCGGCTGAATGCGCACGCAGCTCTTGCCGCACGTGCGCATTCAGCCAACGGGGCGGAGAGAAGGAGGATCGGAGGAGGAGAGCTCCCCGCCCGGCGCTGGAAAAAGGTAAGTTTTAACCCCTTTCCCCCTTCCAGAGCCGGGCGGGAGGGGGTCCCTGAGGGTGAGGGCACCCTCAGGGCACTATAGTGCCAGGAAAACGAGTATGTTTTCCTGGCACTATAGTGGTCCTTTAATGCCCTCAATATACCCCCACCAATTCCAGTCCACCTCCCTGAACAAAACCAATATTAATTAATCATCGCGTAGCATTTGATTTGATCACGCAGGAAACAGACGACAATGGTAGATATATTGTGTTGGTAGGGAATTTCAACAATGTCACATATACGATAATCAATATCTATGCACCACCTAACCCCAGTGACAACCACACTGAGAGACCACAACATCGCTTACCGATGGGGTTACCCCGCCAAGCTCCTGATTCACTACAGAGATGCCCTACACGCCATTCCGACACTGGAACTAGGAATCGCCAAGCTACAATCCTGGGGCCTCCAAATGCCTGAAGTACACCGACATCTACCTTCCAAGGTCCCAAGACTTTCCCCGGAGTGGACTGTGAACTGATACACGAGGGGAATGCCATCTCCAAGGACTGCGGTAAAATCTTTGACCTCTTAAGTGGTCACCCGCCTCCCCTCAGTGTATTATAATGCATATTTTGGTTTGAATGTTGTTCAGATGTTTGGTTATGATTTCATGGGGGTGCTGACGCTCACTCCCCCCCCCACAGTTCATGGGTAGCACCCTTTCATGTGTTCCATGTATTGAACCTCCTGCCGGTGCAGATGAGACTCGGGGAGTACTGTGAGCTCACCCTCCTCCCCCACATTGCCCGAAGCTTTAAAGGAGGCACAACCCCTCAGGCCTACTACTCACCCTTCATCTTTAGCATGGCAACGCTCCTTGCCGCCACCACAGTGAGCCACCACCTCAAAGAGGACGCTCACCCCCACGACCCCAACCACATGCGCCTGAGCTCTCCTCGGGGCATTTTGGCTTCCTAGCTGGAAGCAAGATAGGGCTGGTTGCCCACGTGTTTGTCTCCCCCCCCTAGTTACCCCCCTGTTTATCCCCTCCCACCCAGTCATACTCGGGGCCACCAACGGGTCCCCCTCGAAACCCACCCTCCAGGAAAACTATACATTGCAGCCTCCACCAATACGCCTATTCGACCGTACTGTGCCCAGCACTGCTTTAGTAGCAAGCATAGGAATTACTACCACTAGTGTACCTGCCCACAAAATAATTAAGTATGAAACTAGTCTCATATAATGTGAATGGCTTGAACTCCCCAGGCAAGCGCAGACTCCTTCTTAAAGACCTTACAACCAATGGTATAGACGTAGCTTGCATACAAGAGACCCATTTCAAACGTACCCACCCCCCAGCTATCTTTACTAGACAATTCCCCATGCAAGTGCACTCTCTCTCTGCCACAAAATCCAAGGGAGTATCGATCTTTATCCACAAAGATGTAGCCTACACTCCACAGCGACAGTACATAGACCCAGAGGGGAGATATGTTATACTGGTGGGTCGTTTCAACGATACACAACTGACGCTGGTAGCAGCGTACCTGCCCAACGACCGACCACGCCACTTTCTGTCTTCCCTCCTGCGCAAAATCGAAGATTATAGGTTAGGGGACCTGATACTCTGCGGAGACTTTAACTGCATACAATCGCTAGGGCTAGACACTACTGCAACCCCCACGGGCGCAAACAAACGGAGACTGGACACATCATGTAAAGCACTCTCCAAACTCCTTGACCAATACGACCTATACGACGCCTGGAGGACCATGCACCCGACAGACAGGGATTACACTTTTCACTCCAGAGTCCACAATACATACACGCGCATAGACACCTTTCTCCTACACAGGACACTACTGCCGCAACTCACGCAGTGCACCATAGGGGAAATATCCTGGTCAGACCACGGTCCCGTCTATCTAAACTTACTAGACACTTTCCAATTTCGGGGCCGGGGGTCCTGGCGTCTAAATGATTCGCTGTTGTCCAATGCACCCTTTGCGGAACACATAAGAGAAGAACTCCAAGCATACTTTGCGCTGAACGCGACAGGAGAGGTCTCAGACTACACGGTTTGGTCGGCGCATAAAGCAGTAGTACGGGGGCTTTTCTTGAGACGAGCCGCCTTCCTAAAGAAGCAGAATACGTCCGGCCTCCTTGATTGCCTTAGGCAAATAGCTATAATCTCTAGGCAGAATAAATCTAAGCCCACCCCTGACCTAGCGAAACAGCTCAGAGTGCTTTACGCACGAATGCAAGAGCTGAATACAGAAAAAACCAAGCGCATGCTCCACAAACTGAGAGCCAATGTATACCACAATAGTGGGAAAGCCACTAAATACTTAGCCGCCAGGCTACGAAATCAATGCTCTAGCTCCAAGATAGCCCACGTGGTGGGAGGCGACGGACTAAAGAAGGTTACCCATGGATATTAGCCAGGAATTCGCTCATTTCTACTCTAAACTTTACAACCTAAAGGAGGAGGGCAGCACTCACAATGCTAGCTTAGACGACATAACCCAATTTTTATCCCAAGCCAAACTCCCCCAACTAACGAGCGTACAGGCAGAAGCACTAATCAGGCCCATTGAGCTCACAGAGGTGCTTGAAACGATCGCCAAATTGCCACAAGGGAAGACACCAGGAGCAGATGGGCTCCCAAACGCCTACTACAAAAAATTTGCGCACGTCCTCGGCCCCCACCTGCTAAAAGTGTACCGTAGGGCGACTGCCACGGGCGCGCTCCCACCAGAGATGCTCCGGGCT
The DNA here is from genome assembly GCA_933207985.1 of Pelobates cultripes. Lineage (NCBI taxonomy): Eukaryota > Metazoa > Chordata > Amphibia > Anura > Pelobatidae > Pelobates > Pelobates cultripes. The sequence continues at coordinate 210,681,731 of OW240915.1, read as the reverse complement.
ACCATAGTAACCATCCCGAAACCCGACAAACCCCCGGACACCTGTAAAAATTACCGCCCTATATCGCTTCTAAACTCAGATGCAAAGATCTATGTGAAGATCCTAACGAATAGACTAAATAGGGTCCTGCCATCCCTTATTGGGGATGACCAGACAGGGTTCATACAAGGAAGACAGGGAACAGATAATACCAGGAAACTGTCGCTGATCCTGGATTACCTCAGGGGGACCAGAGGAGGCGGTCTATTACTAGCACTTGACGCCGAAAAAGCTTTTGACCGCCTAAGCTGGCCCTTCCTGCAACAAGCCTTGAGAGCCTATGGGTTCCCCCCCCAGTTCGAGTCACAAATTTTTGCTCTGTATGCGGGTCCGACAGCCCAGGTACTACAGGCAGGCTTTATGTCTGACCCGTTTCAGTTGTCCAATGGAACGAGGCAGGGGTGCCCCCTATCCCCCCTGCTGTACATGTTGGCGTTAGAACCCCTCCTGCAAACCATTCGAAACCATCCTGACGTCAAAGGGATCCAAATTAAGGGAACAGATTACAAAGTTAGCGCCTTCGCGGATGATATCCTCCTTTATGTCACCGATCCCATGACCACGATCCCTGTAATTATGCACATCATCAAGGAATATGGCCTATGCTCCTACTACGCACTGAACACCACAAAAACCCAAGCCCTGGGAATTGGCCTACCCCCCCAAGTGACGGAAACACTACGCATGACAAACCCTTTCGAATGGAGGCGGGATAACATCAAATACCTAGGTGTTATGTTCTCCAGACGCCGCGCTGACCTAAGCGCAACCAACTATATCAGGGTCTGGACAGAGTGTAAACAATCCCTGACAAAATGGGGATCCCTCTTCCTGACTTGGACTGAGAGAATAGTGGCGATTAAGATGTCCATACTCCCCAGGTTACAATACATTTTTAGGAACCTCCCATTACCAATGCCACAATCCTATTTTAAAGCGATACAGAGCGATATCACCAACTTCATCTGGAACAAAGGTAAACCCCGCATCTCAATGAAGCTCCTACGAGCTCCAGCTAGAGCAGGAGGCTTAGCAGTCCCTGACGTGCGTACCTATTACCACGCATCCATATTAGCAGCAGCCATCCCCCATTTTGTTGACCAAAGCCCCCCGCAATGGGTCAGGCTTGAGAAGCTCATGATGACTCCGTATGACATCACCCACATACTATGGCTCCCGCAACAGCTTCGCCCCCCCCTAAAAGATATCCCTTCCCAACTCGCCCTACTCATACGAGTTTGGGACGCACACAGACATAAACTGACCTCCAGCGGCCCTCTGTCCCCAGCCACACCGACAGCGGCTCTCACATACTGCATTCCCACCTTCTACGCTAAACCGTGGCAGGAGAAGGGGCTCCAACACTTAAGCCAATTCCACGCTAACTCAAAGCTCCTAGACTTTCACACCCTACACTCACTCCACGGTGTCCCCCTGACATCTCATTTTTCCTACAGACAACTTCATTCTTTCCTGTACAAACAAGCTACACAAGTACCGCCCAGCCAAACCGCCACCGACCAACTTACAACATGGGAAAAAATGTGTATAAATAAAAAACTACCCCCACTATGTAAGCCAATCTCCACGTGTTACCAATTGCTATTAGACTTCACACCTCTCTCAGAGGCCACGCCAGCTAGACAATGGGCAGAAGATCTGACCATTGAGCTCACTCACAAAGAGTGGAACACTTTATCTACCGCACCCAGAACCCTCCTTAAATCAGCACCGTTACTGGAGCAGAACAAAAAAATGATTTACAGATGGTACATGGTCCCGGAGCGGCTTTCTAAAATGTACCCCGCCGCTTCATCCACCTGCTGGAGATGTCGGGAACACACCGGATCAGTTTTACACATCTGGTGGACGTGCTCACTGATAAAACCCTTTTGGGAAGCAGTGCACTCCTTCCTACAAGACCTCACGAAACTTACACTGTCCCTAGACCCGCTCACGTACCTGCTACTGCACACTCCCCCCCACACTCCTAAGTACCTCCAAAAACTAATTTTCCACACAACACTAACGGCTCAACGCCTTATAGCGCGGGCCTGGAAATCTCCAACCACTCCTAAGATACAAAACGTACTCTCAGAAATAGCTGAGCAGAGGCTCTATGAGCGTTGCTTCACGAATATATGCCCACCCACCCGTACAGGGACGACAGCATGGGATGTGTGGGACGCGTGGAGATTGGCAAACCCTGAGTAAGGCGACTCATTCCTGTACCATAGCAACATGTATGCATTGTATTGACCCACTGTGTTCGCAAAGCGAAAGAGCATCGGATTAGGCTACGCATGGGGAAGTATACTCCAAATTACACAGATCTCCCCAGCCCATGTGTGGGCGCATTGACTAGAATTACACTAAGCAATTTTGTGCGGCTTATTTTTCTTAACAACAATATTATTAATACCACTGTCCAAACCATTACTGTTTTACCAAGCTACTATGCTACTACGCTATGTCGCCTTGTACCGAGTGACATATACTGTAACACGGAAACCCCCCCCCCTCCTTCTTCTCTTCTGTACCCCCCCTCCCCTGTTCTTATCAACAATAAAAATTGTCAAATTGAAAAAAAAATATCTATGCACCAAACACAGATCAGCGAAAGTTTATCCAAACCATTTTAAGGAAAACCACCTCGCTTCAGCAAGGCATCCTACTCCTCTGTGGAGATTTGAATCATATTTTAGACCCCCTTCTTGACACCACACTCCCACGTAACAGTCCAAGGCTTCTGCCACTAAGAAGACAAAGTACCACCCTCTTAATAGTTTTAGCTACCCATCAGCTATACGACATTTGGGACACCACACACACGGAGGAACGTGACTACACTCACTACTCACACATCCACAACACATATTCAAGGATTGACAGAATACTCATGAAAGGCAGGCACAATAGAGCCAATGTTGTGGTCAGACCACACTCCCCTCGCTGTCACTTTGAAAGACCGCTATGACTTTAAGCACCACAGCCCATGGAAACGTAATAAACTCCCAAGCCACAGAACTAAGAGAGTACTTCAGCACAAATGCAGCTCCAGATAAGCCTGCAAGCACTATATGGTTAACGCACAAAGCCGTGGCTAGAGGCATACTCATCAAACAGGCAGCTCACCTTCATAGGACATCAACAGCCCAACTGCTCCTGTGACAAAAGCAACTCAACATACAATTTACACACCCAACACCAACTTACATGACCCCTGACCTACAATCACAGATTCGACAAATTAAGCATCTGATTCACCAACACGCACTTACTAGGAATGGGTTCTGCCTGCGCAAATTGAAAGCAACACACTATTCCTAGGGAAACAGGGCAGGGAAATTACTAGCCAACATACTAAAACAGAGACAAGCTAAACAGCAGAGAGCATACATGCTAACGAAGGACGGAAGGAAACTTATGTCAGCAACGAGTTTTCACAGTATTACTCCAACCTCTACAACCTTGATAGGGACACACACACACCAATCTATGCTGGAAGGCATACAAACCTTTTTTACAAAGATACAACTGCCCCATCTAACTCAAAACAACAAACTGACGTGGCAGCCCCGATAACGAGCGACAAAGTACCGCGCACCATCAAAACCCTACCCACCGGCAAATCACCAGGCCCAGACGGATTCCCTAACTCATGTGACATTAGCCCCACACCTAACAAACTTATTCAATGAAGAGGTCCGCATAAAGCAGATGCCACACAAATTCCTCTTAGCTCACATAGTCACATTGTCAAACCCGGCAAACCACTAACCAGCCCTCAAAATTTTAGCCCTATATCACTTTTAAATTCGGACACAAAACTATTTTCCAAAACTTTTGCTCTTCAGTTAGGGGAAATCTTACCTAGCATTATACACGACAACCAAGTGGGATTCACAAAGGGGCGACAAGGCTCGGATAATACACGTAAAGTACTCAATATCTTACACTGCTTACACAAACATGATTTTCAAGGATGTGGCAGATGGGCATACCCTCTCATGGCCATTGGAGGTAACTAAAATCCTCCATTTGTTTAAAAATACATAGGGATGTGGAAAGAGCGCAGGTAACTTTTTTCTTTGGTTTTTACTATATGTATTTTGGCTGATGTGTACTATGGTCGTTGCTGCCGCCCAGGAGTAATGGGAGTTTGAGTGCAGGACTAGTTTCTTTGTATTTGTATTCACTTTTGTATCACACAGCTGGGTTGCAATGCTGCTGCCCATCCCATGTGTTCCCTATTAAGGGTTAATAAGCATGTAGGGATGTATAAAAAAAATACCCCTTTCTGTCTCATTAGAGATTTTTTTGCCAGAAGCTCAAGGAAGCAAGGCAAATGGTTAGAGTAGGACCCACCTAAGAGGTCTGCCTTGACGTGGCAGGTGGGCATACCCTCTCATGGTCATTGGAGGTAACTAAAAACCTCCATTTGTTTAAAAATACATAGGGATGTGGAAAGAGCACAGGTAACTTTTTTCTTTGGTTTTTACTATATGTATTTTGGCTGATATGTACTATGGTCGTTGCTGCCGCCCAGGAGTAATGGGGTTTGAGTGCAGGACTAGTTTCTTTGTATTATGGATGCAGAAATTCCACATGCCAGACACATTTATGTCAGTGGTACAAGCCCTGTATACCAAACCCGCAGCCTGAGTACTTAACGCTGGTTTCTTGTCGGACCAGTTTGCCATACCTACATTTGAACCTCCCCGATGTGAAACTTTATTACAAGGTGGCATTGCTCTCGTCTATAGTAACAACTCACTCCACATACAAGATACCTCAATGGGTTCAACTAGAAGCACACTGGACATGCCTAAGAGGACTGAAATACATATTTTGGACCCAAAAAACTCCAGACCCCCTTGACCAGACATGCTAGACAGCACCAATGCTTGGGACTCCATTCACAAGGTTCTTTGCACTGGATACCCACAGTCCCTAGCCACTCCACTGTATAGCATACACCTCAGCAATTCCACATTCAATTACACAATATGGCAACACAGTGGCTGCACACATGTGGCAAACTTATAACAGGGCTCATCCTGGAAGAGCTTCCCAGACCTTCAAACCCAATACAAGTACCGCAGAAAGCCATCTTTTCCTATCTCCAACTCAAGTCGTATCTGCAGACAACAACGCAGACACTACCATCCCCCACTGTAAGCAAATTCGAATCTCTATGCCTTGCCCCACATAAACAAAATAAACTCTTATCCACTATCTACCAGGTACTCCTTACAACACATTCTAGTCAAGAAGACACATACATGATAGTATGGCACAAGGAGCTAGACAAAACCATTACCACAGAGCAATGGCAAGACCCATATATGGTGCACAAGAGAACTACGGCATGTACGACGCATCTAGAACTAATCCGCAAATTACAATACAGATGGTCCCTGGTCCCAGCAAGGCTAGCGCACATCTATCCCGGCACGTCTAATACATGCTGGAGGTGTCATGATTGCTGCTAACACATTACTTGCTAGGAAATGGAAAACGACAATCATACCTACAAGGGATGAATTGTTGCAGCAAATATCTACCAACTGGACATACGAGCTCATGGCAAACACACAAATTAGATCTGCCACGGCTACACAACTCGCCGGAGACAGATGGAAGCAACAATGGGCAGCGCAGACATAGCCAACATAATGGGTATTAATAATTTGGTCTCTCTCCTTCTCACCACAAACTGCATGGGTACCTCACCCAGTCTCCACACACCACACCGCAGTGTAGTCTCTCCCAACTGACTGTGAGTTTTTCACACCACACAGTGAAAACGTCCTGATTTAACGGCAATGTCTGAAGTGAAACTGACACTACCTGGTCCCCATGCGGGACAGCCAAACAATGTATCTCCTATAATACCTAGAGGGGAAGAGGCATATTATCAGACATAGTGAACCCCAAATCACATGTAAATGTTGTATGAACCGAGAATAGCTAACTCTGTCTAGTGTGAGGACACACAATGGAAACTGTAACTGGGTTATGCATTATGTAACACTTGTCGTATATGGACCCATGTTTACCCCCCTTCCCCCCTTTTTTCTTCTTTTCTGTATCCCCATATCTTATTTTCCAATAAGACAAATAAAAATTGTCAAATTGATAAAAAAAGAAAGAAATGGAATGCAGGCCTCAACCCTGTACCTACACCCATTAGCTATATGAAAATAAAGGCCAGTCATCCATCCGCCACACCGCAATAGACCCCACCTACACACGTATCCTAACCAACAGTGAGAGATCCATACTTCTCAGAGTCACAATTTACACGTCACCCTCTGAACCAAAGTAGGCACCCGACTTCTTATACATTTGTTGAACCAGGACTGTTCACCAGACCGGTGTGTAAAACCTCACCCTGGGGATCTATGGGGTGTCATAGGATTGTCACGCCACACCTTGCCTCTCACATCCCTTCTCAATTAAATCAATACTTATACCATTTTTGAGCAATATACTCGGCACACTGACTAATGAGAGGATATACCGGCTCTGTCCGGCTATGCCACCCCTTTGTCACCACTGGAGAATAGGTCTCCACCTACAGTGGCGGACACCACCGCACAACTTTTGTTTTTGCCCTCATTTTTCATGAGCTGAACTCTTAAGACTTTTTCTATGTACACAAAAGGCTTATTTCTCTCAAATATTGTTCACAAATCTGTGTAAATCTGTGTTAGTGAAAAATGGCGGGAAAAACTAAAGTGTTGCGTTTATAATTTTGTTCAATATACATATATATAACGTATGACACAGTTTAAATCTTTTATGCACCAGCAAATAAAAAAATAACCCGCCAAAGTAGCAAGGTATTGCCTGTACAATGTTGAACAGTTAAACGTATGTCAAGTTGTTTAAATATAGTCCAGTTCTGCCAACTGCAACATGTTCAATCGTTGTCTTTATTTCTGACTGAATGCTTTCCAATGTCTGGCAAAGTACAAAGGATCTAAAACACAAAACCACACATTAGTGAGCTCCTTTGCAAAGGTAAAAACAAGTTAAATCATGTAAATAATCCCTTAATTCTGATGCAAACAAAGTTCATGAATAAAACAGGGGAAAGCCTGTAGGAGATTATATAGGAACCATGTGCTTGTTTTTCATAAACTGTAGGAAGGGCCACAGTTATTGCAACTGGAAAGGCAATAGCAGTTTACTATTAAAGGAAATTACTACATTGTAGAAAATGCAAAAAAAAAAAATATTCAAAATTTAGTCTCAAATAAATGTATTTATTTTTTAAATTCTTTATTTTTTTCAGTGCAGAGGTATACAGACAAGCCTGCAGAGTTGTTTCAATAAGATTATGGCAGATAGGAGAGGTGCTGAATTGAATACATGACATGTCAATAATGTGCACTTTTTTTTGCTTTAAAAACAAGGTATTCAAATAAGTGTGTGTCAATAAACATGCTAAATTAGCTAATAAACCAGTTTAGCTAGTTGAATAGATTAAACTTGTGGTAGAGGGCCGTGAGCAACTCAAGGACCAGTGTTTGAAGCATAAGTATACAAAAAAAAGAAAAAAGAAAAAAAAGAAACCAAACATAATAGAAAGACAAAAAGTAAACAGTTGGTGATGCTTGGAGGTTTTCCTGGACCTTTACCAATAAGGTACCCAAGAGGTCTTCTGCTTGGCCCCTTGAAACTAAAGGAATTACTCGGTTAGGATCCCATGTAGGAGTAAAGCGGGTTTCAGCCACTGCAAGGGGCAGCGTGGGTAGTCCCAATTCTTGTAAGAAAGGTGAAGCATCAGTGATAGTGGAGAGCCCATGGACACCTTGCTTGGTCACCAATAGGGCTTTTGGGGAACTCCATTTATAGGCCAATCCATATTCCTTAAGCCGAGTTGTTACTTGCTTGAGAGTTCTACACCACTGGAGCGTAGATCTTGTCAGGGCATGATAAAATGTGAGGTGAAAGTTTTCGAACAAGTAAGGCGTCTTGTCTCGAATTGCCGCCATAATATGACTCTTATCTTGGAATGTGGAGCAGCGGACTACAACATGTCTTGTAACATTGAGAGGTGCGTTAGGAGATTTTGGAAGACAATAGGCCCCATCAAAGGTTAGTTTTCTTGCTAGATTAGGAAGTAGTATTTCCGCTATCAGGTGCCTCAGGTAGTGAGGTAGTTCTTCCACAACGCAGACACTACCATCCCCCATGCTGGACGTGTCATGATGTGGTTGGCACCATGTACCATGTTTGGTGACAATGCCCAAAATTATGGGGATATTGGGACCTGGTTCAGGAAATAACAAATTGAACAATACATATACCCCTGACCCCAGAGTTATGCCTAATATTTATGGGCCTGAAACAGCTACCTATGATCGTAGTTCTTCCAGTGGGACTATATCGGTTATGCCCCGTATCTTTATATGTTGTCTCCTGTAATGATCTTCCATAGCTGACATTTGTGCTGTGTGTATCTGTTGAGAAGACTGGACTTGCCTGATGGTGTCCTGCATAGTGGACATGTTCCCACTTACGTCAATGATGTCCTCCTCAGAGACGCGGACTCTATCTGTCACTGCTTGTACATCCTCCTTGAAAACCGTGATGACAGACTCCAGTAGTTTTCTGATGTCTTGCAGGAAGTTCTGGACATCCTGCATGGTAGCCAACTCAGGCCCTCCTTGGATCGTGAAGGGTGCTATAATTTCTGCCGAGACAGCAGGAGTGCACCAATGTCCCTGGTGTCGGGCGCAGTGCCTGCTGTAGGCCTTTGGGAGCGGCATGCTTGATCCACTTCCTAGACTGGTGTGTGTAGTGGTATTGGCTGGCTGGTGTAGGTCTCCCTCCAGGGATCTGTCGAGAAGCGGTGAGCGAGGGTAAATGGAAGGCTGTAGACCAGCGCTTCAATCCCTTTGTCCATGGGGTATGAAAAAAGGGCATCAGTCTGTAGAGGGTGACACCAGGTTGAGATGCCAACTTGTCCCAGTGTTGATCTACTCAAAAAATGTGAAGTGTGCATGGAATTTGTGTGAAAGTCACAGGAGCTTTGAGATATGGTGATAGCTCCACTCTCAAGCTAGCGCCACCCCCCTGTCTAAAATAAATTTGACTATAAAATAGCTTTTTTTCAAATCAGCTATTTTGTGCCACATGGATTTCAATTTGCTGTAATTTAGACTTTATTGAAAAACCCTTGAATTAAATTTAGTGACATCTGTAGTTACCAAAGTGCAGCTTGCATTATGTTTTCTGCAGAAACAGACACAACCTAAAAATGTTTTGTCTGGTCTTAAATGGTGGGTAATTAGCAAGACAAAAAAAATTAACAAGACAAAAAAATACTCAAAGTGTTATTTCAACCACCATGACCATAGAAGTGGTCATGATGGTAAGAGTCTGCATGTGCAGAGTTTCTGCTTGCAACAGACGTAATTAGCTTTTTCCTTATGGGAAGTCCTTGTAATGGAAATATGTCACCTTCTTCCCTCCTCCCTGCTTTAATTTATATCCATCACTCTCTTTTCTTCATAATAGAGAAACTTGCAGAAAGGGAGATAAAATTGTCAGTGGAAGGTGGTATATTTGGAACAATACCTCAAGTTGAAAATAATCCCTAGAAGACTGAGATTTCAAATGTTGCCAGACTACAGTCAAGATAACAGAATATATAATGAAAAGATGGAATGATATTTTTGTCATATGTTCATTTGATCTCATGAATTTATTGGTATATTGTCAGCAGTAGGAAATAAAAGAAATAGCAAAGGAAACAGAGGAATTAAAAGAGAAAGTAAACCGAGACAAAAATGATTGAAAACCCAATCAATAAAGATCAGTTTTCCTGAAGATTGAAATTAGAACAGGAGTGGCAGTTCAACTGTATAAGTATAAACCAAATCAGTTTTGTCACAAATAGAGATAATCAGAAATGAATATAAGAAAAAGTATATCACCGAAGAGCAGATAAAAAGCCCCATCAAGAATTGTATTCCCCTTGCACAGAATTAGGGGAGGATTCAAGACACTTGCAAAACAGTAAGACGCCCCTTTAATAATAGTCATTCCGTATAAAACGGTAACTTACATAATGAAGCAAAAATATATTCCTATGCACAAATTACCTCAGGTTACACTCATGGATAAAAACAGGATATTTTAGGCAGTGGGCAATTCCTAAAACCAAACATCAACAGATTACAGAGAAATCAATTTCACTCAAGGGAAACACGCTACTTTCAAATCCCAAAAAAGAATAGACACATAGACAAAAATCTAAATTCAAACCGAAGAAACACTTTGGATTATCATTCATCAAGTGTATTTAATTTATCTAAATCAAGCATGTCAACTCAACTTTATAAATTTCTACTTGATGAAGCCTATTGTGGCGAAACGCGTATAGGAACTTTTTATATAATCTAAGTGTTAATAAAGGAAAATTTGGCTATTATACATTTGGTTGCCACATTCCTCTTTCCACCTTAGAATTATATTCTTTCTTTTAGTATAATTTTATTATTTTACTATTTGCAAGTTTATTTTATTCAGACCTGACTACTACTACCTTTTTGTTCATATTGGAGTACCAAGAATCCTAAGGTGGGGATTATACCACCCATACGCCATCCACCGAGCAGTACGTCTGCTCTATATACCGTGAGTATATTTTATTCTGTTTCTACATTTGATCAACTATTCAGTGAGCACTATATATTTTATCCTATTACCTCGAGCTGGACTACTCCACCAAAGTACTCTGCTAAAGAACAAAAGAGGAGCACCGTATATCCTTGAGTGGGGATTATTCCACTACATGCCATTTATACCAGAGCTGGATTTAAGCTCTGAATATTGTGAGTAGTTCTACTATATATACAATATTATTTACCGTTCATACTATACCATTGGAGTTTCCCTTGTCTTCTGTTTTCTTCACATATCCACTTTGAAGCTGCGGATATACACCTGGGACTTCACATACCATTTTATGTACCACTAGGACTACCTCCTGCATATGTGGATTATTTATATTCAGACTTTTTAGGTATCGCTGCTCGTACTCTCTGATATATATTTTTTATATATTCATTCTACTTGTCTTAGGCGCACCCTTATTTATTCTTTTCTTTCAAAGGCTAGCATGGCCCAAATAAACAAGGTTTAAGTTTATGTGGGCTGCAAAAAACAAAAACTAAAATTTTCATAGAAACTTAGGTTTATTTTGAAAAGTATAAAATAAACCCCAGCATCCCCCTCTACTAAAATCCAGCACCCTCCTCTACTAAACTCCAGTCCCCTCTCTACTAAACTCCAGTCCCCCTTCTACTAAATCCCAGTCCCCCCTCTACTAAATTCCAGCCCCCCCGCTACTAAATCCCAGTCACCTCCTCCACTAAATCCCAGCACCCCCTCTACTTAACCCCTGCCCCTGTTTAAAAAGGCAACAACAATATTAGCAAACAAGCAGGCTCCACTCACATTGCCTTTGGGACCCTGTGCCAAAGTGGATTCTCCTGCTACTCCTTGAAACCCTACGACAGTGGAGCATGTCAACGTCACATCGGAATGTGACGTGGCGTTGCGTGTCTCCGTGCACCTCCTCTCCTGTCCTCCACTGTCCAGCTGCGACCATCGCAACACTGACCAACTGTCAGGATTACAGTTGATCCAGCACGCAGAATAATATCACACTTAGGACTTAGGATAACATCTACCCGGACCTTAGAATTGTAGCGTTACTTACCTTAACCGGGGGCTGGTCGCGGTCCTCTCTTCAAGCCGCGCGCGGTCCTGCGGCTGCACGAGCCGCGCGCGGCTCATCTAACTACTTTGGATGGAAGGCGGGCAGTGACCGCGTGAGGCGGTCACGTGTCCCGCCTGAAATTACGAGCGCGCCGCGAGTCTCGGGCGCGCTCTTAAAGAGACAGTGGGAGCCTAATTGCCAAAAGGCTCCCATTGGCTCCTGTCATACCACACTCCCTGTACAATTACCTATAGGGGGTGTGGAAGTGACAGGAGCCAATCACTTTCGTTTTAAAGCTATTTAAACTTACCTTTTTCCCTTAGCTCGTTGCCCTATCGTGGTTTCTGTTTCAGTTCCCTTTAGCGCTTGTGGTGTTCAGTTGTGTTTTCTCGTATTGACTTTGGCTTCGTATTCTGACTTCGTTTTCGCTTTATCCTTATCTGTACTGTTTGCCGGCTTGCTGTTTTCCGTGTACCAGACCCCGGCTTGTCCTAGTTTACGCTGTCTCTCTGTGCCCTTGACCTCGGTTTGTTCCTGGCTCTGTCTTCTCTCATATACGTCGAGTCCGGCCATTCTAAGGTCCGGTAGACGTATCTCTCCTCTGTATTTGCCTCTGTTTAGCTGGATCCTGCGTGTAGGGGTATATTCTCGTTACATTACGATAGGGCCATGGACCCCGCAGATTTAGCTCAACAGATGGCGTCCCATGAGGCAAGATTTGTAGAGCAGGATCACCGTATGGATCAAATAGCTCAGGCTCTCCAGACGCTCCTAGCTAGAACCGTTCCAGCAACTACACCTAACCCTCCTACGCCCCTTCTCCCTGAAGTATCTACTTTGCCTAATACTTCGGCCCATTTAACACCTCCTCCTAGGTATGGAGGGGACTCTAAGACTTGCAGAGGGTTTATTAATCAGATTGAATTTCACTTCGAAATGTATCCACGTTCATTTCCCACAGAGAGGTCTAAGGTTGGGTTCTTTATGCACCAACTTACCGATAAGGCACTTGAGTGGGCAAATCCTATTTGGGAAGCTAATGGACCTATGGTACATGATTTCAACAGTTTTCTTACGGCTTTTCGTAGAACTTTTGACACAATGAAAAGGTCAAAGAATGCCGCAAGAGCATTAATGAGAATTAAACAGGGTTCTAGGTCTGTGGCTGATTATGCTATTCAGTTTCGCACTCTTGCTTCGCAGGTAGATTGGACCAACAATGGGTTAACTACTGCCTTTATGGAAGGTTTGTCAGATACGATATTGGATGAGGTAGCAGCTAAGGAGCTTCCTATTGCCTTAGAGGACCTTATCGATTACCTCATTGATATTGATAATAGAATTCGTGACAGGCTCTATACCAAGAACAGGAATAGACGTTTTGTTACACCCATTAACCCCAGAGTTAATATACCAGAGAGTGTTAAAGTGTCTGAGGAGGAACCTATGCAATTAGGGGTTGCCAAACTCTCTGATACTGAGAAATTACATAGGAGAAGGGAGGGACTCTGCCTATACTGTGGTAGGAGAGACCATATGGTAAAGGAATGTCCTTTACTCCCGGAAAACTCTCGCACCTAAGACCTTATAGGGGACTGGCCTTGGGTGTGATATCTAAGTCTCCTAAATTGCCTCCTAACCGCTTGCTTCTCCCGGTTTCTTTATATATGGGAGAGATTTGTATAGTTGACAACATATATGCTCTGGTTGACTCTGGGGCAGCTGAAAATTTTATAGACTCTGGCTTTATAAAGAGAAACAACATTCCCATCAGAGAGAAGGAGATACCCTTGGCCGTTGAGGCCATAGATGGTAGACCATTAAGTTCTCCAGTTGTTACTCATGAGACTGTACCATTACACATGTACACAGGGGTTTTACACTATGAAACCATTCGATTCCAGGTCATCACCTCTCCCTCTTCACAGTTAGTATTAGGGTATCCATGGTTACGTGCTCACAATCCCATTTTTGACTGGGAGACAGGGCAAATAAAATCATGGAGTGAGGCCTGCCACGAGTCTTGTACGTTGGAAGTCACACCTTTGAATTCTATTGAGGTACCTACCAGTCCTCCTTTGTCTACGGTTATACCCCCTCAGTACTTATCCCTAAAGACTGTTTTCGATAAAAGGGAGGCTGAGAAATTACCGCCTCACAGACCCTATGATTGCGCTATTGACTTGTTGCCTGGCACTATACCTCCAAAGGGCAGGGTGTACCCCTTATCGGTTCAAGAAAACCGTGTCATGGAGGAGTACATCAAGGAATCACTAGAAAAAGGGTTTATTAGGAGATCCTCTTCTCCAGCTGGAGCAGGGTTCTTCTTTGTATCGAAGAAAGAAGGTGATTTAAGACCGTGTATAGATTATAGAGGTCTAAACAAAATCACTATCAAAAATGCATACCCTATACCTTTAATTACAGAATTATTTGACAGGCTGAAACATGCCACTGTGTTCACTAAATTAGACCTTAGGAGTGCATACAATTTGATACGTATAAAGGAAAATCACGAATGGAAGACTGCATTCAACACTAGATCCGGTCATTACGAATATACTGTTATGCCATTTGGGCTTTGCAATGCCCCAGCAGTATTCCAAGAATTTATTAATGATGTCTTGAGAGATTTTATTCACACATTTGTTATCGTATACTTGGACGACATTTTAATATATTCTACAGATATACACACTCATCACAGACATGTTACGACAGTTTTGAAGACCCTTCTTGCTAATGGTCTTTATTGCAAGCTAGAAAAATGTCTGTTTGACCAAACCGAAGTCCAGTTCTTGGGGTATTTGATTTCCGCTAAAGGTTTTCGTATGGATCCCCAGAAGCTAGCTGCTGTAATAGAATGGCCTCTACCGCAAGGTCTGAAAGCTATTCAGCGTTTTCTTGGGTTCTCCAATTATTATAGACGTTTTATCAAAGGTTTCTCGTCCATTGTAGCACCTATTACCCGTATGACTAAAAAGGATGGCAATACTCGTGTTTGGTCTACCGAGGCACTTCAGGCTTTTGAATTTCTTAAAACTACGTTCGCCTCTGCACCTATTTTACAGCATCCTGTCCCCTCACTGCCCTATATTCTTGAAGTTGATGCTTCGGATATTGGGGTAGGTGCTGTCTTATCCCAAAGAGAGTCGCCTGAAAAGCCATTGCATCCATGCGGCTTCTTTTCTAAACAAATGTCCAAAGCAGAGAAAAATTATGATGTGGGTAATCGCGAACTCCTTGCTATTATTTTAGCACTTAAAGAGTGGAGACATTTGTTAGAAGGAACTAAGGATCCTATCCTCATTTTTACGGATCACAAGAACCTATCCTACCTTAGCGAAGCCAAAAGATTGTCTTCCAGGCAGGCTAGGTGGTCACTATTTTTGTCCCGTTTCAATTTTATTATCACCTATAGGCCAGGTGATCGCAACACTAAAGCAGACGCTCTGTCCAGACAGTTCGAAACTACTGACAAACAGGAGATTGATGTTACTCCTGTCATTCCCCCAGACAGGATAATAGCTACTACTATTTTGTCTATTTCCTCGTCCCTCTTGCAGGCCATACAAGCGAAACAAAGCATGGCACCTAGCGAGAGGCCTAATGATAAACTGTTCGTTGATGTTCCTGAGAGACGGGATATTATGTCATTATATCATGATACTAAGACCGCTGGACATCCTGGTATTTCCAAAACGGTGTCAGCTGTTTCTCGGTATTTTTGGTGGGATTCCTTACGAAAGGATGTCACTGACTATATAAGTGCTTGTACTACTTGTGCCTGTATGAAATCCTCCCGTAGAGTTCCTTGTGGGCTGTTGCATCCGTTACCCGTTCCCGAGAGACCTTGGTCTAACCTGTCCATGGATTTTATTGTTGAATTACCCCCTTCAAATGGTAACACAGTGATCCTGATGATAGTGGATCGGTTCTCCAAAATGGCTCACTTCGTGTCTCTTCGCAAGTTGCCCACATCCAAGGAACTGGCTCATATCTTCGCTAGAGAAGTATTTCGATTACATGGGATTCCCGTATCTATTGTATCCGATAGGGGTAGCCAATTTATTTCCAGGTTCTGGAGGGCCTTTTGTTCAGAAATGGGTATTTCTCTCTCATTTTCTTCCGCTTATCATCCCCAGTCTAATGGGGCTGCTGAACGTGCCAACCAGTCTCTGTAGCAATACCTCCGTTGTTTTGTGTCTCACCATCAGGACAATTGGTCTGACCTGCTTCCTTGGGCTGAATTTGCTCGGAATAACGCCACTCATGATTCTTCTGGCAAGAGCCCTTTTTACGTTGTCTATGGCCAGCATCCCGTTGTTCTTCCGGCTGCATTCTCCTCACAGGGCATGCCAGTTCTGGATGAGCATTTGGCTGGTTTGCGTAATACTTGGGAGCAGGTTCAGCGTTCTTTGGTGGACTCTGCTACTCGCCAGAAGGCTCAGGCTGACAAGCATCGCAGAGCAGCTCCGTCCTATGTTGTGGGGGACAGGGTTTTGCTTTCCACGCGGAATATTCGTCTCCGGGTGCCTTCTATGAAATTGGCTCCCCGCTTCATTGGACCTTATCGTATTATACATAAGGTTAATCCTGTTTCTTATGCCTTAGGCCTGCCTAAGAATCTACGTATTCCTAATGTTTTTCACACCTCATTGTTGAAACCTTTCGTACGCAACCGCTATACCCGGCATACTCCTCCTCCCCCTCCTATCTCGGTGGAGGGTCATGAGGAGTTTGAAGTGTCTGCTGTTCTTGACTCTCGTTTCCTTAGGGGTCGACTTCAGTACTTGGTACATTGGAAGGGTTATGGGCCTGAGGAGCACAGTTGGATTTCGGCTGATGCTGTCCATGCTCCCCGTCTTGTGCGCTCTTTCCATTCTCGTTTTCCTGCCAGGCCTGGTCCTACCCGCCCGGGGGGCGTGTCCTCAGGGGGGGTA
Organism: Pelobates cultripes; assembly: GCA_933207985.1. Classification (NCBI taxonomy): domain Eukaryota; kingdom Metazoa; phylum Chordata; class Amphibia; order Anura; family Pelobatidae; genus Pelobates; species Pelobates cultripes. Next base: position 210,665,006 of record OW240915.1, on the reverse strand, counting down.
CTGTAGCGTTACTTACCTTAACCGGGGGCCGGTCGCGGTCCTCTCTTCAAGCCGCGCGCGGTCCTGCGGCTGCACGAGCCGCGCGCGGCTCATCCACTGCTTTGGATGGAAGGCGGGCAGTGACCGCGTGAGGCGGTCACGTGTCCCGCCTGAAACTAAGAGCGCGCCGCGAGTCTCGGGCGCGCTCTTAAAGAGACAGTGGGAGCCTAATTGCCAAAAGGCTCCCATTGGCTCCTGTCATACCACACTCCCTGTACAATTACCTATAGGGGGTGTGGAAGTGACAGGAGCCAATCACTTTCGTTTAAAGCTATTTAAACTTACCTTTTTCCCTTAGCTCGTTGCCCTATCGTGGTTTCTGTTTCAGTTCCCTTTAGCGCTTGTGGTGTTCAGTTGTGTTTTCTCGTATTGACTTTGGCTTCGTATTCTGACTTCGTTTTCGCTTTATCCTTATCTGTACTGTTTGCCGGCTTGCTGTTTTCCGTGTACCAGACCCCGGCTTGTCCTAGTTTACGCTGTCTCTCTGTGCCCTTGACCTCGGTTTGTTCCTGGCTCTGTCTTCTCTCATATACGTCGAGTCCGGCCATTCTAAGGTCCGGTAGACGTATCTCTCCTCTGTATTTGCCTCTGTTTAGCTGGATCCTGCGTGTAGGGGTATATTCTCGTTACAAGAATGGCTGGACTTAACGTACCAGAGAATAGTCAAAATACTAGCCGAGGTCAGGAACACAGAACGAGACACAGCGATAAGGAGAAGCCAATAGTCAAGGAAGTCAAAATGAAGCCAAAGTCAAAAACCATAAAAACACAATCAGGAACACACTTAAATAACCCTCTTGCAGATCCTATTGGCCGTACCTAGCCTTTGACCCCAAAACGTGCGTGTGCGTCTTTTGCGTTACGTCACACACACGTTGACGTTGTCTTTACCGTGAACAGGCGTGGGGCTATATTATAGCGTGGGTCTGCAGTAGCCGGCGTCCACCGACATGTCGCAAAAGCCAGGCATCATGGCAGAGGACCATCGAGTGGCACTCCTCTTAATCTTAGAAAGGCAATTATCTCCGTGTTTGCCACATGGAGATGAAGGATACGTGACACCGACACATACTCACTGATCAACACAAACACTCACTGACTAACAGACACATACACTCACATAGACACACACATTTACACACACAAATCATTTTATTTATTGCTGATTGCTCCCTACCTTTGGGAGCTGGTGGTGAGGCTTCTCCCTGGGGCCCAGTGGGGATCTTTCTCCCTCTCTCTCCCTTCCTGCTCCTCATTTGTGCAGATTAGTGATGCTGGGCCGGAATTATGCCATATTCCGACACCCGGCATCATTACAGAGGGCACGCGCAAGCAGTGAGGAGCAGTAAGAACAGACTGCGCTCGCTGCCACCAGCTTCCTGCTCCCTCTCCACCTGGCCTGGTAAATTTTAGCAGAGTAGGCACCTGCAATGTGGGGAGAGCATCACTGGGCCGCAAAGATATTCATTGTGGGCCGCATTTTGCCCATGGGCCACGAGTTTGACATACTTGATCTAAATGTTATAAAGAATTAAACATATTATTTAGAAGTCTTACATTTCACGAAGTAAACCACCAAATGGTGGTTATTCAAGGACGCTAACAGGTTTCCCTGTAAATTAAAACTCAAAAGATAAGAAAATTTTAAAAAATTGAGGTTCACAAAATGTAAATTTTGTAAGTGTTGTAACTGGTGGTCTAAATTTATGTCAGGCCTAATCTTGGGCCTATACATGTGGTTAGCATTTATGGTAACCTCTGTTAATAATCTGTCTTATATCACTGTCCATCACTACTTACTTTGTTTTAAGCACTTTCTGGGCCTAGCCAAGAGTACTTTAAAATTATGTTGGTCATAATTATGCCTGTTCACTTCCTACAGTGCCAGCTTTGCCCCCAAATAGCTTATTAGTGCCATATTTGTGCCCAGCTTCCCAGTGTCACCTCTGTCCCCATACAGCTTCCCATTGCCATCTTTGTCTCAAAATAGCTAATCAGTGCCATCTCTCTGTTCCAATATAACTAATTAGTGCCATCTTAGTCTCAAAATATCTTTGCCCCCATCTTATGAGTGCCATTTTTGAGCCCAAATCGCTGACCACTGTCATTGTTGTCCCACAATTGCTAATCAGTGACATTTCTTTTTCCAAACAGCTTACCAGTGCCATCTTGTTCTCAGAGAGCTTGTCAGCTGGTATTGTTTTTGTATGAACTGTATGTAAGCTGGGTGTATTTTGCCAAGAGTCAATTTATTTTTAATGCAGAAATGTATTTACAGATGTGTGTGAATTCAAATGAATATTTGTGTATAATATCAATGTGTATAGATGCAGTTATTGAATATTTGTATGAAATGTGTTAGTAAGTGTAAGAATGTATGTGTAAGGTGAGTGTCTGTGTGTGTGTATGTTTGTATGTATGTATGAGTGTCCTTCACTGGACGTTACTGTGCGCAGGCCCGGACTGGCCATCGGGCATACCGGGCAAATGCCCGGTGGGCCGCGATGGCCGTGGGGCCGAGGCCGGCAGGGAGATCACAGGATCTCCCCGGCCGGCCCCTGCAGGCCGGGGAGCCAGCCCTGCTGTGTGCCTCCATGGGCCGGTGGGGAGATCAAAGATCAAAATTGCCATGGAGCCAAAGTCTTTCACATAGTCTTTCGTTATACAAATGGGCTCCATGGCACAGCTATCTGGGATAAGTCTATTCGTGAAAATAAACTACCAATCGGACCGGCGTTCATATGCTGTAAAAATAGGAGAAGGGAGGTCAGCGACTTTCAGCGGTGTTCGTGAGAAACAGTGTCCGTTTTTAGTTCCATGAAATCATCGATGAACACCGCTGAGCATTCGTATGTCCAAGATGGCCGCCGCCTCGTGGTCGGCATACGAACGACGACCACCCAGTCGGCATTTGACAATTAAGAAGTGATTGTGGTTAACCACAACTATCTAATGAGGCCAAGAGGTTAACCAGCAGCACACTTCCGTGCTGGGTGACCGGCCGTTTGGTAAAACAGAAATAAGCGTGGGGACCATACGGACAAGGAAATAGCCGAAACAAACAGATGAATGAGGGAGCAATAAAAGTATTTCACAGGCAGTTAGTTCTGTCACATGGCTCCCTCCTTGTGGTACACTCTGGCAGACCCAGCTTTATCCTTTTCGGGTCAACTTGGGGATAACCGGAACTAGGAGACCGGAGTGATGTCTGTTTGTCGGGACAACCCATCAGCATTTCCATTTTGCGTACCGGGTCTATAACTGATAGTAAAATTGTACGGTTGCGGGGCTAGGCTCCATCGTTGCAACCTGCCATTGTCTCCTGAGACCCGGTTAAGCCAGACTAATGGGTGGTGGTCAGTCACAAGTGAAAATTCCTGTCCGTACAGGTAAGGGGTTAACTTTTTGACGGCCCAGACCAGGGCCAAGCACTCCTTCTGCACTGCCGCATATGGCGATGGCGCTATAGTCGGGGACAAAACGTCTACAGTACCCTGCAGTCCCCAAGAAGGCTAGTACCTGGGTCTTAGTGAGGGGTGTGGGCCAGTTAGCTACCGCTTCTACTTTGGCTGACTCTGGTCTCTGGCTCCCACATCCCACTCTGTGTCCCAGGTACTGTACCTCAGCCATGCCTAGATGGCACTTATCTGGTTTCAAGGTCAAGCCTGAGGCCTGAATCTTGTCCAGGACTACCCCTACATGCACCAAGTGCTCCTCCCAAGACCAACTGTAGATCGCGGTATGTACAAGCAAAATCCTGGAAACCATCGAGGAGCCTATCCACCATACGCTCGAAGGTAGCCGGAGCATTTTTCATCCCGAATGGCATGACCCTAAACTGGTACAGGCCAAACGGGGTGACAAATGCCGACTTGGGGATAGCATCCTCGGCCAGGGGAATCTACCAATAACCTTTACATAGGTCTATGGTAGTGAGATAGTGTCCCCTGGCTATGCGATCTAGCAGTTCATCTACCCTGGGCATCAGGTAGGCATCAGTGGTGGTCTTCTCGTTGAGTCGCCTGTAGTCCATGCAGAACCAGGTGGTCCCATGTTTCTTAGGAACCAGGACTATAGGCGAGGCCCAAAGGCTGTCAGAGGGCTCAATGACTCCTAACTGAGTCATCTCCTGTATCTCCTTCAGCATTCCTTCTCAGACTGCTTCAGGAATACGGTAAGGGGGCTGTCGCAGGGGTGTCTGTCCAGAGGTCTCTACCCTGTGCACAGCTAGGGTTGTATAGCCTCGTTCTTGGGAGAAAGTCGCCTGTTTCTCCCACAGAAGCCTCTTAGTCTGTCCCATATCGGTGTGGCTTAACCGGCCCCCTAGCTGTACAAGGCTAGTAAGGTCAGTCTGGGGGTCTCTCTCTAGTAAATCAGGGAGGGGTAAGCTTTCTGAGTCATCTGCAGCAGGGGCACACACTGCAGCGGCATCCTCCTGTCTTTCCTGGTACTCCTTCAGCATGTTCACATGAAAGGATCGCTGGATCCTTTCATCTGCACAGCTGGCAATGACATAAGTAGTATCACATACCTGGGCTACTACTTTGTACGGGCCCTGCCAAGATGCTTGCATCGTGTCAGTCTTCACCGGCTTGAGCACTAGGACCTTCTGTCCAACCTGGAAGACACGCTGTCGGGCACCCCAATCGTACCATCTCTTCTGTCTCCCCTGGGCCGCCTGGAGGTTCTCTCTTACCATCAGAGACAGTTGCGCCATGCGGTCCCTGAGTTCCAGAACATATGGCACTATGGGGGTCCCCTCCTGCTCTGTCTCTCCCTCCCAGTGTCCTCTAATGAGATCCAGAGGTCCGCAGACCCTTCTCCCATAAAGTAACTCGAAAGGAGAAATCCCAGTAGATTCCTGGGGTACCTCTCTGTATGCAAACAACAGATGAGGCAGGAATCTCTCCCAGTCTCTGCAGGCAGACCGTTAGTCTGGGGGTGGTAAGGTGAACTAAGCAGCGGTTTAATGCCGCACACCTCCCACAACTGCTGGGTGAGCACAGCGGTAAACTGGGTTCCCTGGTCGGAGAGGATCTCCTTAGGGAACCTGCCCCGGGTAAAAATCTTAACCAGGGCATCAGCTACTGTCCCTGCCTCTATGTTGGAAAGAGCTACTGCCTCTGGGTAACGGGTAGCATAGTCCACCATGGTGAGAATATATTCCTTTCCGGATGGACTAGCCCTGGCCAGTGGACCCACAATGTCAACGGCTATGCGGGAAAAGGGCTCCCCAATGATAGGCATAGACATAAGTCTAGCTTTAGGGTGTGTAGCGGAGATGCAATATTCCCCAGGTTATCTCCGCTTATAATCCAAGTGAGGCTCAGGAACAAGTAAATAGTAAATCCACAGGCAAGGTTTCCAGCAGGTAAAATAACAGCAATATCCCAACAGCAATCCCAATAACTGGACGACACACAGTTTCAGGAGCAGAACTGAAATCTTTAATCCACACTGTCCTTTTAAAGCATGCTCCCATGCAAGGGAGGGATTTACAGTCATAAGTACAGTAGCCAATCCTGTCCTGGTACACTCCCACACATCTCCTCCCCTCAGCCTGCATCATAATCCCCTTATCCAGTCTAGCAATTCCCCCCGTTTCTGGATGTACCCCTAAACGTAGGGGTACCCCTTTAAATCCTACACCCCCTGATAGCCCTGATCTGGGTGAACAACATATTCAAAAGTCACCCAGATCAGACCAGGGGTTCGGGAAATTTATGGAGGGAATAAAATGACCGACCGCACTGACTGAGACAGCCGAATGCGGTTCCATGCGAATGGGCCCTGCGGTCGGTCCTGGAATAAGGGAACAAACTGCACGAAAGCCTCTAGTTATAGAGGCTAGGGAGGGTTCGCCTGAATCCCCTCGTTCGGTTCTTTCTATCTACCGAACGAGGGACCGTTCGGTAGTTAAGAACCGAACGGACCGGGCTTGTGGAGGTTTCAGCGGTGTTCGCCTAGTCGAGTGTCCGATTTGAGTTCCAGACACTGGACGGCAAAACACCGCTGTTCGGGAGTTTTAAAATGGCCGCCGCCACGTGTTCGTTTGTCGAATGGCGGCCACCCCCGAGAACAAAGGACGGCTACTTCACTTGTCAATTACCCGTTCGCAACAATGTTGCAATGGGTAATTGAGGACACACTTCACACAGGGGAGGTCTGATTGTTCAGTAGTTTCATTCCCTTAGTTTATTCGAATGATTGTACCGAACAATCAGAGGAATACAATTCTTTTAAACACATATAAAACCAGCAGTTTACACGAATGCAGTTATTCAGAAGACATTTACAGGACAGCCCAGTGCCATCCGCTACACTGCTCCCCCTTGCCCACAAGCCGGCATACACAGTCTGATCCAACACGGATTGGCTTGGGGATGTCCGGGGACTCACGGATCATTTTTCCAGGTCAGTTTGTCTCGACAACCCGTCGGCATTCCCATTCTGTTTACCCGGGCGGTACTGAATATTAAAGTCAAAAGGCTGCAGTACCAAACTCCAGTGCAGCAGCCTGGCATTGTCCCCAGCCACCCGGTTTAGCCATACCAGTGGGTTGTGATCCGTGACTAATGAAAAGGGCTGTCCATATAGATACGGCTGCAGTTTCTTTAAGGCCCACACCACAGCCAGGCATTCCTTCTCGATGGCGGAGTAGCTTACTTCTCGGGGTAACAGCTTGCGACTGATGTAAGCCACGGGGTGTTCTCCGCCATCGGCCCCGACTTGGCTCAGTACTGCTCCCAATCCAAACATAGAAGCGTCTGTGTGAACAAGAAAACGTTTACTTGGATTGGGAGCTGCCAAGACAGGGGCATTTATCAGTGCATTTTTCAGATGTTGGAATGCCTGCTCACACTCCGGGGTCCAGGTCACCTGGCGGGGCAGATTCTTCCGGGTAAGGTCAGTGAGGGGCTTGGCTAGGGCACTATAGTTAGGGACGAATTTTCTGTAATACCCAGCGGTCCCTAGAAATGCTAAAACCTGGGTTTTAGGCCTAGGGGTGGGCCACTGGGCCACGGCCTCTACTTTGGCTGGTTCGGGCTTCTGTTTGCCGCACCCCACTCTATGTCCGAGGTACTGCACCTCGGCCATCCCTATGCTGCACTTGGCCGGTTTCAATGTCAAACCAGCTTCCCTAATCCTGTCTAGTACCGCTCCTATATGGGCCAAGTGCTCCTGCCACGTATTACTAAAAATGGCAATATCGTCCAGGTAGGCACAGGTGTAGTCTTGGAACCCATCCAGGAGTCGGTCCACCATCCTCTGGAAAGTAGCTGGGGCGTTTTTCATCCCAAATGGCATGACCTTAAACTGGTACAAGCCAAATGGGGTGACAAAGGCCGACTTAGGGATGGCATCTGGGGCCAGGGGGATTTGCCAATACCCCTTACATAAGTCAATAGTAGTGAGGTATTGGCCCCTGGCCATCCTGTCCAGTAGCTCATCTATCCGTGGCATAGGGTATGCATCGGACACAGTCTTCTCGTTTAATCTCCTGTAGTCTACGCAAAAGCGGGTCGTACCGTCCTGCTTCGGTACGAGCACTACAGGAGAAGCCCAGGGACTATCTGAGGGCTCAATCACCCCCAGTTGGAGCATCTCATCGATCTCCTTGTGCATGTGTTCCCTCACCGCTTCCGGGATGCGGTAGGGGGTCTGGCGCATGGGTAGTTGCCCTGCGGTCTCTACCCGGTGAGTGGCCAGAGGGGTGTACCCAGGTACATTAGAGAACGTGTCTCGTTTCTCCTCCAACAGCTGCTGTACCTCGATATGCTCCTGTGGGCTCAGCCGGTCTCCCAGTGCAACCTCCCCTAAATCCCCAGACAGCTGCCCATCTCCCAGCAGATCTGGGAGTGGTAAGCTGTCAAACTCGTCAGAGTTGGGCGCACATATGGCGGTTACCTCCTCGGAGCGCTCCTGGTAGGGCTTCATCATGTTCACATGGAGCATGCGTCGCCCTCCCGTCCCTGTGCAGGGGCAGATTATATATGTGGTGTCACATCTCTGTTCCACCACCCTATAAGGTCCCTGCCAGGCGGCCTGTAGCTTGTCATGTCGGACAGGTTTTAAAATTAGCACTTTCTGCCCGACCTGAAAGCTACGGTCCCTGGCTCCCCGATCGTACCACGTGCACTGGCGTGTCTGCGCCGCCTGAAGGTTTTCCCTTACCGTCCTAGTCAATGCTTCCAGGCGGTCTCGGAAGGCCAACACATATGGTATGATGGGAGTGCCATCTGCGCTCCGGTCTCCCTCCCAATGCTCTCTTATAAGATCTAATGGGCCTCTGACTCTCCTCCCAAATAGCAGTTCAAACGGGGAAAACCCTGTGGATTCCTGCGGCACCTCCCGGTAAGCGAACAGGAGATGCGGCAGGAATCGCTCCCAGTCCTTGTGGGTCTCTGCGAAGGTTCGGAGCATTTGTTTCAATGTGCCATTGAACCGTTCGCAGAGCCCATTAGTCTGGGGGTGGTAAGGGGCACTGATAATAGGCTTAATGCCACAGATCCTCCAGAGGTGTTGGGTGAATTCTGCGGTAAATTGGGTACCCTGATCCGAGATAATCTCCCTGGGTAATCCCATCCGGGAGAATATCTGCATGAGGGCATCCGCGACCGTTTCAGCGTGGATGTTGGTCAGAGCCACTGCCTCTGGATATCTAGTGGCATAATCTACTACCGTTAAAATGTACCTTTTGCCTGACGGGCTAGCTTTCTTGAGGGCTAGCTTTCAAATCTACCGCTATTCGGCTAAAAGGTTCCTCAATTATGGGAAGGGGGTGTAGTTTCGCCTTCCTCCGGTCTCCCCTTTTCCCTACCCTTTGGCAGGTATCGCAGGTGGTGCAATACCTGTGTACCTCCTGGCTGATCCCTGGCCAGAAGAAACTTTGGGTCAGTCGGTACCTAGTGCGACTGACCCCTAGATGTCCGGATAGCGGAATATCATGCACTATTCGGAGTAGCTCTGCTCGGTACCGCTGCGGCACCACTAGCTGCCTCATCACTATTGGGTCTGACCCAGCAATCTGCTTGTCTGTCTCTCTGTACAAAAGCTGCTTGTCCCAGACAAATCTCTCTCCCTCCCCCCCGGGTGGGTCAGTGACAACCTTGTCCCTATATACTTGCAGCGTAGGGTCGGTTACTACTTCAGCTGCAAATTCATTGGGTGGGGCCCAGGGGACACATTCTAAGGAAGGGTCTCTTACCTGAACCTCCGGGAGTGTGTTGTAGTCCTGGGTGCGGGCCTGTTGTCGAGTGACCACAGGGTGAGCTTCTCCTGTGGTGGGTGTCTGGGGCTCAAAAGCAGACGTGAGCCTCCCCAGATCGTTCCCCAATAAAACCTCCGCCGGTAACTGCGGCATCAACCCCACCTCCACATGTCCTGACCCCGCTCCCCAATGCAAATGTACCCTTGCTGTAGGTAGCCGGTACACTGCTCCCCCGGCTACCCTGACGGCCACAGTCTTACTTAGTTTAGCCTGATCTGAAACCAGGTGACTCTTTACCAGGGTGATAGTAGCCCCTGAGTCGCGTAGTCCTTGGACCGCTTTATCCTCCAGGTATACGGTCTGCCTGTGATGCTGTCGGTTATCAGCATTGGCCTGGACTGGATCCGCCTCGTTCAGTACTTCCCACTGTTCCACGGTTGTAATGGGAACAGCTGAACCACATGGTGTGGCCACTATATCCTGGTAGTGGTGGCCTGCGGCTGCTCTTGGTGGTGGTGGTGGGCCGGGTCGGATCCAGGTGGAACGATCCTGCAGCTGGGGCATTCCCTTTTATAATGTCCCCATTTCTGGCAGTGGTGACAGGGGCCAGAAGTGGGCTGGCGGAAACGTGGCTGTGCAGCGGGCGGTGGTGGTGGTGGCAGGGGTCTCGGTGGAGCTGGGGTGTAGCTGGTTCCCCCAAAGGTTGTAAAGGGGGCTTTTGGAGCTGCAGGTTTTTGCTGCCTGCGTGCATCCAGGTACTCATCTGCCTTCCTGGCAGCTTCGGTGAGGGAGGTAGGGTTTCTGTCCCTTACCCACTCCTGTACATCGCTGGTTACTCCCTCATAGAATTGCTCCATCAGCATCATTTGTATTACATCCTCCATGGATCGTGCCTTGCTCGCTTGCACCCACCCAAGTGCTGCCCTTTGTAATCTGCATGCCCACTCTGCGTGTGAGTCTTTCTCCACCTTCTTTAAATCCCTGAATCTCCGCCGGTATGCTTCCGGTGTTATAGCATACCTGGCCGGTATAATTTCCTTTACTTTGCTGTAGTTCCGTATTTCCTCATTGGGTACAGTACGATATGCCTCTGCTGCCCTCCCAGTTAACCTTCCTGCCAAAATAGGTACCCAGTCCTCTGCGCTGATTCTATGCAGTGCACACAGTCTTTCAAAATCTTGCAGGAAAGCGTCTATATCTTCCTCTGCCTCCACATACGTTTTAAAAGCCTGGTATGGTATCTTAGGCTTACCTTCTTGTGGCATATTTACTGCAGAGCTGCGTTCTGGGGCTGCTGTTGTTTGTTTTCTCAATATAAATTCCTGGACTTCTGTCATAGTCTTTGAAATAATTTCTGTTGGAGGGTGTTCCCCATAGAAAGACAGCCGAAATTGTAGCTGCCTCTGGAACTCCATCTGTTCCGGTGTTTCTCCCGAATCCCCCTGTTCGGGAACCGAATCGCCATCCATTCGGTACTCCGCCATAAGCTCAGTAATGAGTACCGCTTTCTTCTTGTTGCTGGCTTGTATACCCCTTGCCTCCAGGAAGTCTTTTAGTGTGGAGCGTTTTAGCGCTGCCAACCAATGTGGCGGAGATGCAATATTCCCCAGGTTATCTCCACTTATAATCCAAGTGAGGCTCAGGAACAAGTAAATTGTAAATCCACAGGCAAGGTTTCCAGCAGGTAAAATAACAGCAGTATCCCAACAGCAATCCCAATAACTGGACGACACACAGTTTCAGGAGCAGAACTGAAAGCTTTATTCCACACTGGCCTTTTAAAGCATGCTCCCATGCAAGGGAGGGATTTACAATCATTAGTACAGTAGCCAATCCTGTCCTAGTAACCTCCCACACATCTCCTCCCCTCAGCCAGCATCATAATCCCCTTATCCAGTCTAGCAATGGGCCCTGCGGTCGGTCCTGGAGTCAGGGAATGAATGGCACGAAAACCTCTAGCTATAGAGGCTAGGGAGGGTTCGCCTGAATCCCCTTGTTTGGTTCTTTCTATCTACCGAACGAGGGGCCGTTCGGTAGTTAGGAACCGAACGGACCGGGCTTGTGGAGGTTTCAGCGGTGTTCGCCTAGTCGAGTGTCCGATTTGAGTTCCAGACACTCGACGGCAAAACACCGCTGTTCGGGAGTTTTAAAATGGCCGCCGCCACGTGTTCGTTTGTCGAATGGCGGCCACCCCCAAGAACAAAGGACGGCTACTTAACTTGTCAATTACCCGTTCGCAACAATGTTCGGTAGTTTCATTCCCTTAGTTTATTCGAATGATTCTACTGAACAATCAGAGGAATACAATTCTTTTAAACACATATAAAACCAGCAGTTTACACGAATGCAACTATTCACAAGACATTTGCAGGACAGCCCAGTGCCATCCGCTACAATATGCAATGGGGACCAATGGTGATGGGGATACAATGTGCAATGGGGACCAATGGTGATAGAGAAACAATATGCAATGGGGACCAATGGCGATGGAGATACAATATGCAATGGGGACCAATGGTGATCGGCATACAGTATGCAATGGGGACCAATGGTCAGGGCCGGATTAACATAGGGGCTGATGGAGCTGCAGCTCCAGGCCCAGGCCCATGGAATAGGCCCATTTAAAAAAAAAAAAAAAAAATTTTATTTTTTTTTTTTTTTTTACACACACTACTCTTAGGTTTGCCACCTGACTGGTATTTTAATGTCACAGATGGTATTTGAGGCTGCCTGGTCGTGCCAGTATTGCAGTAATACCGGCAATACAAATGCAGGTAATTTAATCAGAATAAATGGAAATTACTCTGCAATACCAGCACCGGCCAGTAGGGGTCACTGTGTGTGGAGAGAGGCAGGGATAGGAAGTTACAGAATATCCCTGCCTCTCTCTACTACTCACTGATCCGTGGGGGAGCAGCTACACAGCGCAGACAGTCCAGACAGCAGCTCTACAGCTCAGGTAAGTGAGGGATGGGGGGAAAGGCAGCAGGGACACATGGGGACACTGAGACACTAGGGGACACTATGGGGACACTGAGACACTAGGGACACAGACACTAGGGGACACATGATGACACATACACTAGGGGACACTGAGACACTAGGACACAGACACTGGGAGACCTGGGAACACTGAGACACTTGGGGACACTGGAAAACATGGGGATACTGAGACACTTGGGGACATGGGGACACAGATACTAAGGGACACAGACACTAGGGGACACTAAGACACTAGGACACATGGGGACACATACACTGTGAGACCTGGGTACACAGACACTTGGGGACACTGGAAAACATGAGGACACAGACACTAGGGGACACATGGGGATGCTGAGACACATGGGGACGCTGTGAGACATAGGGACATTTGGAGACATTGGGACATGGAGACACTATGCCCCCCAGCCAGTGTCCCTGGGGTCTCAGTGTCCCCAAGTCTCACAGTGTCTGTGTCCCATGTCTCTCAGTGTGCCTAGTGTCCCCATGTGTCCCAATGTCCCCATGTCTATGTCCACAACTGTCCCCATGTCTCCCCAAGTGTCTGTCTCCCAGCCAGTGTCCCCTAGTCTCTCAGTATCCCCTAATCTCCCAGTGTCCCCTAGTCTCCCAGTGTCTGTGTCCCTAGTGTCTTAGTGTCCCCAAATGTTTCAGCGTCTCCATGTCTCCCAGTGTCTGTGTTCTTAGTGTGCCTGGTGTCCCCATGTCTCCCAGTGTCCCTATATGTCCCAGTGTCCACATGTCTATGTCTACAACTGTCCCCATGTCTCCCAGTGTCCCCAAGTATCTGTCTCCCAGCCAGTGTCCCCTAGTCTCCCAATGTCTGTGTTCCCATGTCTGTGTCCCTAGTGTCTTAGTGTCCCCAAATATTTCAGTGTCCCCATGTCAGTGGGACACTGGGAGAAATAGGGACACAGACACTGGGAGACTAGGGGACTGGTCGAGATGGGGACACTGACACTGTGATACATAGGGACACAGACAATGAGTGACTTGCGAGACTGAGACACTGGGAGACAGGGAGACACTGGGAGCAATCCATCTATACAGCAGAATCAAACTGTGAGTAGTTTGTTGCTGATTTTACAGAATTTTCTCTGATGTCACTCTTTGTGATTTACACGCATAACTAATTAATTATGCAAATGATTAAGGCTGGTATTTTTTTCCAAGAAAGGTGGCAACCTTAACTACTCTTCACATACTCTTGCTTAAAGGAGCACCATAGGGTCAGGAACACAATCATGTATTTCTTACCCTATTATGTTAAAACCACCACCCTGGCCCCTTCTTGCCTCCCTAAATATAGTAAAATATTACTTGTATTCAATTCTGCAGCTGCTGGCTCAGAAATGGTGGTCTGAGCAAATTACAATACTTCCCCATAGGATTGGCTGAGACTGTCAACTAGGCAGATCAGGGGCAGAGCCAGCACAAGTCCAACATAGCCCTGGCCAATCAGCATCTCCTCATAAAGATAAATTTAATCAATGCATCTCTATGAGGAAAGTTCAGTGTCTGCATGCAGAGGGTGGAGACACTGAATGGCAGTGCTGCACACTAGGCAGTACTGCCCCAGGAAGCACCTCTAGCAGCCATCTAAGGAGCGGCCAGTGGAGTTATTTTCTCTGAAAAGACAGTGTTTACTGCAAAAAGCCTGAATGGAATGATTCTACTTACCAGAACAAATACAATAAGCTGTAGTTGTTCTGGTGACTATAGTGTCCCTTTAAGTTTGGAAGCTTAAGAGGGATGTATGGGAACAAAACTTGTGTGCACTGGCTGACATTAAAGTTAGTTTAGGTAATGCAGACGTTGGTCTCTCTAACACTGTGGCATGTCCCTTTTCTTCTACACTCACTACAGACACCTTTTCTCTGTCTCAGACTATATACCAGGAACTTCTGCCTGCTAGTAAGAAGGTAAGGAGACAAGTGGACCAGCGAGTGCTAGGGGACAGTCCTTAGAAAGAATGGAGTGAGCGCATCATTAGACGCATTTATGTCAAGCTCAAGGTGCTGCCTGCATTGTATGCCTTTAGTTGGACAGCCTGCAGGATTGGCAGGCAGCCTGACATGCATTAATGCCAGGCTGACCTTCCAATTCTTTGGACAAACATGCCCCCTTTTTGGGCATGTTCACCCCTTTTGGCAGGTCTTGTCATGTGATTCACGCCAGTGGCACACCCTTTTACCCAGCCCATTGAGTTCCTGCTTCACTGGACACTGCTGTTAGGAGTTATGGATTTACTTGAAAAATGAAAGCATAAATTAGAGAGAAATTAGCATAGAGTATGTGTTTTCTTATAGCTGCATCCTATGAGTTTCCCTCCAGCACCATCTCCATCAGATACATGACGCTTGGGAGGTATGATTGTTTTAGTATTTTTGGTCCATAAGATTCCGTAATTAGGCCCATCATAATTGTCAGCACCAGGCCCACTGGGCTCTTAATCCGGCCCTGCCAATGGTGATGGGCATATAATATGCAATGGGGACCAATAGTGATGGAGATACAATATGCAATGGGGACCAATGGTGATGGAGATACAATATGCAATGGGGACCAATAATGATGGAGATACAATATGCAATGGGGACCAATAGTGATGGAGATACAATATGCAATGGGGACCAATAGTGATGGGGATACAATATGCAATGTGGACCAATGGCGATGGAGATACAATATGCGATGGGGACCAATGGTGATGGAGATACAATATGCAATGGGGACCAATGGTGATGTGAGATACAATATGCCATGGGGACCAATGGTGATGGGCATACAATATGCAATGTGGACCAATGGTGATGGGTATACAATATGCAATGGGGAACAATGGGAATTGGAATACAATATGCAATGGAGACCAATGGTAATGGGGATACAAAATGCAATGGGGATCAATGGTGATGGAGATACAATATGCAATGAGGACCAATGGTGATGGGGGATACAATATACAATGGGGACCAGTGGTGATGGAGATACAATATGCAATGGGGACCAATGGTGATGGGGACCAATGGTGGGCATCCTCTAGTCTAGAGATGGCCACTCGCTGATTTTCACACAGCTGTGTCAATTTCTCATCAATCTAGTTGATTTCTCCTCAGTTGATTCCCCGTCATTTCCACCAGGTTATGACCTTGATCAATCCTAAAATGATGCAAACCACAACCTTCACATTTTGTTTTCATTATTAGTTTAAGTCTTGTTTGGCCAACAGTGGCTGCTCAAATGTGATACAAATGTCAAGCAGAGGCCTTGGTCCTATTTAAACTACTTTTGACTTTGGACCAGTGCCCTTTCATGGTTTCCAGAGACTTAATTACATTAATCTTTTTGGTTTTCCTCAGTTCCTGACTTGGCTAGTATTCTGATTCCTGGCATCTGGTTTCCCTGACTTGGCTCGTGTTTTGGCTTACGATTTGAATCATCTTTTCAATGTATTACCCTTTTTGGTTTGTACTCTAGTCAATATTCCTAATACTTTCTATTTCCTACTAATTGTTTCTAGGGTCATCAACCATCACCGCAGGAGCAATGAGTAACTGTCACCATCTGTCACTGCGGGAACAATGAGTAACTGTCACCATCTGTCACTACAGGAGCAATGAGTAACTGTCACCATCTGTCACTACAGGAGCAATGAGTGACTGTCACCAACTGTCACTACAGGAGCAATGAGTGACTGTCACCCTCCGTCACTGCAGGAGCAATGAGTAACTATCACCATCTGTCACTACAGGAGCAATGAGTAACTGTCACCATCTGTCACTACAGGAGCAATGAGTAACTGTCACCATCTGTCACTACAGGAGCAATGAGTAACTGTCACCAACTGTCACTGCAGGAGCAATGAGTAACTATCAGAATCCATTGATGCTAGAGCAGATACATTGATTTTATTAAAGAAGAAAAGTATTTTCCAAGTTACGTATTTCATTTAAGAGACTTCTGAAGTCACTTTTTAGACGTAACGTCTGTTCTTGCATTTCTGATCTCACTTAAACAAACATAGGTCCCCGTGGGTGTGTAGGGTGAGCCGCAGAATGCACAGTCCATTTCTGTTTATCATTATAGTTACCTTAAGGGGAAGAAGCAGTGGTTGTGGTGGCGCAGTCAGTATCAATTTACACTTGGACTAATTTAGCTTAAAACACAAGGTATGAGTGTGACCGTCTCCTTGGTGGGTCAGTACCAGCACTGACATGCAGTTATGGCTCCATAGTCTTTGTTTTCTTCTGTCTCAAATTATAATTTAGATAATAATAGGATTCTGTCTGTCTCTGCGTCTGCAAACCATCCCGTCTCTGAATGGCTATAATTACATAAAAACATTAAATTAACAATGATAAGAGGGCAACCAGAGGACAGCTTCTCATTCTGATGTTTTTTTGTAATTATGAATTTAGGATTTTTTTTACCCCAATTCCTAATGTTGGATTGATACGGAGGGAAGTAACCTGTGTATTAAAATATTGTTTGTATTGTTCTTTGTATCACTGCTGTCCAGATACATTGTTTCTCCAGCCTCTCGCTGTTCTATTTTAAGGTGTCACACGCTGTGTACTGATTTGTCCCTCTGCGCCCTTGTCCCTAGGCTGAAATTGTCCAGAACAACTAATCCGTTTTGTTTGCTATACGTGTTTTTTTCAGCCTCTTGTGGGGTTTCAGACAAAACTATGTTTCTAGCGCCTTTGCATCTCTTGGGAGTTATTCACTAAAGAGTGAGTGGTGGCGTGATTGTAATCGACTTGTACCGATAAAGCAGAGTTTAAAAAAAATCCCCAGTTCAATTATTTTTCCTGAAATTTAAACTCCCGCCAACATACCTTAATGAATATCTGACTGCCATTTAGGGGTTAAGAGGGAATTTTATACTAGTTTGTTGCAAAATTGGAAGCGCTTCAGACTGGGTTTTTTGCCTTCTTTTGGTTCAAGAGCAAAAAACAAATGTGAGGAAGGCTGAACTTGATGGACACAAGTCTCTTTTCAGCTATGTAACTATGATTCGACGCCGACATGTTTTGTATCTTACAGACCTTTAGAAATGTTAATTGATTCTATGAGTTCTGATGGTTTATGATAATATCTCCAGGATCTTGTCACTTTACGGGATTATTTTCCCATAATCCTCACGATTATATATAGTATGTGTCTGTGAGATAGCAAACAAAAACTCGAAGACTACAGGAGACCTGCGATAATTGTCCATATTCATTAAAGTCTAAAGTGACACATTTCACTGAGATCCAATATTAATGATGAGGTCTGCCACCGGTGGAATGTCCTGTGAGTGCTGGTGACAGGTAAAACTATTCTCTCTGAGTTGTGTTTTCTGTGTAGTTTTCCGGGCCTGGCGGATCAGCAGCTGTCCGAACTGATGTGCATTTTCATTATACAGTTCAGCGTGTTCATTTTCTCAGGGGGATGGGCATTTCTCTCTGGACATGAAGAAGTGCTGTAATCGGTATTCAGGTGTAAGCATCAATGAGATAGGATCACAAACGCTGACAGTATCCTCTTGTGTTGCGGAGTATGCTTAACCTATCAGTGACCTGCAGCCTCTGCCAGGCGTCTTATCAAAAATCCCATCTAGTGGCTGTCTGCTGATTGGTGCGCAGGTAGAAACAAAGCGTGCTGGGCCCAGACGTTTAGCAATGAACAAGAGGACATTAACACCTTCATTACTGGATTCACAGTCCGTCTTCAGTCTGGAAGTGAAGAGGTTAAAAATGAATTGTGTGTGAAAGCTAGGAGTTAATAAAAGCAGATTCCACAAAGACTCTGCGACGCGGCAAGATAGCCATTTACAGACAGACACAGGAAGACAGAAATAGCTGTGATCAGTCAATGCTTGGTCGTCGCTGTTAGCTTCATCAAGAGTCTTACATTTCATTTAACCCCATCTGATGGCGTTTATTAGACGATTGTAAGTATCCATATAGACTATGGCCTTATTCGCAGCCCCGGGGAATGTAACCAAACGTTTAAAACCATGTTTTAGATAATCCATAATAAAATAAAAAGCTACATGTCCGGGATCTTCAGAAAACAGTAAGTTCCTCAGAATTCTCAGCTATTTATCAAATATGACTTTAATCTGAGATAAGAGCACATTGTGTCTATATCCTGCCCAAAGCTTTCTCTAACAGTGAGAATTCTAAGACATACAATGTGTTAGACCAGCGTCAAAGCAGTTAAAGGAAAAATGGTCCTACTGTGAGAGAGTCCAGGCGTGTGTGTTCGTCTCCCACTAAAACCGCTTCCACAGCACCAGAACAAAAATACTGAATACCGGACTCAATTGTGCAAGCGCGTCTAATGATACACTCACCCTACGCTTTTTAGGGACTGTTCCACGGTGTTCCCAAAAGCTAGACACTAGTAAACAAACTCGGGACAGCAGGACAAGTTCCGTAAATCAGGACTGTCCTGCTGTAATCAGGGCAGTTTGGAGGTCTGTCAGTTCAGTGGCATAGAGGTAACCCATAACTTTCACTGTAAAGAGGATTAAAGGCAGCCATTGTATGAATAAAAGGGAAATGAAATGGAGAAATGTCCTTCCCATTTCATCACAGAGAAGCCTACATATATTTGGTGACACAAAGTGATTAGATAGCACATAAGCCATTGGCTGATGAGATTCAATCAAGACCTTGATTTAAAATAACAGAATTAGCTTTCAAATGTTTTTTTTTCAAAATAGTAAACTATCAAAAAATATGCAAATATTTTTTTTTAAAAAATGTAAAATATTAAATCATTAAATAAAATAAATATGAAATATATATATATATATATATTTGAAAAGCTTGTAAAAAAAAATATTCTATTTAAGCCATAGTTGAGGCCAAGGACTGCAAGGACATTTAATGGATACTTAAGAATATAATTTTCACAGTGAGCAACAAACCGTAAACATTGAAAATAAACATATGGATATGGATATATATACAGACTGCACTGTCACATTCTACATGCTGTCACAATTATGCATCTTTAACAAAGTAGAATATACTGTACATGGTTTTAGTTATTAATATATCTTGGAAATCCATCGGTTATTATGAAATTAAGTCGAATTTGCATCCCTTTTTTGGGATTAAGTAACAATAGGAATAGCTGTGAAAATGTCAATTAGTTTGGTGTAGAGCAGCGCTGTCACCTTCCTCCAAGATGACGTGTTGGTGGTTTGCATGCAGTGGTCATGGTGTGGGGTTTGGCAACATGTCCTGTTAGAGGGTGATGCTTTCACCCTTTAGCAAGAATCCGTAATGGCGGATCGTGGAAGATTTAACAGAACAATCCACGCTTTCTTTACTACTTGCATGGGTTATGGTACATTCATTGCCTCCCTGCACTTTATCTTATAACTGGTGTGATTTACATACAATCTCTGTAATAATATTGTTACCCACCAACACGTGATTTTATCACAGGGATCTGATATGATATGTGTGGTGTGTGCGTGGCATGAACGCTGTATAGAACCCGTGCTGCAAACATGCTCAACTATACCTTTAAATACCACTGTAAGCGGTTTTACCGAGAGCTGGTTATAGCTCTGAAAAACGTGAGTTGGCAATTTTTAGTTCTATGGTGTCTATAGTCCATAGACTTACAATACTGCACTATTGGTCTCCTACTTTCTCTTTTGCACATGCCGTTGATGTGTGATACCACTCCGGAGACATCTTATTCAACATTTGAAGACTTTAAAAACCTCAAAAGGACATTTTTATCTTTTCCTTGGTACCTTTTTTTGATTACTTACCACAATATTGTATTTATTTTGGCGCTACTTGTATCCTTTGTTCTGTTTGTCCAATTCCTAGCGATGTCATATAGGGATGATTGTGTAATGACAATTCCCATAAACCCCTGTTATGTATTATGTGATCTGTCTGTAATTGTTTCCCAGTGAATGCCAAGCTGTTTGTATCAGTGGGCATGTACAATGAGTGTCTCACTGATAGCAGGGTAGATCAAGGATCTTTGCTTTGTTTTTTTGTAACATTATTGAACTATGCATTAGAAATAGGTGTCAAATCCTGCATGGATGAACAGGTTGTATTTATGATTTAAATTACAATTAGCAGTTTGTGGTCACAATGATTAGCCATTCGGCAGCAATGAAATTTTCTAGTTGAAACGGTTTCTATTTTCCGTATTTGGATTAAGGATATACGCCTCCTGGAATTCCATTGTCAGTGCTGCACTTTCTAAATTGATTACCATCGACTGCTGCAGTAATTCACGTCTCTTCTCTATTCATTCCAGGCCCAAACAGATGGATTGATCTATGGCAAAATAAACTTACCCAAAGGCCTAATAAGTGCCTGCTGGTCCGATAGACTATGGGTCTTTTTTTTTAACCCTTTCAGAAAGGATGGGTTATTTACTAATGTATCTGTAAGCATCATCTGGCTGTTACTCTTTGGATAAGGAAGGAATTGGATACATTCTCAGTCTAATTGTCTCAGTGCATCTCCCAAGTGTCACTCGTGAACTCCACTCTGTATCCGTTCAATTAACCCGATGACTAAGACTCCTTCCTAGGCTGCATGTAAGCTGCCTTGCAGCCCATTACAGTGACTGATGTGTTGGGACTCATTAACGATAGAAAGATTTCGTGCTTTGCTGCTTATTCTTGAATGAGCTAGACTGGACGCTTATATTAAAAGGTTTGAGGTGACATCTGTGTGGCCCTCAGCCATTGAAAGCAAAGATCAGAGCAATGCTTTGTAGATGAAATGAAAGATAAGAACGGACAGGGAATTATGGGGTATGTAGTCCTGCAAGCTTGAGATGACTTTTCATATACTGAGCTCTGCTTGTACTCCTGGTGTACAATGCGTGGCTCCCCGTACTGTCGTGTCCTCTTCAATCTGTCTAATCCAAAACCCAGATATTAGTCATTTGGCAGGTCACGCTGACACCGAAACACAAATATTTGTTACAGTTATAAAAACTCTGAAACATGGAATGCACGATAGAGATATAAATTATTTTTATTGTGAAAATTATAGAAAAGTTTATCCCTGAACCAAATCTTCCATTCAGTTTGTTTCAAAATATATATAACTTTTTAAAAACATATTCTAAGCATCGACTAATACAGCCTCAGAGACAGTAAGCTCAACAACTTTAACGCCCTCACTGTAAAAACAATCCACCCATATTAGAGATCTGTATACTGATAAAACAGATATCATTTTAGACAGATTTCAGGCTTCAGCAATGTCCATTCTAACTTTACCAATGATTTATTCCCAGAAGTCAACTTTAAAGTCTATGAGAATTTTTCTAGATAAATCCTCTGAAAAGTTTTTTTTTTTTTTGCAGATTGTGATCAATTTAAAGCTGATCCCAAATTATTAAATTAAAGCTTTAATTGGCTGCCTTAACTGGGAGCACCAATCTCTTTCTAAAAAAAACTGAACCGAGAGATAAGCCTCTGCTTAGAGATACCTTTAGGTCAGGGGTTCCCAATTATTTTTTCCTGTGAAACCCTTTGACATAGACACACAATCCATGGGGCCCCGGTGCAAAACTGCTCCGTGCCACCCCACAGACACACATACAAACACATATACACTCTCACTGACAAGAACAGATACATTCTCACTGACAAACACATACACTCTCACACACTCACTGACAAGCACACATTCACTCTCACTGACAAACACACAAACACATACAAATTCCCTAACAGACACACATACAGTTTATTTATTTTTAACATTTTACTCCACCCAGCCCCCTACCTGTAGGAGTGCTGGCATGGAGTCCCTGCGGTCCAGTGGGGCGGCCTGCATGGAGTCTCTGTGGTCCATTGGGGCTGCTGGGAGGCTGGCGAGCGGTCCCTGGGGTCCAGTGGGGCTTCTAACCTGCTGGCATGCGGGCGGCAAGGGAGCAGTGATCTCCCTGCTCAGCTCCCTCGCGCGCCTCTTAGTGAAGCCGGAGCTGGAGTGATGTCATATTCCGGCTCCAGCATCACTGCTATGCGCGCGAGGGAGCTGAGCAGGGAGATCACTGCTCACTGCTCCCTCTCCGCCCGCGGCCATTTTATTTTGAAAAATTTCACCATCTTCAACTATTGTACATTGACTTCCAGTGACACTGGGAGCACCATAACATTGCACTCCCGCACAATATGAATTATACGCTCCGCATCTATAACTATTGTACGTTGACTTCCAGCTACACTGGGAGCACTATAACATTGCACTCCTGCACAATATGAATTATATGTTTAGCATCTATAACTATTGTACATTGACTTCCAGCTACACTGGGAGCACTATAACATTGCACTCCCGCACAATATGAATTATATGTTCAGCATCTATAACTATTGTACATTGACCTCCAGTGACACTGGGAGCACCATAACATTGCACTCCTGCACAATATGAATTATACACTCAGCATCTTTAACTGTTGTATGTTGACTTCCACCGACACTGGGAGCACTATAACATTGCACTCCTGCACAATATGAATTATACGCTCAGCATCTATAACTGTTGTACAATGTAACGGATCACCTGGTACCCCGACTGGGTACCTCCATTGAAGGATGCTCCTAGCGCTTCCTGGGGGCTCCAAGCACTCCAGCCGACACCACAACCACCGTGGACTCCTTCAGAGAGCAAGACAGGAACAAGCTCTAACAAGAGTTTAGTAGTGATATAGCAAGAGAGTATGCAGAGCATAGCAATCCCTTGTAGCAGATTTCCCCAAATAAGAGACGGCACTCCAAACTGAGGGTGAAGTAGCACTGAAGTTTTAATGAAACACTCTGCTTTTATGCCTATTTTACACAAATAGCAGAGGACATAGTACCGCCCACAGGGTTTTGAAGAACAACCAATCCAATACGTACAATATATTAAAACACTCCTATTCATTCCCACAAAATCCCCTCCTCTGCCTGTGATATAATTACTGAACACAATGGGTTAAAGTAATTATCACAGGCAGGAAAAATAAACTTTTTATACATGTACTGTAACTTTAAAACTATACATTCAATCTGCATAGTTACATACTAGTAATCAGCACACTCAAAATACAAACATACCAAAAAATCATACAAATCCCTCCAGTAGTTCAAAAGTTAGCTCGAAGTCCTTTCTGACCGACCGCAAGCACATTTTCCTGCCCAAAAGAGTTCCATAGACTTGGGCTGTGCGGTCGGTCAAAAAAATGACTAAGTCCCATTCGAATGCACGAACAGGCACCATTCGTGCAATTGGCTCAGTATAGCAGTACATTCAAACTGCTGAACGGGACTTAGTCTCTGTGGCTGAAAACTCAGTGGAGGAGAAGGCAAGGGTCAGCGGTGTTCGTTGAAATGTGCAGCCGATTTCAGTTGCATGAATTTGGCTGCACACACCGCTGACCGCGTTCGAATGAATAAAGATGGCCGTGTTCGCCTTTACGAACAGCGGCCACCCAGCGGTCAGCAATTTACCTACAGCAGGCTCCTAGCCTGGGAGGTAAATTGCCTGCACACTTCCACTTCTGGGTGGTCCATCTGTGTGGTACTTGGTTCAGTAAGCCCCATTTACTGAACCAAGTGGGAACAAAGGATTTTAAAGGTCTGGAGACATAGTCTTAAAGGGGCATTGTCACACAAAGTCTCAATATGTCCCCAAACGGTTCTTAAAGGGCCAGCACAGTCCAATAATAGTCCAATAGCCCAAATGCTGTTTTTAAAGTGCCCAATCTCTCAGGGGCCATAGGGCAGGAGGCGGGCAAGCAGCCCTCTCCAAAAACTTATGGAAAACTCCCTTAAATGGGTGAGTTTGCCACATACATTGAGTATTTTACATGAGTAGAATGGCTGTTTACGAAGTCTATTTAGTGAATATGTAATTGCGTTGCAGTTTCCGTGATTTCCTGTGTAGCGCTCACTCTACGCCGGGAATTGTTTACCAACTGCCCTTGAAGCAAAGTTACATGAGTTCATAAATAGCGGTTCTGGTGTCAGTTTGCTGAAATGCCACTCACTGAATCTGTGTTATTATGTAATGCACATGGATGAAGCCACGTTGTAAAACCTCTCAGATCTGTCATATTTGTGTTTCCTTCCCGTGCTGTGCAACACTGACGGCCTCCTATTTATAAGGGACAATTGTTTGAGGAGAATTGACTTTCTCAGAAGATACGCTAAGCCCAGTAAACATCCATTCTGAAATTTTATCTGCTGATCCCATCCAAGGTCTCTGTTCTGGCGTTGGCCTTTATTTCTTCCTCGGCAGTCATTGTTCAGTAAGTTGTACTGTGTGATACCTTACCGTTGCTCTGCTCTTGACCCAAAGAGTATTGTTTTTTCTTATTTTGTTAGCTCGATGTATAAAAAATTGAGCCTTCAGCCAGGCATACACAGTGCTGCTGCAGTCTGAGCAGAGGACCTTTACCGTTACAATAACTGACATTTCATACTTATCGTATATCCATCACCTTCATTGATTTCTGGCGATTCTGGTAAAAAGACATTTCTATTGAACCCGGCTGTTTTACAGCATAGTGTAACTTTACAAATATATCCCAACCACACGCCATTTATGTATAAATTTGTATAGAATGAGAAAACTAGACATGTCCAATTCGTTTCGGTCCGAATATAAATTCGGACGAATTTCGGGAAATTCAGACATTTGGGTACTTCCAAATGTCCGAATTGCTGAAGTGCCGAATTGCAGAGATCACAAAGTTCCGAAATTACCGAATTTCTGAAGTGCCGAAGTTCCGAAGCACAGTATTGCCTAAGTACTAATATACTTACCCAGTGAAAGAAGAAGAATGTTACACTGTATACAATTTTAAATAAAAAGTATACAACATAGCCAGGATTCAGCTGTAAGCATTTGCAACACTTACAACAATCAAGTAACACACATTCATATAAAATGTAAGTTACTTAGCCAGTCAATGTAATGACAGGAATGAATAAGTAGATAACTCCGTATTTCCCATGGTATTAGGGAGCTATCTACTAAAAAGCTGAAAGACCTAAATTGGTCTTTCAGCCAAATTTACTAATATTAAGTAAAGATTACTTAGTATTAGTAAATTATCCCCCTACTCGCTATACCGTGAGTAAGGGCATGTCTATTAAAAAAAAAAAAACATTAGGTCCTCCCCCTTATTCTAATTTAGGGCGCCCACCCACCGCTCAGGGGTGGGGGCCGGGGGGGCAAGACGCGCGGGTGGGGGCTCGGGAGAGGGACCCTTTTTAATTTTTTATTTTTTTTAACAGTGAGCATCCACTGGCTGCTCACTGTTTACTAGAGATGCCCCTACTCGCGGTATAGCGAGTAGGGGCATAATTTACTAATACTAAGTAATCTTTACTTAGTATTAGTAAATTTGGATGAAAGACCAATTTAGGTCTTTCAGCCTTTTGGTAGATAACTCCCTAATACCGTGGGAATTAGGGAGTTATCTACCAAGCGGCTGCAAGAGAAGTGCCGAATTCCCAAATTTCGGAATGCCGAACCGAGAAATTTTCCCATGCACATGCCTAGAGAAAACATATTTCAAGAACACTTTTTCAGGGTATTTATTATTATTGATACATTCTGAGCCTTCTTAAAAAAAATACTCAAAACGCAGGTCCACCGTGGCTTTGTAGTGTCAGTTTATTACCCATTGTCACATCATGTGATTACTGACAAAATACAAACTAAATGCCTCATTCTCTGAGACGGTTGGTGAGCAAGAATCAGGTTCATACGTGTTACACCCTCGCTGGGCAGGGCCGGATTAACATAGGGGCTGATGGAGCTGCAGCTCCAGGCCCAGGCCCATGGAATAGGCCCATTAAAAAAAAACAAAAAAAACAAAAATTTTTTTTTTTTTTTTCTTTTTTTTTACACACTACTCTTAGGTTTGCCACCTGACTGGTATTTTAATGACACAGACTGTATTTGAGGCTGCCTGGCCATGCCGGTATTGCAGTAATACCGGCAATACAAATGCAGGTAATTTTCTCAGAATAAATGGAAATTACTCTGCAATACCAGCACGGGCCAGTAGGGGTCACTGTGTGTGGAGAGAGGCAGAGATAGGAAGTTACAGCATATCCCTGCCTCTCTCTACTACTCACTGATCCCTGGGGCAGCAGCTACACAGCACAGAGTCCAGACAGCATCTCTACAGCTCAGGTAAGTGAGGGATGGGGGGAAAGGCAGCAGGGACACATCGGACATTGAGACACTAGGGGACACAGACACTGGGGGACACATGATGACACATACGCTAGGGGACACAGACACTAGGGGACACATGATGACACATACGCTAGGGGACACTGAGACACTAGGACAAAGACACTGGGAGACCTGGGAACACTGAGACACCTGGGGACACTGAGACACTTGGGGACATATGGTGACACAGACACTAGGGGACACAGACACTAGGGGACACATGGGGACACTGTCACTAGGGGACACTGAGACACTAGGACACATGGGGACACAGACACTGGGAGACCTGGGGACACTGAGACACTTGGGGACACTGGAAAACATGGGGACACTGAGACACTAGGGGACACTGGGACACATGGGAATGCTGAGACACATGGGGACGCTGTGAGACATAGGGACATTGGGAGACATTGGGACATGGAGACACTATGTCCCCCAGCCAGTGTCCCTAGTGTCTCAGTGTCCTCAAGTCTTCCAGTGTCTGTTTCCCATGTCTCTCAGTGTGCCTGGTGTTCCCATGTCTCCCAGTGTCCCTATATGTCCCAGTGTCCACATGTCTATGTCCACAACTGTCCCCATGTCTCCCAGTGTCCCCAAATGTCTGTCTTCCAGCCAGTGTCCCCTAGTCTCCCAGTGTCCCCTAATCTCCCAGTGTCTGTGTTCCCATGTCTGTGTCCCTAGTGTCTTAGTGTCCCCATGTCTCCCAGTGTCTGTGTCCCTAGTGTCTCAGTGTCCCCATTTCTCCCAGTTTCCCTAAATGTCTGTGTCCCCATGTCTCCCAGTGTCCCCGGGTCTCTGTGTCACCAGTATCCTAGTGACATGGGGACACACTGAGACATTGGGACACTGGGAGAAATGGGGACACAGACACTGGGAGACTAGGGGACTGGCGACATGGGGACACTGACACTGTGATACATAGGGACACTGAGACACTGGGTGACTTGCGAGACTGAGACACTGGGAGACAGGGAGACACTGGGAGCAATCCATCTATAAGGCAGAATCAAACTGTGAGTAGTTTGGTGATTTTACAGAATTTTCTCTGATGTCACTCCTTGTGATTTACATCATGTGATGTCACGCATAACTAATTAATTATACAAATGATTAAGGCTGGTATTTTTTTCCAAGAAAGGTGGCAACCTTAACTACTCTTCACATACTCTTGCTTAAAGGAGCACTATAGGGTCAGGAACACAATCATGTATTTCTGACCCTATTATGTTAAAACCACCACCCATTCTTGCCCCTTCTTGCCTCCCTAAATATAGTAAAATATTACTTGTATTCAATTCTGCAGCTGCTGGCTCAAAGTGGTGGTCTGAGCAAATTACAATACTTCCCCATAGGATTGGCTGAGACTGTCAACTAGGCAGATCAGGGGCAGAGCCAGCACAAGTCCAACATAGCCCTGGCCAATCAGCATCTCCTCATAAAGATAAATTGAATCAATGCATCTCTATGAGGAAAGTTCAGTATCTGCATGCAGAGGGTGGAGACACTGAATGGCAGTGCTGCACACTAGGCAGTACTGCCCCAGGAAGCACCTCTAGCAGCCATCTAAGGAGCGGCCAGTGGAGTTATTTTCTCTGAAAAGACAGTGTTTACTGCAAAAAGCCTGAATGGAATGATTCTACTTACCAGAACAAATACAATAAGCTGTAGTTGTTCTGGTGACTATAGTGTCCCTTTAAGTTTGGAAGCTTAAGAGGGATGTATGGGAACAAAACTTGTGTGCACTTGCTGACATTAAAGTTAGTTTAGGTAATGCAGACGTTGGTCTCTCTAACACTGTGGCATGTCCCCTTTCTTCTACACTCACTACAGACACCTTTTCTCTGTCTCAGACTATATACCAGGAACTTCTGCCTGTTAGTAAGAAGGTAAGGAGACAAGTGGACCAGTGAGTGCTAGGGGACAGTCCTTAGAAAGAATGGAGTGAGCACATCATTAGACGCATTTATGTCAAGCTCAAGGTGCTGCCTGCATAGTATGCCCTTAGTTGGACAGCCTGCAGGATTGGCAGGCAGCCTGGCATGCATTCATGCCAGGCTGACCTTCCAATTCTTTGGACAAACATGCCCCCTTTTTGGGCATGTTCACCCCTTCTGGCAGGTCTTGTCACGTGATTCGCGCCAGTGGCCCACCCTTTTACCCCGCCCATTGTCTTCCTGCTTCACTGGACACTGCTGTTAGGGGTTATGGATTTACTTGAAAGATTAAAGCATAAATTAGAGAGAGATTAGCATAGAGTATGTGTTTACTTATAGCTGCATCCTATGAGTTTCCCTCCAGCACCATCTCCATCAGATACATGACACTTGGGAGGTATGATTGTTTTAGTGTTTTTGGTCGATAAGATTCCATAATTAGGCCCATCATAATTGTCAGCACCAGGCCCACTGTACTCTTAATCCGGCCCTGTCGCTGGGGTGAATCTTGAGATCCTGGAATGAGCAATACATTTGTAGAAATGATGTACAGTCACATTTCAAATAAAAAGTAAGGTCTACATGAAAATCACGCCTGACAAAAAAAAAAAAAAATTAACATTTCACAACAAAAACTATTCCTGTATAGTTTCCACGGCTCTGTACAGGTAGCACTATTCATTGAATGTGTCACAGCCTGGGCCCCTCTTTTTAGAACAGGAATCCAGGTGTTCTCTAAATGTTTGTCTGCAATCACGATATACTAAGACCATCTGGAGCTCACAGTGGACTTTATAGCTGGATTCGGGATCGGAGCTACACAAAACTCTACTCTTATTATTTGTTATTGTTATATTTATATTTATTGTTTCATTGACTGCACAGCTAGTGAGCTAGTTTAATAATTATCTATTTGGTTATAATTTTCAACATTCTGGGCCAACTCTGACAATTATATTTTTCAATGTTTGAATTACCTTAAATGATTGTTTTTCCATAATTTGCTCCTAGTTTTTTAAGTAATAACACTTAGCTTAATTTTTTATTTTTTTTTGGGGGGGGGGGTTTAATGAATCTTTGGTTGTGATTTTTTTTGTGTGTGTGGTGGTGAGCAGATGTTTGTATTGTAAGTTTGTTGTTAAGTGTAGTCGGTGTTTTTGTAAGCAGATGATATAGTATCACATAAAACGTGATGGAGATGTCGATTGTCACCTGATAATAAAAAGGTCAGATTTGTAGACGCTGTGCAGTCGGAGAAGCCGGTAATTAATTTTAGAGGCAATCCATCCAGGTTTGAAGCAGTTAATGTGCAGTTTACAATACACGGTAATGATAAATTCCATCCAAGCCAATAGTATGGATTGGCATGTTGGACAGCTATGTCCAGCACGCGAGATTGGCCATATTATGGCTTGTAAAGACATGTCCTATTGAACAGACCATAATCGGCCTGATGCAACATTGCTCTTTAGTGCAGCAGGGCCCAGGAGGGGATTACACTGGCCGGCTTTGATTCATGGCTGGAATTTTGTCGTAGTGAGCTGAGACCAACGTTAAGTAAGGATGAGAAAAACGCAATGAAAATCTCTCCCCTGATTTAAGTCAATTTTACTGATGTACAAAGCCTGTTTATTGGGTTTTCCCAGCTGTGATCCAATCTACATTGACAACACCTAATGGGACTAAACGGCCCACTGCAGCTGGTGTTTGGGGTCCTTAGTGTGTCCTGAATGGTATTCGAGGAATTCTTTTTATTTATTACGTTTTCATAGGTACCTTCATTGGCAACTGTCGTACTAATAGAATGTATTTCATTTTCAGAAGGCATTGAGAACAAAAATACTTTGTTAAGTGTGTGTGTGTGTGTGTGTGTATTTTTGCACTTATTATTATTATTATTATTATTGCCATTTATATAGCGCCAACAGATTCCGTAGTGCTTTACAATATTATGAAAGGGGATTTAACAATAAATAGGACAATTACAAATAAACTTACAGGAACAATAGGTTGAAGAGTACCCTGCTCAATCAAGCTTACATTCTATAGGAGGTGGGGTGTAAGACACATTAGGACACTTATGTGTGTATATACCTGTGTGTATTTTTGTATGTGATTGTTTGTATATATTTGTGTGTATTTTTGTATCTGTATGTGTGTGTGTGTGTATGTGTGT
>OW240915.1:210620255-210634303 GCA_933207985.1 Pelobates cultripes | reverse complement strand
GCTGAAAAGCCTTTGTCAAGGGAGCATGTTGAGAAACTAAGTTCTCCCCTTATATACCCACAGGAAACACCAAAATTAAAAACACCTGAAAGTAATGGGTGGCCACCCATAGTGATTGAGATCCTCCCAACCATCAAACACCTGTTTATGGTTACCAAGGAAACCAAGTATATACACACCTATCAAACATATATAGCATCAAGAAGAGTTGCAAATAAATATAATAGTACAAATCAAATAAAAGACATCCATATATGCATGCATTAAAGACAGTAACAGATCATCATCAGTAATACTGTAAAAAATAAATCCTATTACAAATAACAGCATATTCAATTGAACAGACCAAAGGTCTTAACATAAACAAAAAGTAAAACATATATTACATACACATAAAAGAAATCAACACACCCAGAACAGAGATCAGCCTACTGGAAAAGATAAAATTCAATCCGTCCTGAGTGAAAGCGAGGTGCGACCAGCAGCATGCGTT
Organism: Pelobates cultripes; assembly: GCA_933207985.1. NCBI lineage: Eukaryota > Metazoa > Chordata > Amphibia > Anura > Pelobatidae > Pelobates > Pelobates cultripes. The sequence continues at coordinate 210,633,810 of OW240915.1, read as the reverse complement.
TCAAGTTGCCGAACCCAGGAATCGGCTGAATGAAATGGAGGTTCCTAGTTGGTCTCAAATACAAGTACTAACCAGGCCTAAGTCTGGATAGCTTCTGAGATCTGACGAGATCAGGCATTTTCAGACTGGTATGGCCATAGATATGCGTTCTAATATATCCGGCAAGCAAAGCCGGTCTGCGTCCTGCGCATGCGTTCAAGCGACATAATTAAAGCTCCGAAGTGGCTATAATGTGTATGTGTAGGAAAACAGAGCAAAAATAATTATGAACAGCTAGAAATACCCAAGGAGCCAAATAAAGCTCCTATATAAGGCAAATGGATAATAAGAAGAAATATGAAAAAAACAAATAGATAGAAAATAAAGAGCCAATAACAAAATATATGAAAGAATACTGAAACTCAGTATTAAAGACAACTGATAGCCGACAACAGATGTAATACCAATATGAATGTCATCCTGATGATAAAGACGTACAATAATATATCCATTGATCGAGAGTAAACATAATTAGTACCAACATCCAAATAATAATAAACGACTAAAATCATTAAAGGGACAAGGATGCATGCATATCTAGTCAATGCATCTCAAAACATATAAAGGGATCCCGGCTATATAATCACATTGAATAAAAAGTAATGAATATTAGATATTTACGTCTTTATACACATGTATGTAAAGGCAAAAGTCAATTCACATACAAGTCCTAAGGACAGGCACAATATAACATATGTATAATAATTGTGTCGATAGAGTTTTTCCACATGAGAAGTAGACCAAAGAAGTCAAAAGTCCGAAGATCTTCATAAAAGGTATTCAATCGATGAGGGCCACCCAGACATGACAAACCCAGCAAAAAATAGAACTGGAGATAGAAATAAACATAATAAAATCATTAGTAATAAATCCAGAATCTGGCAAATCACAGGCAGAGGTAGTAAACTGAAAAAGTAATTGTTTGGATTGAACCCAGCTAGTGTATAGTGTCTGGATTACTGGCATGCATGTCAATAGCCTTATTAAAGAGAATAGGCAGGATTATAGTGTATTACCAGTCCTCAAAATGGCTGATCTTAGATAAGTATACTGAACACAAACACACTCACAAGGATAGATATACACCAACTGAGGAAGCCACATCCGGCAAAACACGTTTTGGTGATACACTGTACTACCAGAAGTTTTAATACTTATTTTAATTATTGTTACAAATAAATCCTTTTTGAAATTCCATCTGATTACTGCAAATAATTTTGGAAACCCATTGGAATACTTCCAGATTTGCATCACTATCGGCAGGGGGACTTCAATCACCCTTAAATGATCCTAAAGATATCCACACCAGAGCCAGGTTCAGTATATGGCTCTATCCTTGTGAGTGTGTTTTGTTACCACTGTATATATATATTCTGAAACATATCTGCACTATTGTATACCTCTCTATCCTTACAGTACCATCCGACATATAAAGAAGAGAGGGAAGTATATAATTTAGCTCCACCTAGTTGTTTGTGTTATATATGTTTTAAAGGTGGAGGTATAGGGGATATCACACAGGTGTTTTGCGCTTACATCACTATCAGTTATACCATTTGTATTATTAGATAAGTATACTGTTTGAAATAGGCAGACATTAAATAGGAATTAAATGAGCTCATAGGGATAGATGGTATCAACATAATGAGCATAACTATCTTAAATCAGGGATAAAAGAGAAAAGAGAGAAGGCTAAATCTGAGGCAATGTCAAAACTCCCCAAACATATCTGTAATGCACTCTTGTGTATAAAACAGTGAGAACCTGTTTGTAGTGTGGATCTAAACAATGTGGTGTGGGTATTCATTGGCTGACATCAGAGAAACAACACAAGAATGTGCACAACTGCATCAGTCAATTGATTACATGCATTTTGAGTATAAAAATGACTCGTTACACGTCACACATGATCCAAATATTATGCACGATGTTACAACACATAACATGTTGGCATAACATGTTGGTATTGAATCAGTGTAGAATCTGTATGTAATGTAACAAAAAGACAGAATATACCACAATAAAGACTAATAATATGTATCAGTCCTTTATTTTCCTGTTTTAACCTGCTCTCTGCAAGTAAACGTTATGTAGTAGTTTAGAATAAACAAGCAATAGCAGAACAGAAACTCGAAAATAAGAAAAAGGACTAAGGAAATAACTACAAATAATAAAAATATTGGCCTGTAGCTTGTCATTCCAAAATTCTATTAGTCCAATATATATATATATATATAAACAGTAATAGTCAGCACTCCCAGGGTTTGTAAAAAAAAAAAAATTTTTACTCCAATAGTCGACATTTCAGCTCCACTTGGGAGCTTTCATCAGGACAGCAAACATGTATGTTTGCTGTCCTGATGAAAGCTCCCAAGTGGAGGTGAAACGTTGACTATTGGAGTAAAATTTTTTTTTTTTACAAACCCTGGGAGTGCTGACTATTTCTGTTTTATGTCTAAAAGTGCATTCGAGCACTGGGTCAAATGTACACTGAGGGAGTCAGAGTCCAGGGCTTTTTTATATGTATTAAGGCAGTTTTGCCTGTATTTGTGGGAGGGGCTTAAATTAATTCACTCCCCTATATAAGGGACACCCCTTACCTGACTCATATCGCTTGAGGTCAGCATCAGAATGATTTCCACTTCCGGGTCATCCAGACGCCATTTTACCTGATTACTCCATGAGGTTTTCTAAGCTGAGTTGTGTCAGGAATCCAGCCACAGGATTTTCCGGCCTACCACCTTCTTTCTTCAATCTATCGCTGTGGATGGTGTCCAAGTGACTCACAAACCGTAAGTCGACCTACCCGTTACGCCAGGCATCAGTCCCACGGCACCATGCAAGGGTCAGGTCCTCACTTTACTGCTGCATTTTGTCTAAGTCTGTTCTAAAACCATTGCATGTTCATGCATATCATTCGTTTAAACCCCCTACCGGTCTTTGGGTGTACTACAGACTTCTTAGACATTATCGCATTTCATGTACAAACCAACGAACCACTGCATTTTTGCCTACACACTGACCCCTACCGGTCATTCGGTGTACTACAGGCTTCTCAGACATTATTGCATTTCATGTACAAACCAACGAACCACCGCATTTTTCACCTACACACTGACCCCTATTGGTCATTCGGTGTACTACAGGCTTCTTAGACGTTGTTTGCATTTTCATGTACAAACCAATAAACCACTGCATTTTCACCTACACACTGACCCCTACTGGTCTTTCGGTGGACTACAGGCTTCTTAGACATTATCGCATTTCATGTACAAATCAACGAACCACTGCATTTGCGCCTACACACTGACCCCTACCGGTCATTCTGTGTACTACAGGCTTCTCCGACATTATTGCATTTCAGGTACAAACCAACAAACCACTTAATTTTTCACCTACACACTGACCCCTATCAGTCATTCGGTGTACTACAGGCTTCTTAGACATTATTGCTTTTCATGTACAAAACAATAAACCACTGCATTTTCACCTACACACTGACACCTACCAGTCATTCTGTGTACTACAGGCTTCTCAGACATTATTGCATTTTATGTACAAACCAACAAACCACTGCATTTTTCACCTACACACTGACCCCTATCAGTCATTCGGTGTACTACAGGCTTCTTAGACATTATTGCTTTTCATGTACAAAACAATAAACCACTGCATTTTCACCTACACACTGACACCTACCAGTCATTCTGTGTACTACAGGCTTCTCAGACATTATTGCATTTTATGTACAAACCAACAAACCACTGCATTTTTCACCTACACACTGACCCCTATCAGTCATTCGGTGTACTACAGGCTTCTTAGACATTATTGCTTTTCATGTACAAAACAATAAACCACTGCGTTTTTACCTACACACTGACACCTACCGGTCATTCAGTGTACTACAGGCTCCTCAGACATTATTGCATTTCATGTACAAACCAACGAACCACAGCATTTTCGCCTACATGCTGACCCCTACCGGTCAATCGGTATACTACAGTCTTCTCAGACTTTATTTCACTTCATAAGCAAACAAACTAACTACAGCATTTTCGCTTTTATACTGACTCCTATCTGTCAGACGGTAGGATTAACCCCTTAAGGACACATGGCATGTGTGACATGTCATGATTCCCTTTTATTCCAGAAGTTTGGTCCTTAAGGGTTTAAAGGGTATTTTTACCATACAATCAGCATTTATGACCCCTACTGGTCAACAGCAAAACTGTCTTCACATGTCATATACAATTTACCAGCCAATATAAATTACACATAAGATTGTTTTAACCCCTTAAGGACACAAGACATGTGTGACATGTCATGATTCCCTTTTATTCCAGAAGTTTGGTCCTTTAGGGGTTAAACATAACCATAAACCATAATGAAACTCCAGCGCGGGCTCAAATTCAGGTCTAATTCACAATAATTAACATTTCACATCAAGACCAACAGTGGTTCTATCAACACTGCCACCTACAGGTCTGTCAAGTACATTGACAATTTTCATGGGGTTTTACAAACACCAAAACACTTACACCTATAGGTCAACAGACAAACAACATTTCACATACCAATCAGTATCCAACTACACTGCCACCTATAGGGCACTCGGCAGATCTCCAGTGCACTTGCATTTTGCAACACCATGTTCACTGACCCCTACCATTCAATAAGACATACAACAATTCACATAGCAAGCACTATATCAACATCAGGTATAAATACATATATTATTACACAGTAGCAGACGCGTCTGTATATACGTAACTGGTAATATAGTTCACATACATTTTTCACAGCACGCTGCTCACGCAACAGACTTTCCCCTAGCAAGGGGACATACAACATACAAGGTGGGGACAGACCACATTTTCACTTGTACATACGGCACTTAATGGGTTAAGATTGATACATATTTAACCAGTATGGCTACGATGTTTAATATTTACACATCATGGCACTTTACTTTTCACATATACTGTACGTATTAAGATAAGCTTGGTCTATGCCATATTTCCTTATGCCATACGGTTTTATCCATTCAGGTTACAGTTACTACTAAAAAACCTATACGGATTGTCAGGTTCAATACCATACTACCAGGTACATACACCTGCTCACGTAGTTATCCATCTCTTACCTTCCCTGGAATAGTAATAGTGTACTGGCAATTAGGGTTCTAGGGCCCAATAGGTATTACCCCCTTTTTTCTCTGCATTATGCTTCGATTAGTGGTCCCGCGAGGCCAACACCCCGCCTCACACTCGGAGGCATACACCCCTCGGGCCACTCGTGAGCTAGCCGCCTCGCATTGTATCATAGAGAGGACCTCACCTGTCACTCCCCTTCCTATTTTCTGGTTACTGTCACCGAGAGGCCAACATCCTGCCACAACGTTCGGTGGCCACACAAAATCCCCTCGCGCCAAGCATAGATAGAGCCTCTCAAGCCACTTGGCAACTAGCAGGGCCTCACCAGTCACCAAAAAACACCAAGCCTAATCGTTTCGCCTTACGGCTTAGCTAGCAAGCCAGTACAAGAACCCTGGGTACAAATAATTGCAATCTTTATTGTTATTTAAGTATTTCTACAAAAGATGGTGAAGAATCACCTCTTCCTAGCACCCCGGCTAGAATTGATACACCTTCAAGCAGAGGAGATGTTGCTAGTCCAGCAGCAATCAGATCCTGGACGATCCCACACATTACCACCGACCTAAGGAGGTGACAAATCCCCTACCCTGCTACAGCAAGGAAAGCAGAGTTATTCAAACTCCTCCATACATCAACGGACAACACGGAGGCAGGGGAAGGCCCAGCTACATCAACTCAGGTGACACCCAGGCTATGCTAGCCTCACTCATAAACTCATGAGCCAAAAAATTTATGACAGACTGGCAATCTCGAGTTGGTCACCACAGCCCTCACAAGGCTGGGCCTCACGTTACTGTACAACCAGCACCAACCGAAACTCTGTTACCTGGTACAATCAATTCTTATGACACACAAGATGTTAACCCTGCACGTATGATCCCAGCACATTGGGGAAGCAAGGCATATATATGTATGATGATGTATTTGTGATGGTCAGATCCAGGGATTCCAGGTAAATCGGGAACTGACCATCTCTTGGATGGGTTGGTATTTGGAATATGTAGAGATGTTTATTTGTGCAGGTATCCATACAGAAGGGATTCTGTCCCAAACAAATGGATGAGCACTTTCAGGCTCCAGGTACCAGCACCTCTGAACTACCAGAGACCATTGATATGAGTAGTTGCATTGCATATAGACTGTTGCATATATGTTCAAATGGTTCAGGGCACATGACAAACCATGTGGCCCAATACAACTTACAAATAACGTGCTCACCATCTGTACACACCAATGCATTTTCAACACTACTGACTCATCACCCTTCCAGACTTGTAGTAGATTTACTAAAGCTCTGGAGCTTCAAAGGGCTCCCATACAGGTATCATAAAACACACCTTCAAGGAATATAGCATGCCCTCACTTACAGTCAGCACAACAAAACCATTGGCTGAAAACACACTCATAGCCAAGATTTGCAGAGGGGTCTTCCAATCTCCACCATTTACAGCATGGCACCAAACACAAACACAAACACATTGGTATTGTCACAAGGAATCTTCTCTTAAACAACGACTAACCATAGACTTATTGGCACCACACACCTCCGCTACCCCAAGTCTCAACTCCCTCATACCCTCCGAGGATTTTTCTTACTATACAACACCATTGATCTACCTTTACAGCTATCACTCAAGGGTTAAAGCTTGGTTAAGTAAGACCAATATCATCAACGCTGTAAACGGCTACCATCTACCCTACACACTGGCACTTACATGGCTTAAATTGGGCAATCCTTTCCCCGCTCAAGTTTCGAGCTACAGATTAGCCTACTATCGATATTCGCAGATACTCTGTGCTGGTTATGATAACATATCCAGAGGCATTACAGTCATACACTATCTAGAAGACTTCTTGTTGCTCAAAGAAAGCATATTTTTCACTAGAAGCCTCATGGCAGCTTAGTCTGGTTGACCACTTGGGCGTCCCAGTACACCATAAGAAACAGAAGGCGCAGACACTATCATCACATTACTGGGCATATGACTTGAGTCGGCATCCATACACGCAAGTTACCACAAGACAAATAGGGAACATTCTCAACTAAATCAATCACTACCTCCTGCTTAGTACTTACAACTACAAGGAACTACAATCCCTACCAGGTTCCTTAATTTTGCCATGCCAATTATACCACAAGACCACGCTTTCACATCCAGAGTACTTTCCCCTTTTTTCCACACTTCCAACATGACGATCAGAGGAGGTGCCTAGACACCTCAGCAACAGCAGACCTGCACATGGGGGGGGATTTCTTAACCACTTGGCATGGTAAAGGCATGTTCCTTCCAGGATTGTCTGACACTTCTCCAACCAGATGGTCAGACGCAGCGTATACCACTGGTTTGGCAGCGATCTACCGGGAACAATTGATTTGGAGCTGTTGGCCATGGCATCCAGGTTTGGACATTTTTCCACCACTTCAGCCCCTTTGGGAGATCTACCCCATTGTAGCAGCTGCTGTGGCATGGGGTAAATCATGGTCAGGGTCATCAATCCGTTGTTACTCAGACAACTAAGCACATATCATGTCATCAACAAACGCCACTACTCATCCATAAGTTCATGATGTTTCTGGGAAACTCACTTGGTTGGCCACTTATCACATTTCACTTTCATGTACCAGACGGGGGTATACATCCCTGCCGACAACTGTCTCATTTATATTCCAGGCATGTTCATCATACGCCTCCTACAGCCGCCCATACAGTCACGTCCACTCTTTCGTTCCAGAGACAAAATCATGGATTAGACATACTCATGCAGCATAGCATGCACTATCCCACCTAGCACTTTCGTCCCATACTTGTAGAACGCATAACACACCTTTTCACCTGGCTTAAAGAATCTCATTGGAACACGACATAGCTCAACCTGTGTCACAAAATTTCTCCTAAGTTTTGCTTATTTTTGCCACCTTAAACTTAAACTATCTCATACACCATTAATGATATATTTTACAAGCATTCAACAACACAGGATAACCTATGGCCAAAACTACCATAAACTTCATGTTATCATACCAGAAAAGAATATACTCAGAGGTTTTCAGGAATCCATTCCCCCACGTTCCTCTCAGAGATTACCAATAGCCATCCAACTTTTCATCCTTATCGGACCTATTAGATCTACAACCATTCAATTATACTACCAAGTCGGCCATTACCAGCCATGCACATTGCCTTTTATGCCTTTCTCAGGCCAGAGAATCCACTACCATCACCACTACTCAGACAGATCATTGTCTTCAACGATCCCACGTATGTAAACACATATATCATTACCTATTGGCTCTACCACATTCCGAAATGAGTCAACATGCACCAACAGTAGAGATAACATACTATCCTACCCACAACAAATGGTGCCCACTTTCGGTCCTAGATTCCTACCTTCAAAATCTTTTCAGGAATTAAATACTGTAATGCATTTAAGGAAATGTCTGGTTAATTTGTATATATTTGTTGACTGTATTAAATCTTTGCCCTCTTTATTTACAGGCCTACCGTATCGTCGGTATCGGCACACCACAACCGACTTGCTCCCTTTACACTATCCTAAGCTTATGCTGGATCCTTACTCCATATACGGCTATTTTGCCCTTACACAAGTATTAAGGCAGTTTTGCCTGTATTTGTGGGAGGGCTTAAATTAATTCACTCCCCTATATAAGGGACACCCCTTACCTGACTTATATCGCTTGAGGTCAGCATCAGAATGACCCTCCCACCCACTCCTCATTTCAACACTTTCTCTTTTCTTTCCATTTACTTTACTTTCTTACTCCTTGGTGGGCCCTCTTTATTTACAGGCCTACCGTATCGTCGGTATCGGCACACCACAACCGACTTGCTCCCTTTACACTATCTTAAGCTTATGCTGGATCCTTACTCCATATATGGCTATTTTGCCCCTTACACAAATATATATATATATATGTAGTAGAAGTATAATGGCACTCACCCTTACTGCTATGATAAAAATCTCTTGCCCTGGTGCTATCCCACGCTGGGATATGTAGTATATCAATAATAAGGATGCACTCTCCGGTCTTTTTTAAATATTCCAAGTGGTATTTATTCCGTCACATATTATGACAAATTGATCAACGTTTCGACCCGTTCGGGTCTTCCTCAGGATCAAGTGTATATTACAAAACAGGGTTTATATAGGATAAGTGTAAATTGTACTCACCAATAGTGACTGTATCCCGCCTATCCCCATCCGAAACCCGGAAGTGTCTGACGAACATCACGTGATCCACGTGATGACGTAAGTGCGTACATAGTTGCTAGGAAACCGGCATCAACAATTAGTGTACAGCCGACAAAATAGAATATCGGCTTAATAAAGTTTTAGTGAGAAGGTAGCAACTAACATTGTATGAAGTGTTAGAAAATAGATTGTATCTTGTCCAGCATATGTAAATGCTGTGATCATAAAACGTTATTTAGTGTCATATAAGTGAATCATCACCACTCATTAGGTTATGTGCAATATTATACAACCGAGTAGCATGAATTGTGTGACTAATAGTAAGTAAGTACAGTTACTGTGAAAGTAAAAGAAAATCGATCAATACTAATCGATTTTTAAAAAAAGGGTGGAAGTAATAATTAAAAACAAAATTTGGAATATCATGGGGAATTATGTATTTACACATATATTTTAATTAATTTCATTTTAAGCTTTAAATTTTATATTTTATATTTATAGGAAGCTATTTGCAGGCTGAAAGTCTTATTAGAAATCAATTTGATACTATTTATCATAGATTCTATTTGGCATAAGGTTTCATAGATTTAGGTTCGGGAGCCAGACATAACTGGTGAGATTGAACAATCACATACTAGTACATAGAAATTAGAATAGTTATTATATATCTCATATTACAGAGTATAGGGAGAATATATATCTCCAGAGATATAAAAAGTGTTGTTATTAATACATCTCAAATTACTACACATGTCATAATTATGATTATTATCTACATATATACATCGTAGAATTCCTGGATGAATCTTGATTATACAATATAGATTCAACACTTCAATCATATAAATAAAATAAAGATGTATATAGAAATATGTATACACCACCAATCAGATCATAAATCATCAGGAGTACTACAATCTAGACAGCTTCTATTGATATTATCCAATCCAAAGATTATATAAGGGATCACAGTTCAAGTTGTGATTTGAATTATAGTTATACGTCTCAGACTTATAGAAATACAGAATAGACAATGTTTTCATTCAGTCCCTTAGGTGTCACAGTATCTAAGCGGTGTATCCAACGGGCTTCTCTTTGTAGCAACATTTTGGACCGGTCGCCTCCTCTTGAAGGCATAGGTATATGATCGATCGCAATAAAGCGTAGAGTCGGTAAACAGTGTCCCAAGTCCAAAAAATGTTTAGCCACTGGTTTGTCACTTGTTTTATCTCGAAAAGCAGTGGTGATAGTAGATCGGTGACCTCGTATCCGATCTCTAAGAGTCAGGTTGGTTTTTCCGACATAGGATAGGCCACACGGACAAGTAATCATATAGATCACATGGTCAGTGGTACATGTGATATATTGATTAATATTAATTCTCTGTCCATTGTGTGGATGGGCAAATGAGGCTCCACTGACCATGTGACTACAGGTGACACATCCACTGCATTTAAAGCATCCCTTTTTGGTAATTTTTGGAGAGATTTGGTAGCAACGTCTAGGATCATTTTTTACAAGCAGATCTCTGAGATTTTTATTTCGTTTGTAACTAAGTACAGGGCGAGTTTGGAAAGATTTCGGTAGTTGTTTATCAGCTTGTAGTAATCTCCAATGTTTATTGACAGAGTTTCTAATAATAGACGTGCCAGTATGGTATGTCATTGGAATGTATATCTTCGGTATTTCAGATTTAGATGTTCCTTTTCTTCTCTTTATACCATCTTGTTTTTCATTTTCCCATATTTCTTTCGCTCGTAATTTAGCTGTATTTAGTGTCTGAGTCATATATCCTCTTGTCCTAAACCTATTCCACATCTCTTTAAACTGTTCTTCACGATGTTCACTAGTGGTGTTATATCTATACACCCTCAGGAACTGAGATATAGGTAGGGAGGATTTGAAACTTTTTGGATGAAAACTGGAAGCCATGAGTAAGGTGTTACGTTCCATCTTTTTGCGGTATAACATAAATTCTAGTTTCCAATCTTCTTTAAAGATAGTAACATCTAGAAATTGGATTGACTGTTTGTCATAATTCATCGTGAGTTTAACTGTGGTAGGAGCTTGATTAATTTCCAGAACCATTTGTTCAAGTTCAGAGATGGTACCCATCCAAATAAGGAAGATATCATCTACAAAACGATGATAGTGTCTAATCCGATCTCCGTATTTTGTTAAAATTTCTTTAGTTTCAAAGACGGACATAAAGGCATTGGCATAGGATGGAGCCATAGCCGCTCCCATGGCTGTCCCAGAAAGTTGTAAGAAAAAAATATTCTCAAATTTGAAATAATTACATGAAAGAGCAATGTATAGAAACTCCAACAAAAATTCTATCGGTGGTCCAAGGTATAGTGTAGAAGAACTCAGAATTTCACGTAGGGCCTGTACCCCACTATGATGTGGTATAACCGTGTACAGGCTCTGGACATCAAGGGTCACGAGGATGGAAGCATCGTCTATATTGGGATTAGAGTGAATATTTTGAATAAAATCTTGTGTGTCACCAAGGCAGGTAGGGAGTGCCATTATACTATTTTTAATATAGTAATCAATATATTTAGTGATAGGTTCCAAAATACCTTCATTGGCAGACACTATAGGTCTGCCAGGTGGATTCTTAGGGTCTTTGTGGATTTTGGGTAACATATACAGTACCGGATGTTTTGGATATTCAACAGACAAGTATTGTGCCAATTTTTCATCTAGGAAACCATTTTGTAGTCCTAGTGTAATATGATTTTTAATTCTTGACTGGAATTTTTTCACTGGATCGAATGTAAGTTTTGTATATGTATTGCCATCTTCCAACTGTCGCATGATCTCTTGTCGGTATTTTTGGTATGGTTGTATAACTATTGCCCCGCCTTTGTCCGCCGGATGGATAATAATTGTTGGATCTTGGCTTAGGTCCTTTAGAGCTAGCTTCTCACCTTTGGTCAAATTAGGATAATGTTTAGGTGGATTAAGAATCATTTTGTCTATGTCTGTCTTCACCGTTTGGATAAAAGTTTTGATAGATGCATTTGGTGTTCGAATATCCTTCTGATGTCTTTTATAAAAAGGGTGTGGTGAAGTCTTGACAATGTCTCGTCTGATTTCATGGCTATATAGGATCCGTTGGGTCTTATACATTTCTACTTCCATATGGAAAGGATCTGGTTTGGTAACAGGAACATAAGATAGACCTTTATTCAGTAAGGAGTAGTGGTCTGAATTCAATATCTTGTCTGATAGATTCACAACCACCGTCATTTCCTCATCCTGGGTGGTCTGCCTGTGGGGTTTATATTTTTTGAAGTTGCTCCGCCCTCTTCGTACTGGGCGGTTCTTTTTGCGCCTCGGGTGCCAATTCGAGGTATATCTGGTGGTTCCCCTCGTTGAGGATCCCTTACTAAAAAAATATCATTAGAATGTATTCTATGGTCCTCCCTAGAGTCAGGGTCTGAGGTGGAGTCGCCAGAACTGGTATCAATTGTTTGGAAGGATGGTTTGTGGATTTTTGTTCGAAATCTCGGATTTGGTCTGTAATTATCCTGTGAGCCTCCCAGCCATCTATATACTTGATGGTATTTGTAGTCATTATTGACTTTTTCCAGTTTTTGCTTTTTAAACCGGATGAGTTGGTTTTTGTATTTATTAATTTCATCTTGTAATTTAAGCATATGTACGGTTGTATTGGAGGCATGTAACAAAGTGGTATTCTTAGTTTCCATAGTTTGTATAGACTGTTTTACAAAGATAAGTTCCCTTCCCACCTCTTCCACAACTATCACCATCCAATCTAAGGAGCATTTATTTGAGATTTGCATCCATTTTTTGCAGAATTCTGGATTTTGGCATCCTATCGTAGGCAGTGGTGTATCCTGGTTTTGTGCTGCCCTAGGCAGGACAAAACTCAGGCACCCCCCCGCGCTACCCCCACCCGCGCAACCGCCACCCAACCCTTCCCCCCTGCTCCGCCTTCTAAATACACACACACACACACATTCACTGACAGATACGCATTCACTAGCTAACAGAAAGACACACTCACTCACTAACAGACACACACACTCACAGGCAAACACACACACACTAACAGGCAAACACACACTAACAGGCAAACACACACTCACTCACTAACTGACACACACACA
>OW240915.1:210593264-210620155 GCA_933207985.1 Pelobates cultripes | reverse complement strand
TTAAACTCAAAAAATGTAAGACTATAAAACACACACACACACATATAATATCATATTTTGAGACCTAAATCTCAAGGAGAGAATGAAGAAGAGAGTTAGATTGTTTTGATAAAAAACAAATATTTTACTAAAACCAGCTTATAGATATGTACAAAGGGAACAATATAAAAAAATATATGAATAAAATGTAAAAAATTGATCTATAAAAAAATATATAAAAAGATACAAATAAATGAATGAATAAATACTACACTATAAGTTTTTCCTTTTCCCCTTTTCCATTGTGAGGATATTTATGGGGTGATAAATATTTAAAAAAATATTTTAATAAAAATTATCAAAAATGAATTAAATAATTTTTATTATATCAATATTTGATATATTTGCACTGTTCTCCTTAATTAATTTAAAGTTAAGAGCTACCCACTATTTTTAACTCTTATAGGCCCCGAAGTACATTTTTATTAGAGGATTTGTATTTCACACATTAATCACAACAAACTAATTATAAAAATATAATTTATTGTGACAATAATAACGTGTGACAATGATCAGTGAATATTTATGGCAATGGTTTAACACAGTTTACAGACAGCTAAATAGCAACATTTATATCGACATAGATGCAAATTTCAAGATTTACGGCAGACACTTCACTTGGAAACCAGCTTGCTAAACATTCCTTAACACAGGACTCTTAGTATCATCACAGCAGCACAGTGTAAAGCAATAAAAACTTTGGCTGACAGTCAAGTCACACTGAATTAACTTACTGCTGGCTGGCTACAATACTCAGACGCAGAATTACATTTTATATTGCAATGACAATACAATATTTCTAATACCAGATCAGTTAACCATTTCTTTCACATACTATAACCAATAAGAATAATTTTAACAGATTGTAACTGTCCTAATTAAAGATTACTATCCTTAATTCAGAGTAAGTCAATATCTCTGGGTAAAAGTTCAGTATTCAATTTTGGCAAATTACCAGTGAATATATTGTTTAATTATTCCACCTGCAGGAATGGAATTATTATAAGAATATATTCCTTAGCTTATTATGATTTCTAAGTTAGAAACCTGACCTACCTTCACCCAGATATATTTCTGTTTTAGTTAAATTAATCAATTTAAATGAAATTAATGAAAACCAGCATATTTATCAGCTCTTGGTAGAATTTCTTTCAGGCTTGGAGATGTATTCCATTAAATGTGTGTGCAGGTATGAGTATAGAGAATTGTGGGAATTATGAAAGTTTTCAGTTGGAGAGACAAGTGATTTTTCAAAGTTCCAGAATTAATTGGAAGAGATAGAGAAAGTTAGGTGTGCCCTCATTCCTGCTTCAGGTGTTAGATCTAAGATGAGTAGGGGCATGTCTAGTAAACAGTGAGCAGCCTGTGGAATTTTCCCACGCTGTGTAATTTGACTCATAACACTCTGATTGGTTACTTAATCCACCAATCAGAGTGTTATGAGTCAGATTACACTGCGTGGGAAAATTCCAAAGAACTTTCCCACGCTGTGTAAAATGACACAGAGCACTCTAATTGGTGGATTTCAAACCAACCAATCAGAGTGCTGTGACAGGTAAATGTAGAGACTTACCTGTCAGTCTCTTCATTTACCTGTCAGAGCACTCTGATTGGATGGCTTAAATCCACCAATCGGAGTGCTCTGAGCCTAATTGCAGGGCGGGGCAAGGCTTTATAAGCCTTCCCTCGCCCTGCAGAGCTCAGTCTGTGTGGAGCCCTCGCCGGGTGAAGATGGATTATTTTTTTTTGCACTCTTTTTTTTTTTTTATTGCGTTGGTTATTAGGGTTTTTTATTTGGCCTTTTTTGGGGCTGAAAAAAGAAGATTTTAGAAGAAAGAAAACATTGAATGGTAAGTTTTATTTTATTTTTACAGGTACTTAGTTAAAGGTCCCCCCTCATTATTTTTAGGGTGAGGGGGGTAGGTAGGGGGTTAATTTTTTTGGGGGGGGAGAGGGTGACTAGGGGTTTGGGGACCCCTAGTCACCTGGGAGGGGGGTTAACATTTTTTTTTAGGGCCCTCACCCACCGCTCAGGGTGTGGGCCGGGGGAAAGGACATTAGTTCCCCCCCCTTATTCCAATCTAGGGCCCCCACCCACCGCTCAGGGTTGGGGGCCAGGGGGGAGGACATTAGGTCCCCCCTTATTAGTATTTAGTGCCCCCACCCGCCGTTCAGGGGTGGGGGCCAGGGGGGAGGATATTAGGTCCCTACCCCTTATTCCAATTTAGGGCCCCCACCCGCCGCTCAGGGGTGGGGGCCGGGGGGGGAAGACATTAGGTTCCCCCCTTATTAGTATTTAGGGCCCCCACCTGATGCTCAGGGGTGGGGGCCAGGGGGGAGGACATTAGGTCCCCCCTTATTATAATTTAGGGCCCCCACCCATCGCTCAGGGGTGGAGGCCAGGGGGGAGGACATTAGATCCCCCCCCCTTTATTCTGATTTAGGGCCCACATCCGCCGGTCAGGGGTGGGAGCCTGGGGGGAGGACAATAGGTCCCCCCCCCATTATTTTACATTAGGGCCCCCACCCGCCGCTCAGGGGTGTGGCCGGGGGGGGCAATAGGTTTTAGTTTAAAAGCCCCCACTCGCGCGTCGCGGGTAGGGGCTCGGGAGGGGGACCTTTTTTGTTTTTTAAACAGTGAGCAGCCACAGGCTGCTCACTGTTTAATAGACATGCCCCTACTCGCGCTATAGCGAGTTGGGGCGCTATAGCGAGTTGGGGCATAATTTACTAATACTAAGTAATCTTTACTTAGTATTAGTAAATTTGGCTGAAAGACCAATTTAGGTCTTTCAGCCTTTTAGTAGATAGCTCCCTAATACCGTGGGAATTAGGGAGTTATCTGCTTATTCATTCCTGCCATTACATTGACAGGCTAAGTAACTTACATTTTATATGAATGTATGTTACTTGATTGTTGTAAGTGTTGCATATGCTTACAGCTGAATCCTGGCTATGTTTGTATACTTTTTATTTAAAATTGTATACAATGTAACATTCTTCTTCTTTCACTGGGTAAGTATATTAGTACTTAGGCAATTCGGAACTTCGGTACTTCTGCACTTTGACACTTCGGAACTTCAGCAACTTCGGAACTTCAGCACTTCGGAAATTCGGTAATTTTGGAACTTCAGGACGTCGGCAATTCGGACATTCGGAAGTACCCGAATGTCCGAATTTCCCGAAATTCGTCCGAATTCATATTCGGACCGAAACGAATTGCACATGTCTAATAAAACGGAAGAAATACAAGCAGAAACTTTAAATAAAAATACAGCATACAAATTTTAAACCTAAGTCCAAATTCTATCCGGACTGTGATAAGGGTGACTTTATCCCAGTGTTTTCTTAATTAGTTCTAGCAGATTTAAATAAAGAACTAAATAAAAAGGATAAAAAGAATAAATACAAGACTCTGAACTTAACAAAAAAAGAAAAGGAAGTAGTTGAAAATTTAAAAGAGGACACTGACATAGTAATAAAATCAGCCGACAAAGGGGGTGGGGTAGTGATTTTAGACAGAATCCAATATATAGAAGAATCTAATAGAATGTTGCGAGACATTAATACATATAAACTTTAAAAAAAAAAAGACCCCACTAATGATTTTAAAGAAGAGATAAGAATATTATTAGAGACAAACAAGCTATGGGTTGGGGCAACCACACTTCCCGTTTCCCACTCCCCCCCTCATGGGGTGGGAATCGACAGACGACACATAAGTACACTGCCTAACGCACCCGCATTCCACCAGGGTTGCCCGACATTAGACGCCCTGATCGTTAAGCCACCTGGCCCTGAGCTGCGGGCATGGGAACACCCACCCGGACGCACAGGACGGAACAGCACGATTAGATTAGAGCCCACACATAACAAGCACCCAGGCACACACGTAAATGTCATGGATACAAGACGTGACCAAACCTACCTGACTCTGACGGCGCGGGCCCGCAACAGGCCTAGAATGGGGCAACTAGGGTTGTAGTCGGGAGTGTTCACATGCTGGCATCCGAATTGAACGGAGAGGAACCACAAATTGACTCCATGGCGGGGGAATATAACAGCCTGTCAAATTGAGACGGGGGCACTAGGGATACACTGCAAGCTAAGACCTCCGCTTCCGCAACTCGCTCATCGTCTACCTGACGACTCATCAACCTGGATCATGGCGGGGGGGAGTGGGGGTCGAGGGGAGTGGGTTACCAGCATGGAATAGGAATCAAGGCACCCACCTTGTCTACACACGACCTAATTAAGCCAGAGCGCTGACACCCACCCGCATACCCCTCAGGCATGAAGCTACACCTTATGACAAATTTCATTGGGCTGCACATGGTAGATGTTATTCCCGGGCCGGGGGAGGTTGACAGGCCACGTCACCACTAGATGGCTCTAGGGGCTCAGATCGGGCGAGGACGTAGAGTAGCAGATACGCGCCCTACCCCTACTACAATAATAGGCAGTGCTGGGGGAAGCGGGAGCTAGGTCCCTGGGAGCATCTATCTACCTTTCTATCTGACCTGTTTTCACCGCAGTTATGTTTATTTACTGTTAATTCACTGTCAACTTTACAAAATAAAATAAACAATGACCAAAAAAAAAAAAAAGATTATTATTATTAGAGGAAGGCATAAACAAAGAAGTTTTAACCAAAGCCGAATTTAAATATTTATTTATAGATTTCCCTAAACGCTCAGATTATTATTCTCTGCCCAATATCCACAAGGATATATAAAAAAAAATAAAAAACAGGACATCCAAAAGTCACTGGAACTGATTCTCTTACGTGTAATCTATTGTATGTGGATACATTTTTACAAAAAAAAGCAAAACCATATCTTGGAGATTCCTCCCAGATCATGAGGGAACGTTCTAGCGCCTCTTGGAACTAGAAATACTTGTGGGTCACAATGGATGTCAGTTTACTGTACACAGTGATTGACCATACATTGGGGACCAAAGCTGTCCAAGAAATATTATTCTTGGATCCAGATATGGATCCTTTACAGTCCAATTATATTTTTGACTGTATCAATTTCATTTTGACACACAACTATTTCTGGTTCAAAGGTAAGAACTTCCTCTAATTAAAAGCAACAACTATGGGCACGAGATTTGAACCCAGTTATGCCAACATTTTTGTGGCAAACTGGGAGGAAAAAAACATCTTGAGCAATAAAATCTGCTCCGAAAATCTCATGCTCTGGAGGAGGTACATAGACAATGTCCTCATGATCTGTAAAGGTAAGGAGGAAACTTTACAAGATTTTATAGAACTTATTAACTCCAATCATGGAGGTTTAAAATTCATATCAATTTTTAATAAAAACACTTGATTTTTTAGATATATATATATTTTTATTGAAGATTTCAAAATAGAAAGTAAGACCTTTTTTAAAACTACAGATTGAAACACAAAAGAAAGAGATTCTGTCCCTTTAATAAAAATCCTGAAGATACTTTATTAGTATTATACAAAAGACGTTCCTAAATAGACTGCCTCTCTTGATCTAATGTGATTCTCGTGGGTGTCCAAAATTAGACATGCCCAAAAGGCCACCTATAGGTACTGAGGGCGTATATAGAGGGAGAAAAGGGGATTGTGAGGAAACATAAAACAAAAATTGGTGATACTAGTGAGTGAGGATAAAGGAATATATGTAAAGGTTCCAGAGTCTGCATACACTCTAGTAGTGGTAGGGTTTGGAGTGGAAAGGAGATTGAAACAGTTTTATTGATTTTACAAGTTGCCACTATCATAAGTGGCTAAAAAATATCCCATCGAACCAATTCACGAGGATTAAACGTAATTGTTCAAAAAAATTAAGATTGTCAACAGCAAATTCAGAGATTAGAGGAGAAATTTATAAAGAAAATGTATCCAAAAGAATTGTTAAATAAAGCCAAAGAAGAGGTCTCAAAAATAGAAAGAAAAGACAAAAAGTGACACAGGGGAATTTCAATTTTCCCTACTCACCCAGTGAAATAATCAAGCATTTAAACTTAAGAAAATAATGAATAAACATTGGCCTATTATACTACAAGACCAAATTTTAGGCAAAATTCTCCCATAGAAACCCATTACCGTGTTTAAAAGAGCTAATATTTTTTAAAAAAACAACTAGCCCCCAGCTCTTTACACAGGATTAAAAAAAATAAAAACAACCAGAAAACCCTTTTAACAACATATTTGAAAAGCCTAAAGTGTTTTTTAGATGTGGAAACTGTTCCACTTGCAAATACCAAAAAGAGAAATACAGAAAAATTTGAACGCTTTATAACAAAATAAATTTTTACTACTAAGCATTTTATAAACTGTAAAAACATTTTTTTTATTGATCTATTACAATGTAAGTGTGGGATGCAATACATCGGGAGAACCGCAAGAACAATTCACGAAAGACTACTAGACAATTTTTATAACATCAGAACTAATAGCCTCAAACACAGTGTCCCCAGTCATTGCCAAAATTGTAACGATTTTAACTTTCAGACATTTATGTGTATTGGTATAGATGTGGTGGAGCCACACTGGAGAGGAGGAGATATAGCGCTGGCATTAACCAAAAGAGAAACAGAATGGATTTTTAAACGGAAAAAATTAAGTCCTAATGGGTTAAATAACGAGATTGACATTTAGCTTTTATGCAATAATTCTATTCATCTTTTATATGTAGTTTCTTAAGAAATAATTTTTCCATACATGTCTTTCACAAATGTATTTATTCATTCGTTTGTATCTTTTTATTTATTTTTTAATAAATCAATTTTTTACATTTTATTCATATATATTTTTATATTTATCCCTCTGTACATATCTGTAAGTTGGTTTGATTAATATATTTGTTTTCTACCAAATAACTCTAACTCTCTTCTCCATTCTCTCCTTAAAATTTAGGTCTCGAAACATATTATATATTAATATATATATGTTTTATAGTCTTAAACTTTTTTGAGCTTAAGATGTTCATATAAACTCTTACATTTGTTCTATTCATCTTTGTCTAACCTGTTTCCCAACAGATAATAATATATGTTGTATACAATAATAAGAGTTTGTAAATGTTTTGGAAATAATATGTTATTTAGTTGAAATATGTAATTTTGCTGTATTGTATATATGTGGCACATTACACTTTCGGCTAAACGAGCCCTCCAAATCCAAATTATAACCGTTTATCTTTTATAATTTTTTTTATCTATATTGTGTCCATATAACTATATATTATTATTTTTTATGGATCTGATAAATTTTTTTTATATTTGTTGGAATTTGGGAGTGCCTCATGTCCTCGAGAGTGTATGTATCTATTATGTTAAGTTTCATATGCCATATCTGAATAAAGTTTAATTATATAAACGGACGTGACCGCGGACTTTGGGGGCGCGCGCGCACGGAGGCCAAGTGTAGAGAGATGTGTGGACGTCTTCCCTCTCGCGACGTCGGGTGCGTGTGCCTCCAAGTACACGCGGTTGCGTCCGACGCATAGATGACATCCACAAAAGTGGGCGGCTATACCGATATCAGGATATTTAAACGAAACAGAGCCTGACAGAAGACAGCTCTTGAAAAAAGTCTATTCCAGAGACGAAACGCGTCGAGCGAGTATCTACTGCATTGAACTCTCGGACCAGCCTGTACAAAGTAGTGCTTCCCTCCATTCTTCATTCCGGATTTGTGACTTACAAGAAGGACATATTTTGATGTCTTAGGACCCTCAGAATTCCACAGGACTTACTATACATCCGAGAGGACATCCCTTTGGAGATAAGTGGCCCCATGAGGGGCGAGGTTCTTTTGCACAAAATATTCTTTTTGTGCCATTTTACATTGTGTTTTTTTTATGTCTGCACATATTGTATTACAATAAATATTACACTATAAGTTTTTCCTTTTTCCATTGACTACTGTTACCATAATACAGAGTATCTGCAACGGGACATCAGCTTATCATTATACTTGCTCCAGGTAACAGATGTATTATTATAAACACCTTTTCACTATTAAAGGACCATTATAGTGCCAGGAAAACAAACTCTTTTTCATGGCACTATAGTGCCCTGAGGGTGCCCCCACCCTCAGGGTCCCACTCCCGCCGGACTGGATGGAGAGGAAGGGGTTAAAATCTTACCTTTATCCAGTGCTGTGCTCCCTCGGTGCTGTGGTCTCTCCTCCTCCTTCGGTCTTCATCGGCTGAATGCGCATGCGCGGTAAGAGCCACGCGCGCATTCAGCCAGTCCATATGCTTTCCTATGGACGCTGGTGTCTTCTCACTGTGAAAATCACGGTGAGAAGCGTGGAAGCGCCTCTAGTGGCTGTCAATGAGACAGCCACTAGAGGCTGGATTAACCCATAGGTAAACATAGCAGTTTCAGGCAGGGTTAATCCTAGATGGACCTGGCACCCAGACCACTTCATTAAGCTGAAGTGGTCTGGGTGCCTAGAGTGGTCCTTTAAGTGGTGTGATTACACTATTCTGTAATAGTTTTTCTTTTGCGCCTAAGACATAGGTTATACATTGTATACCACTTTTTGTATTTGGTGCAGTGGTGTTGTCCCTTTTCTCAGTGTAAGACATTGGCATTTCTGCTGGATGGAAATACATTTGTGCAAAAATATACCTCTAAAGGCTTATGGAGAAACAGCCAAAAGAACGATTTTATTAAGACACGGAGGCTCCTATTATGCTGCACTCTTTTTTTATTTCCCTCAGCAGCTGTCAGGATACTGACAGGGATCCAATACGCAGAGTGCGGACAGAAGGAGGTACGTATACCGGACCTTAGAATGGCCGGACTAACGTAGGGACAAAACAAGAATAGTCAAAAGGTAAGCCGAGGTCGAGTGAGCCGGAGGACAGGTAAGCGAGATACAAGCCAAGTCAAAGGAGAGGAGAGGACAACAGGACAAAAGACAAGCAAGGGTCAAAACCGGAAACACTAAGAGAAAGAACGCGCTGAGTGACTAGCAAGCTAGAACCACGACAGGGCAATGAGCAGTAGTAAAGGTTTCCTTTAAATACCCTGTTACCTAAATTGAGACCACGCCCCCAAAAGGTCCGGAATAGCGGTTCCCGGCACTTCACGTAAATGCCGACGTCATGACGTCGACGCTAGCCGTCGCGTCATAAAAGGGGGAGGAGCTAGCGCGGCCGGCGCGAAAACGGCCGGAATATGCCGAAATGCTAGGGGCAGGGAGCCCCTAAACAGAGAGGATGTCTTCCCTGGATTCAGCACCAACAGGTACCCTGACAGTACCCCCCCTTCTAGAAACGCCCACCGGGCGGATGGGACCGGGCTTAGAAGGAAAACGAACGTGGAAGGCCCGAAGAAGACGAGGAGCATGCACGTCTATACCAGGAACCCAAGACCTCTCTTCTGGACCATAACCTTTCCAGTCTATGAGGTATTGCAACTTCCCCCTAGAAATACGAGAATCAAGGATGGACTTGATGATATATTCCTCCTGACCATCCACACGGACCGAGGATGGAGGAGCAGAGCGGGAGGAAAATCTGTTACAAACAAGAGGTTTCAATAAAGACACATGAAAAGAGTTAGGGATGCGTAGAGTAGGGGGCAGGTCCAGCAAATAAGAAACCGGGTTGATCCTCCTCAGCACCCTGTAAGGGCCTATGTAACGAGGAGCAAACTTCAAGGAAGGGACTTTCAGGCGAATGTGTCTGGTACTCAACCAGACCCTATCACCCGGAGAAAAAATAGGAGCAGGCCGTCTACGCCTATCAGCATGCGACTTAAACACCGCGGAACTACGTGTAAGAATTTGTCGAGTCTGATCCCACAACTTTCTCAGGTTGGCTATATGAATATCAACCGACGGTATACCCTGGGAAGGAGACACCGACGGAAGAACAGTAGGGTTAAAGCCATAGTTCAAGAAAAAGGGGCTATTACGAGTGGAACCACAAACAAGGTTGTTGTGAGCAAACTCCGCCCAAGGAATCAGACCGACCCAGTCATCCTGGTGTTCAGAAACAAAACAACGTAGATATTGCTCAATTTTTTGGTTAGTGCGTTCGGCTGCTCCGTTAGATTGAGGATGATAGGCCGAAGAAAAATTCAGTTTGATGCCCAACTGGGAACAGAAGGATCTCCAAAAACGGGAAATAAACTGGGAACCCCTGTCCAACACAATCTCATTGGGAATACCATGCAAACGGAAAATTTCTCTAGCAAATATCACGGCCAGTTCAGGAGAGGACGGAAGTTTAGGCAAGGGAATGAAATGAGCCATTTTAGTAAACCTGTCAAGGACCGTGAGGATAACCGTATGCCTACTGGAAGCCGGTAGATCAACAATAAAATCCATAGCCAAACAAGCCCAAGGTTTGTTGGGAACGACTAAGGGCTGCAATAAACCACAAGGGAGATCCCGTGGAAGTTTATTCCTGACACAAACATTGCAAGCCTTGACAAAGTCTTCCACATCCCTACGTAAACCAGGCCACCAGAAGTCTTTGGAGATCAGGCAGTAAGTTTTGTGGATGCCGGGGTGACCAGCGAACTTGCTATCGTGAAAACAGCGAATAATGTCTACTTGGAATTTTGGAGACACGAACAAGCGGCCCACAGGAGTACGCTCGGGAGCAAGAGATTGTTCGTTCATAATATCTACGAGCAATGGAGAGTGTATTTTGACATTGGTGTTGGCGATAATATTGATTTCAGGAATAATAGGGAACAAAGTGTCTTCTGTAGAGGCGATAGGTTCGTGCTGACGAGACAAAGCGTCTGCCTTAGTGTTCTTAGAACCAGGCCTGTAAGTAAGCATATAATTAAAGTGTGTAAGGAACATAGACCAACGTGCCTGCCTGGCAGATAATCTTTTGGCCTCCCCCATATAAGATAAATTTTTGTGATCAGTCAAGATAGTAACTGGGAGGACAGTGCCCTCTAACAGATGTCTCCATTCCTTTAATGCCATAATGATAGCTAAAAGTTCTCTATCACCAATGTCATATCTCCTTTCAGTGTGTGATAGTTTCTTGGAAAAAAAAAACGCAAGGGTGCAGCGGCTTATCTAAACTTTGTCTTTGGGACAACACTGCGCCTATCCCTGTTTCTGACGCATCAACTTCAAGTAAAAAGGGTAGAGAGGTATCAGGATGAACTAATACAGGTGCTGAGGCAAAAGACTGTTTGAGCGTTTCGAAAGCAGATAAAGCCTCAGTAGACCAGGTTTTGGTATCGGCTCCTTGTTTGGTCATATTAGTGATAGGAGCGATAACAGAGGAGTACCCTTTAATAAAACGTCTGTAATAATTAGAAAATCCAAGAAATCTTTGTATGGCTTTGAGTCCCTTAGGTAAAGGCCAATCTAAAATCGATTTTAGTTTGGTCGGGTCCATCATAAACCCGTCTTTGGAAATTACGTAACCTAAGAAAGTTACCTGAGACTGGTCAAAGCTACATTTTTCCAATTTACAATACAATCCATGTTGTAAAAGTTTCTGTAATACCTTTCTGACTTGTCTATGATGTGAATTAATGTCTCTAGAATGTATTAGTATATCATCCAAATATACAATCACACATTCATGTTGGAATTCTCTAAGAACTTCATTGATCAAGTCTTGGAAGACGGCCGGGGCGTTACAAAGCCCAAACGGCATTACGGTATACTCATAATGCCCGTAACGGGTATTAAATGCTGTCATCCATTCATCTCCTTGTTTAATTCGCACTAAGTTATATGCTCCTCTCAAGTCAAGTTTGGTAAAAATACTCGAGCCCTTTAGTCTGTCAAAGAGTTCAGTAATCAAAGGAATAGGGTAAGCATTCCTGATAGTAATTTTGTTCAATCCCCGATAGTCTATACAAGGACGTAAGGTACCGTCTTTCTTTTCTACAAAAAAGAAACCCGCCCCCGCCGGAGAAGAAGACTTTCTAATAAATCCTTTGTCTAAATTCTCCTTGATGTATTCTTCTAAAACTAAATTTTCCTTGGTGGATAAAGGGTATACCGTACTCCTGGGAGGCATAGTACCAGGGAAAAGTTTAATAGAACAGTCATAAGACCGGTGGGGAGGTAAAGTATCCGCCTTACCCTTGTCAAATACAGATTTGAGGTCTAGATATTGTAATGGTATCTGAACGTCTGTGGATTGGGAAGAGTTAGTATAAGAGTTTACGGGGCAAACAGAAGTAACTCTCTGCAGACATTCTTTCCTACAACCCATACCCCAAGAAACGATTTCTCCACCCTCCCAGTCAATCTGAGGGTTGTGTCTCTTGAGCCAAGAATATCCTAGCACCACTGGGACTGCCGGGGAGGAAATTAACAGAAGGGAAATCAACTCCTCGTGGAAAATACCAACAGTAAGCTTAACGGGTTTGGTCTCATGGAATATTACTGGTTCAGATAAAGGTCTACCATCTATGGCCTCAACGGCCAAGGGTGTATCTCTCAGTTGGAATGGGATACAATGCTTATTAGCGAAAGTTTGTGTTCTGCCTCTGTCTCATGCGTTCATCTATTCTGGAAATGAAGGATACTAAATCCTCTAAATTTTCCGGAAGTTCTCTTGTGGCAATCTCATCTAGAATTTCATCAGACAACCCATTCAAGAATACATCCATAAAAGCTTGTTCGTTCCATTTCACTTCTGCTGCCAATGATCTAAACTCTAGTGCATATTCTACAAGGGTCCTATTCTGTTGTTTAAGGCGTAACAGGGATCTGGCCGCATTAATCTTCCTTCCTGGGGGGTCAAAAATTCTTCTAAAAGCCGTGACAAAAGCAGTGTAGTTGTAGACTAAAGGATTGTCATTCTCCCAAAGGGGATTGGCCCATCTAAGTGCTTTATCGATTAGCAGAGTTATAATGAAGCCTACTTTAGCCCTGTCAGTAGGGTAAGCCCGGGGTTGAATTTTGAAATGTATGCTTATCTGGTTTAAAAAACCACGACAAGCATCAGGCGAACCCCCATAACGTAACGGTGAAGTGACATGGGAAGATGCGCCTACAGTGGCTACTTCCAAACCAGTACTTAGTGGGTGGCTAGCAGTGGAACGTATTTCTTCAGACTGGGTGTTGGAACGTGTTAACAAAGTTTGTAATGCTAAAGCCATTTGGTCCATTCTATGGTCCATGGCCTCAAATCTGGGGTCAGGAGGACTAGCACCTGCAGGATCCATTTGGCCCTGTCGTAATGTCAGGATACTGACAGGGATCCAATACGCAGAGTGCGGACAGAAGGAGGTACGTATACCGGACCTTAGAATGGCCGGACTAACGTAGGGACAAAACAAGAATAGTCAAAAGGTAAGCCGAGGTCGAGGGAGCCGGAGGACAGGTAAGCGAGATACAAGCCGAGTCAAAGGAGAGGAGAGGACAACAGGACAAAAGACAAGCAAGGGTCAAAACCGGAAACACTAAGAGAAAGAACGCGCTGAGTGACTAGCAAGCTAGAACCACGACAGGGCAATGAGCAGTAGTAAAGGTTTCCTTTAAATACCCTGTTACCTAAATTGAGACCACGCCCCCAAAAGGTCCGGAATAGCGGTTCCCGGCACTTCACGTAAATGCCGACGTCATGACGTCGACGCTAGCCGTCGCGTCATAAAAGGGGGAGGAGCTAGCGCGGCCGGCGCGAAAACGGCCGAAATATGCCGAAATGCTAGGGGCAGGGAGCCCCTAAACAGAGAGGATGTCTTCCCTGGATTCAGCACCAACAGGTACCCTGACAGCAGCAAAGAAAAAACTTTATAAACATAACCAATGATAACATTAACAGTCTCAGGTGTATTCTTCCCAGTAACAGGAACAGCCAATCAGGATCCACTTCTCCAGCATAATAGGCTCTGTCAACCAATCCTGTTCCTCTTTCTTTGCTGCTCCCTCAGTTAAGTATATCTGATCCCTCAGGCCCTTAACTGTGGGATTACTTTATATTATATTATATTGTATATTATGTGATATTGTATTCTATTATATTGCATTATATTATTGTATTATATTATATTATAGTATATTTTGGTAGCATCCTTTCATTTGATGCCTTAATTGTTTTTATTAGTTTACCCTTATTATCTTCCTTGAGTTTTCATGGCCTCTGCGCCCCTTTAAGGCCCCCCCACGCTCCAGGGCCCCCCATCCGGCGCTTTGCGCCCCCCCCCCCTTTCTTCTTCCCCGCCGTGACCGGTCGCCACCTGTAGAGCTCACTGAGCTCGGATGCCGGCTCCCTGCTCGCGGCGCGTGCATGTGTACTCGCGCTGAGCGTTACACATTCGCCGCGAGCAGAGCTTACCAATTTCTTCTCTCCAGTACCGCTCGCGGCGGCCATTTTACTGGTTTCCCACGCACGGCAAGTAGCTCCACCCCCAACTACCGGACCTCGCAGTTGGGTTAAAGCTACAGTGGCGATCGGACGGCTCCTTGCCCCCTCCTCACCCTTTCTCTTGTGACTGTAATTGTTTTTTGTGAGTACTTTGTTTTTCTCATAAAGGTATATTACCCCCTTTCTCTTTGGGTTAATCAACCCATTTTAGATCAGCTCAGTACAATTATTTGTGGTGCCAGTGTTATACACACAATATGCCTGGGGACAAAGATATACCCTCCCCTCCTGGGTCTCTTATTACCAATTTAGGGTCTGTTAAAACACCCACAGGGGTACCTGAGATTGGGGCGACTATCCCCGCTGATTTTGATCCTACTGCTGATATGCAGTACATGATTGACAACACCATGTCCCATGTTGTGACTAAGACCCTCACATCAGCCATGGGGCTGATGTCTGAATCTATCTCACAGACTATTACACATGCTCTACTTGGGGCACAAAAATCGACCCAGCCGATCACTACCCAGGCTTTACCTGCAATAACCCCTTCACAAACTCACACTGGCCATAAGGCCACTGCAAAAACAAAACACTCTTCAATCTCACAGATGGACAGCTACATACCTGTCACAGATGGCGCGTCTAATATACCACAGCGCAAAAGAGCCACTAGCTGGGCAAAATCGGCTAGGTTATGGAAACGGGCAAAAGCCCAACTAGAATCTGAGTCAGATCTCAGCGAGATTGAAGAGGAGACCGATATGGATTCGGAGGATCCATCAGATCCCGAGTCAGATGGTGTGGTCGACGACCATGACCCCAGAGAACATATTATGCCTCCATCTGAATCGTATGACATGGAGCTTAAGGTCCCAGACGATGCAACCAGATTAGTTGACCCCTACGGGGAACCTCTGTTCGACCCCGATGACCTGCGTCATCCAAGGTCAGTGGACTGGTCCCCTTCGGCCCATGTGGCCAAATACGTTGCATCGCGGACTCGCAAACCTTTAAATAAGGTAACACGTAACAAGCTGCGGGCAGAATGCCCACGTCCCACTGTCCCTGACGAGGCCTGCAGAACACCTGCAGTTGACCCAAAAATCATTCAATTCTTGGGCAAGACTGGCTGGAAGCCTAATAAGGGCCTTGATTTCTCCCTGCGCAATTGCCAGAACAAGATATTAGATATATTGGGCCCGGCAACAAAAATTTTTGATATGGTCGAAAGCAACCAAGAGTTAGATCGTTCCGCCATAAGTGGTTGGATACAAAGGGTGATTTGTCTGATTGGCAATGCCAACTGTGCGGTGGCCACAGAGCGTCGCAAAGCGATCTTATTAAAGATAGAACCCAAACTGGTGAACATGGCTATAACCGAACTGGGCACCCAGGCCCGTGGTCTCCTGTTCGGAGACAATTTTGTCAAGGAGCTGGGCTCCTTTGACCATACTTTCACTGCCCTGGACAAGGCGCAATCGAACATGCGCAAGATTTTCCAACCTAAGGTTTTTGGTGGGGCCGGAAGAGCCAGGAGCCGTCTGTCCGGCCATGTCAATAGGGGTTCATTCCGACAGAGCCGAGGCTCCTACACTGGACACGCCTCCTTCACGGAGCACCGCAACACCCCGGTCTTCTTCCCACAACGTGGGCGACCATGGGTTGCTCATGGACCACGTGGCTCCCGCCCAGGCAGACGACCTTATGGTAAGTGCTCTCCTATTTCCTTCTTCCCTATGGGCAGTGGGGGGCAGACTCTGACATTTTTCCCATGCATGGTCACACATCTCATCAAATGCCTGGGTATTGAACACGGTAAGAGGGTACACCTTAGAGTTCATATCCCTCCCGGTACAACTCTCCCCACCACGGGGAATGCTGTTTTCCCACCAAGACGCCTCCCTTGTAACCAAGGAGGTTTTGGAATTGGCACACAAACGGGCCATCTTAGAGATCCCTATGACTACCCCAGGGTACGTAAGCAACCTATTCTTAGTTGCCAAAAAAGGTGGCGGCGTCCGCCCAGTGATCAACTTGAAGCAACTCAACACTTTTATTGCCTACAACCATTTCAAAATGGAGGGCATACACTGCCTCCGGGATCTCCTCCAGCCGTTGGACTGGATGGTCAAGTTGGACCTGCAGGACGCCTATCTCACGATACCAATCGCACGTCAGCACCAAGACTTCCTGCAATTCATATGGCAAGGAAGGAAATGGAGATTCACCTGCCTCCCATTCGGACTGTCCTCAGCCCCATGGTGCTTCACCAAACTCATGAAGCCCGTGGTGGCTCTACTTCGAAGTCGAGGGGTTCGTCTCATAATCTACTTGGACGACATCCTCATCATGGGTCGTTCCAACCACATTCTCGAGACCCATCTGTCATGGACTCAGAATCTTTTGCAAAATTTGGGTTTCCTTATCAATTGGAAAAAATCCATACTGACCCCTACACGGCACATAGAGTTTTTGGGCCTCGTAGTGGACTCTACTCTACAGACCCTACACTTACCGGCGGCGAAATTGACCACCATAAAGAAGGAGATCAAACGCACTCTGACGACCCCCCTGATCTCCCTAAAACAATTGGTGAGAGTGATCGGCCTCTTGGCGGCCTCCATACAGGCCATCTTCCCGGGCCCTCTACACTATCGAGCGCTACAGCGCCTGCAAGCCTCCCATTTGAGAGACGGGACCTCATACACGGACATGATCGCTCTGGACATAGAAGCAAAAACAGAACTCAGATGGTGGCTCTCCCATATGGACGCCTGGAATGGCCGGGCCATTTTCGGTACCGAACCAGATATAATAATAGAATCCGATGCGAGCTTGCACGGTTGGGGCGCACGCTGTGGCAATGTCTCTACCAGTGGCAGATGGTCCGAAGTGGAATCGACGCTTCACATCAATTGCCTAGAACTCCTAGCCGGTTCTTTTGCAATCCGCAGTTTTTCACCGACTCAAGCCCGATGTGCCATCCTTTTAAGGATGGACAATGTATCGGCAGTCCGTTATATAAATCACTTGGGCGGCACGAAATCGAAGGTCCTGGCGAATTTGGCACGAGACTTTTGGCAGTTTTGCCTGGCACACGGCATTTCAGTCACAGCGGAATACATTCCGGGCCTCTGCAATACCACGGCGGATTGGTACTCAAGGCACCTCAGAGATTCCAGCGACTGGCACCTGGAACCCAGGGAACTTCCAAGACATCCAGTCTCTATGGGGTCCTCTGGACATGGACTTGTTCGCCTCCCGTTTGAACAATCAACTTCCCAGATTTTTCAGTTGGAAACCGGACCCGGCAGCATTGGCAACAGATGCCTTTACCCAAGACTGGTCCTCCGAAAGGAACTACGCGTTTCCTCCCTTTGCATTGATTCCCCACTGCCTACTACAACTACGGCGACAGACGGGAACGGCAGTGCTCGTGGCGCCATTATGGCCGTCACAACCATGGTTCCCTTCCCTGTTGGAGATGGCGATAGACATACCCCGCACTCTCCCACACTTCGACTACCTACTTCGAGAACCGGACGGGTCCCCCCATCCCCTGATTCAACAAGAGTTACTACACCTCACAGCGTGGCTGATTTCCAGGAGCCCTACTCAATCGAAGGAATTTCGGAATCGACTCTCCAACTTCTCGAGAGCGCATGGGCACCCGGCACGAGACAAGCTTATAAATCTGCTTGGCGCAAATGGCACGATTGGTGCATGGAACGGAACTTGGATCCCATATCGGCTCCTCTGACTTCGATCCTGCAATTTCTAACATCCTTATTTGAAAGCGGCAAAGCATATCGCACGGTAAACCTCTACAGATCGGCCATTTCTACCGCACACCAAGGCATCGATAGCGCACCGATAGGACGCCATCCACTGATATGCCGAGTCCTACGCGGCATTAGATTCGCAAGACCTCCGCTACCACGCTATTCCGTACTGTGGGACGTCTCCATCATCCTCCACTTCCTCGAATCTTGGCCAGATAACGCAACACTGTCTCTGAAACAACTGTCGGCGAAACTGGTCATGCTCCTATGTCTCATATCCTGCAAACGGGTCTCGGACGTTAGAGCCTTAGACGTCACCGCACGTTCCTACACTCCGGAAGGGGTCACTTTCGATATATCACGGAGAACAAAAAGCACAACAAAGAGAGTGACATATCCAGCTTTTCCTGACAAACCTCTCTTGTGTCCGGTTAAATGCCTACAAACCTATGAACTTCGCACCAGGACATTACGGGACCCATCTAAACATGAACTCTTCATCTCCTTCCAGAGACCACATCTACCAGTGTCTACCACGACCCTGGCTCGCTGGGTCAAATGGATCATGGCTACGGCAGGCATAGACACCTCCATATTTTCACCACACTCCATACGAGGAGCAATGGCTTCCAAAGCCTCTTCGATGGGTTGTCGCCTGGAAGACATCCTAAAAGCAGCCGACTGGTCTTCAGAATCTACCTTCCGTGATTTTTACTTCAAACCAATACACCACTTTGCGGGAACGGTAGTTTCTCAGCTTTCAACCAGCATAATAGGAGCCTCCGTGTCTTAATAAAATTCACGGATTTTACTATTACCATGACGTAAAGTCATGATTTTATTAATGACACAGAGGCGAGTATTATCCCTCCCTCTCACCCGACGACGGTGGAAGGATAGACGGAAGTTGGGTAAGTTGACCTACGGTAAGTCATTTTACTATGTATATTTGTTACAGTTGTAATCGCCAGATTATTACATTACAGTTGTACTTAGATCAAGGTAAGTCTTAGCTACGATCACTAATGGCCTATCTGGCCACCAACATTTCTAGGTTAAACAACAATATTCCCTTGGACACAACACTGACCAAACACTATCTTGAATATCTATGAATATGCATACACTCAGTTTTATGCTAAGATATTACCATATTTTTCCTCTCTTACAGCCTACCTCACATCTACTGGGAAAACCATGTTCTATGCAGTTCAACGTTTGGTTGGATAATTATACTACTTCGGGATTGCAAATAAAGAGGAACAGGATTGGTTGACAGAGCCTATTATGCTGGAGAAGTGGATCCTGATTGGCTGTTCCTGTTACTGGGAAGAATACACCTGAGACTGTTAACCCCTTAAGGACTGGACTGTTTTTGCGATGTTGTACATTTGCGACCAGGCATATTTTTACACTTTTGTGGTGTTTGTGTTTGGCTGGAATTTTCCGCTCTCTCATTTACTGTTCCCATACAAATTATATATTGTTTTTTTCAGGACAAAAGGGGCTTTCTTTACATACCATTATTTATATAATCTCATGTATTTTAATTTAAAAAAAATAAAAAAATATGATGAAAAATTGAAAAAAATACATGTTTTTTGACTTTTACTTGAAAAATCTTTTACTCATCTACAAAAGCGAATTAAAAAAACTGCTAAATAGATTCAAAATTTTGTCCTGAGTTTAAAAATACCCCGTGTTTACATGCTTTTTTGCTTTTTTTTGCATGTTATAGGGCTATAGGTACAAGTAGAATATTGCGGTTTCAAAACATAAATTTTTTAAATTTATCAATAGTGACATTGTAACACTATTATCTGTCATAAATCTCTGAATAACACCCCACATGTACATATTTTTTTAAAGTAGACAACCCAGGGTATTCAATATGGGGTATGTCCAGTCTTTTTTAGTAGCCACTTAGTCGAAAACACTGGCCAAAGTAAGCATTCATATTTGTTTGTGTGTGAAAAAAGTAAAAAAACTAAATTGAACGCTAATTTTGGCCAGTGTTTGTGACCAAGTGGTTACTAAAAAAGACTGGACATACCCCATTTGCAATACCTTGGGTTGTCTTCTTTTGCAAATGGTATGCCATCATGGGGGTAATTCTCATTCCTGGGCTACCATACGCTCTCAAAGGCAACGTAACCAACCTGGCCATTTTCAATGTAAAAATATTTGACCATATATTTGACCTTGTAACTTTCAAAAATGCTATAAAACCTGTACATGGGGGGTACTGTTTTACTCAGGAGACTTTGCTGAACACAAATATTAGTGTTTAAAAACTGGAAAACGTATCACAACAATTATATCATCAGTAAAAGTGCTGTTTGTGTGTGAAAAATGCAAAAAAGTCACTTTCACTGACAATATCATCGCTGTGATATGTTTTACTGTTTTGAATCACTAATATTTGTGTTCAGCAAAGTCTCCCGAGTAAAACAGTACCCCCCATGTACAGGTTTTAGGGTGTCGTAGAACGTTACAGGGTAAAATACAGTGCTAGCAAATTCAATTCTCTGGAATTTCGGCCTGGGTTGGCAGGCAGGTCCCTTAAATTGCAATCAATAAAATTACTGAATTATGTAAAACTATTACATAAATACGCACGTAGAATTTAAATATATATGCATATTTATATATTTGAAGTCTACGTGTATATTTATATAATTATTTATATACTTTAATATTTTTATTTGGCTTACATTTTTAAACTTACAATAAAAATGACAACATTAAAAAAATTAAATTTGCACTTAGAAGAGACAACACATCTATTTGCTGGAGCTGAGTTTGGCATAACTGCCTAGAATGCCTTCTGTTACATGCAAGGCTAGGAGCCTCAGAGTTTGTATACTGTATCCCTCTCTATAGTTAGCATAAACAAACAAGAAGATGTTCTCAAGGAGCACAGCTTACAATTTGTAAATGAAAGGAACACTGTAGCATTAAGAATACATATCTGTATTCCTAATACTACTGCCCTGATGCGCCTTGTTGTTTAGTTAGCACCATTTCTCCAGGGCAGAGTCTCCCTCGGCACTGACGCAACCTTCTCCTCGATTGATGTCATCCTTGAGGAACAGCCAAATTCAAATGATGCTCATAAAGGAGCTTGGAGCACCTTACGAGCATGCGCTGCGCTTGCCATGATGCACCTAAGATTCTGGCATAGAGAATACAATGATTCTCTATGGCCAACCGTGATGACACTGCACATGCACGTGTGCTGTCACTGTATGAGAACCCAGAGGGCTTGGAGGCATGGCTGAAAGACACACCTCCAAGCCCTCTAATTAGTTTAATATTGGATTTTGGGAGCAAAAACAGGACTGCAGTTCAGGCACTGACAGCTTCATTAAAATGAAGTTGTTAAAGTGCCTACATTATCCCTTGAAGCATATTTTTCTATTTTTTTTTTTTTTTTAATTCTTTATTTTAGTTGTGCATGTGATTATAACAGTCGCCTGTGAGGTACCCCAAAGGCAGTCCTCTAGCGCATGATAAACAGTTTAAACATTGGGGTAGACATTGGATCTAGCACATTTTTAAGTTAGTAATGTTATGAACAGTATATAGGTACGTTGCTTAAGCATTTCAAAACATAACACGGAACAACATCGCTTGTATCTTTCTAGATAGTAGGGTTTTACGCTATGTCATAAGCTAGTCAAACAGAAAATAATTATGCTAAACTTACATGAGCAGGATTAAAGTAACACAGTATATAATTAGGAGTTTGCAGGCTATAATCACAGAAGTATTTGGTCACTGATAGTTACGGATCTAGTTCACTGCACTGTTTATAAAATACACTTTAACATTGAAAACATACCAAGGTAGGCTAGAATGAGGCTTGCAAGCTTTACCACATTTGTTTTGTTAAAGTCATGTTTGTGACCCTTTTCTAGCCTGAGAGAGGGATGGTCTATAACTTAAAGAAAATTCTATAATCGTTAGCTGTGCTAGTGAGGGATAATCATTTCAGGTTAACGAAGACAGTGCCAATGGAGAGATAAGTCAAACAAATTAATAAAGTCCCCTGGGGTCCCCCAGGCAAAAGTCGGCATTTAGTGAGGTATGCCCCTAAGGTCGTGAGTTCCAGCTATGACTTTGTCATTGTGTGAGGACTCACGGCCAGGATAGCTAGTGTCCCGGTTCACCCAATGCCTCGTTGGGGCTGCTGTTGCCCGTGGTGTTGCCTTGCGGTGTAGCTATCGAGTCCCTTGGGCTGCAGTCCTGTCGGGGTGAGCCTGCCACATTTGTGCCTCTGGAGGTTGGTGTGCGCCCTGAGAGGTAGTTGGACATCGCTGTTTGTGGCTTGTTGCTGGGCGTCTTCTGTGTTCCCTCTTCGATGCCGCCGCGCTGCAGTATGTGCGTGTAGAGTCGGCTCCGCTGTAAGTGAGCTGTGCTTGGCGGCAAAGTTGATGATCGCTGGCGGGGGTACTTGCTGTGTGGTCTCCCATTTCTCCAGCCCCTCTGCCATGATCATTGGTGACAGGCCCTCTCCGTTGTGTTGGTGGGAGATCGGGCTGGTGTGTGTCCGCACGATTTCTTGCCGGTTCCTATTGCCGCCTGACAGGTCTTCGGTCTCCTGCCGCTGGTGAGTGTCTCGCTGCTTCCGACCTTCTGGGCGGCTCGGTACTCGAGGTGTCCGTGCCTGCACCTGTTTGGTTTCACTCAGGTGAGTACGTGGCTTGATGACAGGCACTGCCTTAGTGTTCTCCGGGAACATAAGGGCTTCCAGCTTGTCCCATAGAGTCTGGAAGGCCCTGTCCAGCCGTTGCTCTATGTCTGGCTGCTCACTGTGAGTATTGGGGGAGCATGCTGCTTCCGCCATTTTAGGTGTAGTGCCACCGTTTGTTGCAGGCCCCTGCATCTCCTCAGCTTTCTCGCCGGGTCGTGCCAGGGTCTCCCGAGGGTAGACCGGGATAACCCCCACCGGTCCAGAGGGGGGGGAACGAGGGTCTGGTCTCCGCTTGTCAGCCGTGGATGTCAGCGGGGGAGCGGCCGTCTCCCTGGTGCTGACCATGCGTGTAGGCCTCGTAGGAAGGGCAGATGTTGTGTACCAAGTTTGTCGCTTGTGTGGCATGGTTGTGTGCCCCTGGTTGTCACCTTCCGGTTGGTAGTCTTTTTGGGCCGATCAGGTCCCGTTTAGGTGGCCTAATTCAGCTTAATTATCGCTGCAGAGCAGGAGCTAACCAGGTCTGCATCCTTTCCTCTCAGCGGTCAGGCCCCCTGAAGCCTATATAATTATTTATGTAATTTTGTATATGGACATATGTATATTTCTTATTATTTTTATTTATTTTTATATACATAGATATATATACAAATTCATTCTAAGTGTATTTTGATATAAATATATATATATTAATTTTAAAATACAGTTAGAATAAAATTTCATATAGATATAATTTTTTTTAATTTTTTTATTATTATTTTAAAAAAAATTATTTAATTTAAATTACTTATTATTTATATTTTATAATAATATATATATACAATATATATAGTTATATATATTATATATATATATGTGTGTAATTTAATTATAAGTGTATTTTTATATTACTATAAGTACATATTAATATAAAAATACACTTAGTATGGCATTATATATATATGATATTGTTGTAGAATTATTAGGCCTCTATAAATTTGTAAGGCCCCTTTAAATCCTCTTGCTATACCTCTAAGAGGCCCCCATAGTTTTACAAGGAAGCTTTGTCTATAGAACATAGAATTTGCATGTCAGCAAGAAATAGCTTTGATAAAATGTGTATTTACTAAAATCCTTGAAACTTAACCTTGAGAAACTAACAAGTGCCAGCTGCGCTCCAAATGGATAGCTGCCAAAAGGCCCCTCCCGTCGAGTGAGCTCCTCATTTTAACAAAATGGCGCTAAGACCTGTAGGAGTTAAGAAATTACGTAGATAGTGACCTAAGAATGGGGAGGGCATTTTACTAACATCTTAGCACCTAAGCCAATTAACAATGTCTATTTGTCTATATCTTGATTTTCTTCAATGATGTAATAATGCCTTTAAAAGGGTCTGCGCACCCATTTTCTGTCAGAAGCCATTAAACTTCTCCGGAGTTCTTTCATTAACCTGAACTTTGTGTCTCAGTGTGAATTTACTTCTGCGTGCACGCAACTTTATTATCTTTAATTTGGACAGGAACAGATAGTCATTCAAACTAATTGGTTTGCAGTAAATTATATACGACAAATTGGCGCCCAACGTAGGGCTCTGGGCTATGTCCTGTCTGGGCAGCTGTCCAAGAAGATGCTGGGGGGGTGAATCCTGGGGGAAGGAAAAGAGCCTGATCACCTCTGAGTACACGGTAGAGATTGCTGCAGCACCTAGCCGGTATGTTCCTACCCCTGTGATTGACCTGTCCCAGTGTCTGAGACTGCTGCCGAGAGGACATCAAAGTCAGGTAATAACTTGCCCAGAGTCTTTGTATTGTTAATGATACCTAGTTTACCTGCATGTTGACTATCTGTTGCCTGGGTGTGTTTGTATTGGTATGTGTTTAACTTAGTACCCGGGGAGTGTAAGTGCCAGTTTAACTCCTTTTAGGTACCACATGCCTGTGGTAGTAAGGAAAAAGGGGGGTGGACCTGTGGAAGTTTTCCTGGGGGTCCTCTATTGCCTGTTTAACTCTTTTAGGAGCCACGTGGCTGTGGCTGTAAGGAAAAAGAGTAGGGGGAATCTGTGGAGGATGATGTAGACTCATTGTTTCCTGGGGGTTCCCCAGAGTGTCATTTTGACCGCTTAGCTAGCCTCATCGGACACTTCTTCTTGGTAAAATTCCAGCCTCGAGCGCTGAGGCAGGTAAGATTCCAATTCTTTAGGCTATACAGGATTCGGGTTGGAAGCTGTTGCTGTTTCCTGTGGCTGCTGGTAGTGAGACTTGCGGGTGGGTCCGCAACAGGGACACTACGAGGTTGAGGGAGGTGGCTTTTGGCCACACGAGTAAAGGCAAGGGATAAAACTGTTGAATTTATTTGAACTGTGATGCATGCACTGTATTTACACTGAAATGTTATTGTCTTAATTGTCTGTCACACAGATTCCTGTGTTTACTTCTATCTTACTCACTGTACTATTTACACTTTCCCCTCCTATTTCTCTTTCTCTTTGTTGAGAGAAGTGATTGGTCACACACTTCTCGCCACGCTCCAATCCGCGGCTACCACGGGTAGGCGGAATCAGTGACTAGTCTACGTTTTGGGAAGACGTACTTAAAGAGCTTGCTCTTAAAGTAGCAGTCGAGCACGGTAGACGTTCTGTTCCTTTCTCTCTCTATATCTGGGACGCCTTGTATAGGGAGGATGGGACAGAAGTTAGATAAACCCAGTAAGGGTTGGTTAGCATGTGATCTAGTGGAAGACAGAGAAGGAGAAGAGATGGTTAAGAAAGTGAGGAAGATTGCTAAAGTATGTGGAATTACCGTACCTCTGTGCGGCAGATTGTAGCCAGAGAGCTGGCGTAAGTTACTGACAGAAGAAAGGGAAGCTGTCGGACCAAGATTTGGTTTGTACAGCAGAAGCCTGATACCGAGTAGCAAGAGCTATTCAGCAAAAGGAATAGGTTGAGGAAGAAATTGATCACAAAGGTTTAAGATTGTTTGTGTATTATAATAATTGTGTTACTGGATGCTGATGGATCCCTATTCTCCCCCCCCCATCAGTCCTACAGATCTCGTCACCCTCATCCCCTCTCTGCAGCTCCCTGCACCTCCAGTCCGTTTCTCCCGTCAAAGATTTCTGGTTTCCAAACGTATAAGTCTCTGTCCTTCTGTCTTGTTACTTTCCAGCACTCACATGGTTAATCTTCATGCCTGCAGCTTCTCTCCCTTTTTTTTTTTGCACTGTCTCACATCCCCCCCCTTTCCTCCCCACTTGCCTCCGAATGGGGGAGGTACATGCCTTCTGCATTTCGGAGCTGCTGATAAGAGTTAGAGACAGGATTTTTGCTGGAAAATATTCTAATTCAGAGGTTATGGTGTTATAGTTGTGTAATAATATCATTATTGTTGCCGTTTGTATATGTATGTATATATGTGTGTATATATATGTATATGTATATATGTATATATATATATATATATGTATATGTGTGTGTATGTATAGATTGAGTTTTGTGATAAAGTGGTGAGGATTGTGGGGGAGACACAAGAATGTAGCTCAGTGTTGATTTACGGAGGTAAGTGAATCTGATACAAGAATAGTGGAATATTTGGACGTGTTAAGTGTAAAGGCAAGCGTGATTTGTTGCAAAACTATGCAATGTGGATAGAGGGAATATGCGGAGTTAAGCTAGTATGTGAAGAGGAAAGTGATTAATGGTTTGAGGAAGATATGGGAATTTGGTTGAATTCCGCGAGTTTATCTTGCATCATTTTAAAGAACATGTTTCTAGAAGACAGCTGTATGGGCTGTTAAATGCATAATATTTTCAACTGTCTTATTCAACCTGCCAGGTCTGTTCATAGTTTAGTATTTCATTTTGCAGAACAGAATGTTGCTTCTCTGACTTATTTTAATAGTTATAATATAGTGTATTGTTGAAAGTGCGTCAGCCACCACCCTAAAGATGGCGCCTAGTACAGACCTATCTACAGTCACGGTTGCTTCTAAAGTGACGTCACTTCCGCCCTTACCATGCCCACACCTCCTGTCTTCCTTTCCCACACATATCATGGACGTCACCCCTCTCACTTCCTCCCTTGCTGTCATTTCCTT
>OW240915.1:210580189-210593164 GCA_933207985.1 Pelobates cultripes | reverse complement strand
GAGTAAGTGAAGGAGGGGGGAGTAAGTGAAGGAGGGGGGAGTAACAGAAGGAGGAGGAGGGGGAATAATAAGAAGAAGGGGGTATGAAAAACGGGGGGTAAGAAGAACAAGGGGGGAGTAAGAAAAACACAAGGAGGAGGGGGGAGAG
This sequence comes from Pelobates cultripes, assembly GCA_933207985.1. NCBI lineage: Eukaryota > Metazoa > Chordata > Amphibia > Anura > Pelobatidae > Pelobates > Pelobates cultripes. The sequence goes on along the minus strand of OW240915.1, from coordinate 210,593,016 downwards.
TAAGAGTGAGGAGAAGGGGAGATGAGGAGAAGGGGGGACTGAGAAGAACACAGGGAGGGTGGGTTGTGAGGAGAAGGGGAGATGAGGAGAAAGGGGGATTGAGAAGAACACAGGGAGGGTGGGTGGTGAGGAGAACACAGGGAGGGGAAGGTGAGGAGGACACAGGGAGGAGAGGGGGTAAGAAGAACACAGGAAGGGGGGAGTTGAGGAGAACACAGGGAGGGGGGAGGTGAGAAGAACACATGGAGGGTGGATGAGAAGAGCACAGGGAGGGTGGGTGAGTGTGAGAAGAGACCGCTAGGGGAGGGTGGGGGAGAGGAGAGACCACTAAGGGGGCAGGGGAGAGCTAGAAGGGACAGCTCTATAGGACAGGGGGCAAGACAGGGAGCTCTTTCACACTACGCACACACACACACAATGCATCCCTATACATACACAGAAACACACAATGCATCCCTACACACACAGAAACACAACATGCTTCCCTTACACACAGAGAAACACACAATGCATCCATTACACACACACAATGCAACCCTTACACACAAAGACAATGCATCCTTTGCACACATACACAGAAACACACAGTGCAAACCCTTACACACACACTGCTTTTCTTACATACACACAGAAACACAATGCATCACTAACACACACTCAATGCACACACTTACAAACACACACCTTGTATCCCTTATGCATACAAACACAGATTCACACAATGCATCCCTTACACACAACCAGAAACACACAATACATCCCTTATACACAAATACACACTGCTTCCACTACACACAAACACACTGCATCACCTGCACAAACTGGTATCCCTATACACTACATACCATAAGCACACATATTAGATCCTCTACAATAACACATAACACATCCCCTACACACTCCACTCCCTGTGAGCGAACTCATGGGTGGGTGGAACATATAAGTGGACTTATGAGTGGGCCTTGTGCGCATACTCATCGTCAGGCCCTGGGGCCCAGACCTTGAGGTGTGTAAGGGGCCCCCAAAAAATGGAGCTGCTTCCAATTCTCTCAGAACATTGAATTTTGTGATCACAGTTGCAAACAGCCTCCAGAGATCCTGTTCTACACCAGACCAGTGGAGCCAAACTGCAGCCCATCATCATCCTCATTTGGTTGTAAGTAGGCAATCTAGTATATTATTAGTGACACTAATCTATAATTTACCTCACATTAAAGGGACACTATATTTCCCAGAACGACTGGAGCTTAATGAAGTGGTTCTGGTGTCTATAGCCGGTCCCTGCAGGCTTTTTAATGTAAACACACACTGTGGGCAGCACTGGCGTTAGTTCGTATGGCAGCTCATATAGGTGGGGCATTGTGATGTCACATGGGGGGCGGGAAATACAGCTGTTCCCCATGCAGCCACAGGTGCCACTGTGCTGGGAGATTGTGATTACTCTTCACTTCCTCCCAGCTTACAGAGCAGCGCATGGGAGAGAGAGAGGAGGAGGCATGATTTAATCTTACAACAAATCCAGTAAGCAAATCTTTATAAATTTGAGGGGATCAGCTCTGTTTCCACAGTTTATTGGTGTTTACTCTGATGTCTGTATTAATATTGAGGGATTTCTAAGTAGTAACATCAGTGTGTGTCAGCAGGGCCAGCCGTTGGGGTGTGCACGCTGTGCGGTCACGCAGGGTGCCATCACAACAGAGGCGCCCGGCGGACAACACAGCTCACAAGTTGGGGACACCAGCCTATTCAATTTAAACGATTCGCTGGTGGTCCACTGGTGCGCACCAGCAGTAGGTGCAGTCAGATTATAGCCTCTCCCTCGTGGTTCCGGCGCTCAGTTAGTGAGTCAGAGCACACGCTCAGAGATTCTCAGCCTGCGCTTTGACAACATTGAAAGTCAGAGCCGTGAAGGAGCGGGTATGGCAAAGAGCTAGTGATTAGCATAACATCAATATCCATTATAAAACCAGGAAAAGGTGGGCACCATTGCACTGATTTGGTGGTGCAATGGGCCACTTGACTGATTTTGCCCCCAGGCCTAAGGCTGCCAGCCCTCCCCTGGTTGCCAACATACTCTGGTGCATCAGGGGATTTGTTCAGAATCATACATGAAGACTTCCAAGGTAAATAACCTTTTTTGATCATAAGCGTGTGTAGATGGGCCACAGACAGGCCTCTACCTCCTCTCCCTCCATGTCCCCCTTCCTTTTCTCTCTCTCTTCCCCCCTCCCACCTCACTCTGATCTTCACACAAGATATTGATTTACAACCATCTGGTGCCTATTTTCTAACACACCTGTGTCTTATCTGCACCATGTCGCTTTAACCCCTGTATCACAACTCAACTTTGAATTCTATGTGTCGTCAGAAATGCTTCAGACTTGAGAAAGGAGGTTCTCCCGAAAGCTTTTCATTAATAAAAATCTATTAGTCCAATAAAAAAGGTATTACAAGATACAAATTTTATCTTTTTTACATCTACATCACTGGACTCATACGGCTACAATCTCTACTTTAATACTTAAAAAGACACTATAGTTACCAGAACAACAACAGCTTAATGTAGTTGTTATGGTGAGTATAATAGCTCCCTTCAGGCATTTTCATGCAAACACTGCCTTTTCAGAGAAAAAGCAGTGCTTGCATTGCCCCTAGGGACACCTCCAAGTGGCCATTTGTCAGATGGTCACTGGAGGTGCTTCCTGGCTCAGTGCTGCACAGTAGGCAGCAGTTCTGTTCAGCATCTCCACGCTCTGCATGGGAACGCTGAATTTTTCTCATAGAGGTGCATTGATTGAAGCCATTTCTATGAGGAGGTGCTGATTGGCCAAAACAGGGCGTTTGGCCATGCTGATTTTAGCCCGTCCAAAGCTCTCCCATGGATTGGCTAAACATTGTCAATTTTTATGCCACCAAGGGGGCGGGGCAGCACAGTCGGACCCATGAAGAGTTGGAAATAAGGTGAGTTTTACATTTTTATAAGGGGGCAAGCCACCTAAATGGTGGGTTTAACACTATATGGTCAGGAATACATGTTTGTGTTCCTGACCCTATAGTGTTCCTTTAACCAGATAAGTTATGAATTGAAAAGAAGAAACCACAATAATCAATAAATAAAATATGTTTTATTATACAATGAAACTATATATATATATATATATTATATATATATATTTATATTTAAGATGGAAATAAAAAATATCATATACAATCAAAAATTTTGTATATACACACACATCTAAAAATATAATTCACAATTTAAAAAATTTACATTGTGCATTGAAAAGCTGTTCCCTTTCAATATATGTTTATTTTACATATACACAAGAGCCGTTATCTTTATAATAAATAAATATATATTTTGTTAAGTGCACTTTAGGAATGAAAATGTTGCTCAGAGTGCTTCGTTAATGAACAATACATCTCTTAGAAAAAAAATGAAACTAAGGCTATGCATTTATAGAAACATAGACTGTGACGGCAGATAAACTTGTACAATTTTGAAAATTAGGTCATGCAATTCAATAAGGCCAACAGACCTCATGACACATGGTGCCAGGATAAATACCAAGCATGTTTGATTTTGTGGTTAGTACTAGTACAATAGTTTTTTTTAAACATTCGTGACACCAATTACAAAGTGGCTGACAAAGCACATGACTAACTAGTACTACTAACCAGTAGAGAGGATAACAAGCCTAAAAGCATGGATGCAGCACACGCATAGAATGATATTGGGTATGATAAAGGACATTCAAAGATTTAGTTTTTAAATTATATAGTGGGAATTTTTGGTCATTAATAGTGAAGTCCTGAACGGTTCGCCACGAACGGTTCGCCGCGGACTCATCATTGAGTAAACTTTGACCCTATACCTCACAGTCAGCAGACACATTCCAGCCAATCAGCAGCAGACCCTCCCTTCCAGACCCTCCCACCTCCTGGACAGCTCACTTAAAATGCAGCTTCACAATGGATGTAAAATGGATGCTGTCCAGGAGATGGGAGGGTCTGGGAGGGAGGGTCTGCTGGTGATTGGCTGGAATGTGTCTGCTGACTGTGAGGTACAGGGTCAAAGTTTACTCAATGATGAGTCCGCAGGGAACCGTTCTTGGCGAAACGTTCGGCGAACCGTTCGGGACATCACTAGTCATTAAGCATAAAAACCAACATGGCTGGCAGACCATATGATATATAGGCTTCACAATGCAAATTGCAGAGCACACCATAACTTATCACCACATTGTTGTAAAGAATTTTTGATTTTGAAGTTTTTTACAAATGCACTGTAATATCGGTTAAGATTTCAATACAGTTGCCAGTCAAACCACATAACTAATTGACCTTTACAGGTGAAACGAGCATAAGAGCATGCACACAGCAAGTGCATAAAGCTAGCATACAACGTATTATACATTTTACATGATCGTCAAAGTAAAAAATGACCTTTGTGACCTTGTACCCCTATGTGACCTATGGCATGGTTATTGCATAATCACATTTTTTAACAATAAATGTTATAGTTCAGTAGTGAAATATATGCACCTTCATGCAATTGGCGTGAATATGTGTGCCAAATTTCACATTGTCCTAACAACTGGTTTCAGCTTAAAATGTTCTTGCATGAAAAGTTTCAAATACCATTTCTTGCATGACTATGTCACAACAACATAACCATGCACAGCAATATGTAAATCTGTAGCACAAATGGTTCTGGAAAAGCAGATGTTTTATGGGACCTATGACTATTTGGTTGCAGAGGATATAGAGCACCATAGGACTCTAAAAGAAAATAAAAACAAACAAAAAGGGGGCGTGCACGGGCACTTTTCGTTTAATTTACTGGGTCCCGAGGCCCTTGTCTCCGCCGGTGGCTGCCTTCTCTGGTCCCTGGCGGAATCATCGGGGATGGTCCTGGCGGGGTGGAGGATATCGGTTCGGACTCCGATGATCCAGACGATGGAGAAACACGACGCACAATTTCATCAATACTGGAAACTCTCATGTGCTCCATCGTCTGGCGCTGCTCTATGCTGACCCGGGACACCACACCATTTCGGTCGACAAGCTAAGACTCATGATGGCCCGGGTCTGCCTCCTTTTGGCCCGAACCATATCCTCCATCAGCTCCTCCATTCACCACATGGATCCTCCTGGGCCAGGTGATGACTCTGACTGGAGAGGTGGCAGTGGCTGGACAGGTGGCGGTGTGCTTGGTGGTTCTTGAGTAGTCACACTGTGGGCAGTCTCAAAGACAGACCCTGGACCCATTTCCTCCTCCAGGGAGTTGGCAATAGATTCTGAGGACAGCGTCGCCTCAATCACACTGTCTTCATGTGACGGTAGGACAGGTAACTGAAGCGAGCTGCCCTCTTCGTCTCTCCCAACAGACTGCATTGGACCTGAAATAGACGAGATAGGCAATGTTATTAATATGCAAACAAATTGATTTGTGGACATGTTGTAGACATTACTACATGTGGCTGTGTCACTACTATCTTTTTAATAATCTATAGTGTATTTTTTTTTAATTTAAAAAGAAAAGTGTTACTCTTGGAAATATTGAAACTTCTATCTAAGGCGGATTTATAGCAATGCTAATCATTGCTAATTGTGCAAATTTGTATTCCTAACGCTATAGAGCCCTAGTCACCGTTTATAAATTAACTATTTATTTGCTTACCTTAATCCAGCGCCCTGCTCCCTCGGCACTGGTGACCTCTCCATTGACGTCAGCTTCCGAGTGGAGCCGAAAGCGCATGTGCCGCCAGAAAAGTGCGACTTTTTTTTTTTTTTTTTACTCCATGTAAATCGTGGAAGCGGCCTCTAGTGGCTGTCAAGCAGACAACCCCTAGAGGCTGGATTAAGCCTGCAGTGTAAACATAGCAGTTTCTCTGAAACATGTTTTCAGCTGCAGGGTTAAGACTAGGGGGACCTGCACCCAGACCACTGCATTGAGCTGAAGTGGTCTGGGTGCCTACAGTGGTCATTTTAGGAGATAAAAATTGTATCTGGTTAAAAAGATACAGTAACTCTGCTGTATAATATCTATGTATGCACTTGTATGATATTTTCTGTATATAAAATGGCATATACAAAATTACTATTGGAATATTGATGCGCAAAATTACTATTGGAATGCTGATTTAGATTTTTAAACTTTACAATCTAAAAATGCTAGAGATATTTCCTTCAGAATAAGTAGCCTTAAGAGGCGGAGAGGGACATCAGCAGACTGAATAGTAGCGATTTTAACAGCACAACATTAAAGCATTTATAATTTTAATTTAAATCAGAATTGAACTGTGATCTTAGTACTACCTGAGAATGTATAATTGTCTGATAACTAGTGTTAGAGCTGATTGAGAGAGATTGTGAGTGTGTGTGTGTGTGTGAAGATAGATTCGGATTATGAACGACTTTAAAGTGTTTTATATGGTAAGGACTCATCATTGTGTGTAATGCATAGGTAATAATGGCGTGTCATGTTTAGATGCAGTTTCTACTTACGTAGACGAGAAATGGGGCCAGGTCGCCTTTCAGAGGGTGTCCCTTGTGGGATACGGAAGTCTGTTAAAGATGGATGAAAAGTGCACATAAGGTATCCAATAATTAAAATAAAAATAGGCAAATTTTTATTATTACATATTTAAGAATTAAAAAGTGCATTAACCCCTTAAGGACCAAACTTCTGGAATAAAAGGGAATCATGACATGTCACACATGTCATGTGTCCTTATGGGGTTAAAGGGATTCCCTATATTAGTTTTCCATATTAGTTTTCCTGGCACTGCAGGACTCTCTAGTGCCCCTTCCACCCCCCGTCCCAAGTTGCTGAAGGGGTTAAAACTGTGACTTACCAGAGTCCAGCGTCGATGTCCCTCGGCGCTGGTTCAGGTTCCGCCCATGCTCCTCCCCGCTAAAGTCAGCCGGTGGGGGAGACCTAATGCGCATGCGCGGCAATGGCCACACGCGCGCATTAGACCTCCCCATAGGAAAGCATGGGGAGTGAACCCTGCAATGTAAATATTGTGTTTATGAAAACTGCAATAATTACACTTGCAGGGTTAAGGGTAGTGGGAGTTGGTACCCAGACCACTCCAATGGGCAGAAGTGATCTGGGTGCCTGGAGTGTCCCTTTAAGGTTGGTGAATGGAAGATCTAGAAACATCTAAACACTCCTTCAGCAGCTTTCCAACTCTGTCACGTGACTGCAGTCGCTATTAAAAAAAAAAATTACATTTGCATTGATCCAATGTTTCCCAATGGGGAAAATTGATGCACACGCTTTGCATGCACATCAGGTGCCCAATGCTCCTCTTTGAGTACCGGGGCGGGCAGGGAGATGACCTTAGTAATAGGTGCTTTAGTGTTTCTTTAAGTGTTCTATACAGGACTTGTTATTGATCATGTGAAGATTTGCGGATGTTAAAATCGCTACTATTCAGTCTGCCTATGTCCCTCTCCGCCTCTTAAGGCTACTTATTCTGAAGGAAATGTCTCTAGCATTTTTAGATTGTAAAGTTTAAAAATCTAAATCAGCATTCCAATAGTAATTTTGCGCATCAATATTCCAATAGTAATTTTGTATATGCCATTTTAGGATTTCAGTAGATATTTGACCTTTTGTGAGTAAATCTTAGACTAATCTGGCTATTGAATTGTCTACTGGAGGTAAAGGGAGCCTTGTGAGTGAAGTGAAAAAGCAACTCTATCAGTTCTTTAAGCAAATTGTGCATGGATTGGCTGGATAAGCAAGAATGGCATTGTTTAACGAGTTAATCCAACCATCATGACAACTTCAGTGATTTGAAGTGGTCCATGGTATCTGGAGTTTGCATGTACAGAGTCTCGCTTCACAGCAGAACAGGTGCCCAGGTAGAGGGCCAGGGTTCTCTTGGCACGAGTTACGCTTTATGTATGAGTTTGTCCTCTTTTTTTTTTTCCTTCATTTTATAAAAAGTGCAGATTTTATTAGAAATTGTCACTTTATATAAATTAACTTGGTAACACTCAAGCAGACAACCGGTCAATTTACTTCTGGATTTGGTTAGCTCAGCTGAGCTAAACTCAATAGGCAGTCAATTGCCCAGAGCACCTGCCTTGCAAAGGCTTCTAATTCAGCTGCATTTGAAAGTCTGTGATTGGACAGCCACAGAAAGTCTGGGGGGGTTATAAGGGGAGTGCTTGCAAAGACAGCAGACAAGAGAACTGCCGGTTCTGCAAGCTGTTAGACATAACCCCAACGAAAAATGCATAATTAAATGCATGCATGTTTTCATTGGGGGTACATCTTCTAAACGGTGATTTGTATTTGTTGTTTTTTTTTTATTTGGGCAGTGGAGTGCCCCTTTAATGCTGTTCATCATTATTTGTGTTTGTGTACTCACCAGAACTTGGCTGAGATGTGCTTGGAGCTGATCCCACACCAGATGAGGTTGATGGACCTTGAAAAAAAAAAATAGAAAGCAAAAAGTAAGTTCACACTTGTAATAGTGCAGTATAGTGAGCTTCAAAACAACAATGTCATCATTATAATGTAATGATGAAATTCATTTTACTCACTGAGAGTCTGATTTGTAAGCTTTTAAGACCAAGTTGCATGCATTAATGAGGCCAAAACAAAATTCATAATAACAAATCAGATTTAACAGCTTTGAGAGAGAGAGGGAAAAAAAAAGTGGGGGATGAAAGAGAAATCTGTTTGGTAAACAATACTGTCAAACATGGACACAGTATCCAGGATGTGAAGTGTTTGGCACTCTTTTTGGGGGATCGTTCAGCACCCAGAGGGAGAGAAAAATATGGGAGGTCAAGCCAATATGCCAGTTTAAGGCCTTAAGAGAGACAGTCAATGTATTTCACAATATTACTTTACTAATTAATAATCTTTCTACAAGCCGTGGATTACTGCAGTGGACTTATTTCAAATGGCAAACATTTGACACTTTCCTGTATCTGGCATGTGTCTAATTGTTTTATTGTTCCCCTAACCAGGCAGTGGAGTGATCAGGGATGCTCTAACCAAACTGATTTTATCTGTTGGATCTCTGTAGAACTGGCTAATTTACTGCAGAGAATATTCTTTATACCCTGTGTCTTTCATGCCTCCCCCTTCCTTGTTTTCTCTCTCAAAGCTGTTAACTATGATTTGTTATTAGGAATTGTGTTTTGGTGGTATAATTTTAACTCAACTTATTTCCTGTTTTTCAACCCCTAACATGGTACTATTTTAACTATTTTACTCACCAGCTCGCTGCTGTACAGCTGGCTCTTCCGTATCCACAGCACCAAGACTGGGGACAGCCTCTGAAAGGAGCCCGTCTTTGAGACGAGTCTGCACTCATTGAATCCCTCAGCGGACTGCGACATCTTCTTTTTCACCGCCGCCTTGCAATCATAGTGCCTGTAAAAAACAGCATTAGTTATTAAGTACATAAGAAATTGACAAAAAGTTAACAATAACCTCTTATTAAAAATATGACGGCTTGCTTCCACTATCAGGTTAGCCTTCACACTGACTGGGGAGTATAGGATTAAATAATAATCTGGGTAGAATTTTTCAATAACATTTCTTTTTAAAAAGTCTAGGTTTTTAAAGGACCACTATAGGCACCCAGACCACTTCAGCTTGATGAAGTGGTCTGGGTGCTAGGTCCAGCTAGGTTTAACCCTTTTTTTTTTTTTATAAACATAGCAGTTTCAGAGAAACTGCTATGTTTATATTAGGGTTAATCCAGCCTCTAGTGGCTGTCTCATTGACAGCCGCTAGTCGCGCTTGCGTGCTTCTCACTGTGAAAATCTCAGTGAGAAGACGCCAGCGTCCATAGGAAAGCATTGAGAATGCTTTCCTATGGACTGGCTGAATGTGCGCGCGACTCTTGCCGCGCATGCGCATTCTGCCGGTGACGGAAGAAGAGGGAGGAGAGGAGGAGGAGAGCTTCCCGTCCGGCGCTGGAGAAAGAGGTAAGTTTAACCCCTTCCTCTCCATCCAGCCTGGCGGGAGGGGGACCCTGAGGGTGGGGGTACCCTCAGGGCACTATAGTGGTCCTTTAAAGACTGACATTAGAAGTTGCATTGAGAACTGAAACAAAGATACAAAGAGCATGTTTATTCTACATTAAACCTAGGCAGACATTAATTTAAATTTAACCAAAATAAAAAACTTGAGTTTTACATTTTTTTTTAAACACTCCTTGCACCATAACCATTACAGCATGGTTTGACTACCATCACTGGGGCAGATTTAGGGCACTCCTTGTACAATAACCAGGGTTTTGTTTTTAAACACAGTTGCATTATATCCACTGTGTGGCTGAATCTGGAGTTTCAAATCTTAGAAGAGCTCCTGTGTTGTCTTTGAGAGAGAGAGAGAGAGGGGGGGGGGGCATTACAAGAACATGCAACTCCTCCCTACCATTACCGAAGAGGTAAATGTAAAAAAAACACATATGAAAACTAGTGAAGCCACTTCAAAAAGGACACACAATATGTAAATAGTGCAGATATACATAACACACGTGGGGGGGGAACCAAAATGTGTGTTTGAAAGTGTAAACAAATATGTTGAGTGGAAGTCTTATAACAAAAAAATAAAAAGTTGTAACTGTGACAGAAAAGGGTTTTTAGAAGAGTCATAATTTGTGCTGTAGGTCAGATACTTTAAACTGATCTTTAGAGTAATTATGTGTCTGAACATCAACACTAGTGCTAGTGATTTAACCTAATCACGAGGTGCCATGAAAATATGCAAGAACAAAAAATAAAACCCCAAACATTACATTAAAGTGTCAATAAACAAACATTACATGTAAATGCACCAGTGTGATAAATAAGATCGCCCGTTAAGAAATTCTAATTTACACCCACACAACCACCACAACACTCAAACCAAGAAATCATTGACTGCAGTATTTCCTTGTCCGGAATGATAATGGAACAAAACAGATTCTCTTTGTGAAATGAGAACTACATACATGCATTTAAAATAAGGTGCCTGAATGTTAGTGTTGCTTCATCAACAAAAAAATAAAATAAAAATAATAATTACCATGGCAACATTTGTTCTACGTAGAAGTAGCTACATAGAATGGCTTCTGCTAGTGCATCAGTTTCAAAGGTTTATGTTCATGATAAAACCTTGAAAGAGCCTAGCATATGTAATCACGTATGTCTGAAGCTACTTTAGACATTTTCAAAAACAGTTCCATTTAAAAAAAAATTTAAAAAATTGTAGAATTAAAATGGTTTAGAGATTTGTAATTGTAGTGGTTACCAAGTATCCCCACACACACCATAAAAGCCCTAATACAGGGTTACAAAAAGATTGGCAAGTCTATTATTGATTTAGTGTAAGTTTCACAAACACTCCCCGATTTAAACCAAGTTATGTTGCATAGCCTGTGCATAGGACATACTGTGGGATTTTAAGTAGTCATTTTCTTGATTGATTACATACGTTTCTTCTTTTACAGAGTGTGGAAAGGAAATCTGAGCACTTGACTTTCTTAAATTCCATTTTTTTACGCCGCTTTGAATTCTTCCTATTGGGTGTAGAGGAAAACACTACTGTACCATCCACATGTTTGTGCAGCTTTTTAGGCAGCTTCTGACCAGCCAGAGGCTTGAAGGCATGTACAGTCCCACCATATGTTGGATATAGCTCCATGTAGCTCGGTTCCTTTTCCTTGAAAACATCTTCAGAATTCAGAAGCAACTTTTCAATACCACACTGTTCATCTGGTTCTCTTAAAGCCCAATCATTGACCCGACTTGATGTCATACTATTAGCAAGGCTTCTGGAAAGATGAAGGTCATAACTGTCCCAGATGATACTTTGCTTTGGTTCTACATATTCATGCTTATGGAATGTGCCATAGAGAGAGGAATCATGTTGTGTTTTATGGAATATTTGATGGCTGGTTATCAGTTTGAACACTGCAGTCACGGCAATTAATGGAATTCTTAAGACCATCTCTGGAAACTGATTTTTGGATGGATCTGGACCATGACATAGGTTTGTTGGAGTAAGGAGTAGGTTTAACAGTGTCCTCTTTTTCTTGATCGGTTGTCTTCATATGATGACATGGCATGGTTTTTGCCAAATTAAGTGGCAAGCTAAAAACAGAACTCTTTCTACTATTCGAAGAATATAGAGTATCATTGTTTAAGACAGGCTTTGGAGGCAGATTTAAACACTCATGTTGTAGATTTGTACAGGGGCGTACCTAGAGCATTTGGCACCCGAGGCGGATCCTATGCTTGGCACCCCCCCCCTCAAAAAAAAAAAAACCTGTAAAAAATGTTAAAGGTTTTCTTTCTTTTTTTTTTACAATTTGTAAACTTTGCAAAACCGCTGTCAGTCCCTCCTACAAAACCCTTGTCCTGCCCCGCCCCTCCTACAAAACCTCTGTCCTGCCCCTTCTACAAATCCTGTACTGCCCCGTCTACAAAACCCCCGAAACCCCCTTCCACAAATCCCCTGCTTATCCCCCCTTATAAAGACTCCTGTTCCAATACAAAACCCTCGACCCCTTCTACAAAATCCCTGCAGCCCCACACACACATTTACAGGCAGACAGTCACACACTCAGTTACAGACAGACAGTCACACACTCAGTTACAGGCAGCCAGTCACACACAGTCACAGGCAGACAGTCACACATACACATTTCCTCCGTGCGGCCAGTTTATCAGCTGTTTGCTTGTGTGAGCTGTACTGGCTGCACGTTACCCTAACTACCATGGGACACTGTGCGGCCACAGCTCACACAGCCCCCTCCAGCCAGGGCCGGTGCAAGGATTTTTGCCGCCCTAGGCAAAAGTAA
>OW240915.1:210550955-210580089 GCA_933207985.1 Pelobates cultripes | reverse complement strand
TGGATGGAAGGCGGGCAGTGACCGCGTGAAGCGGTCACGTGTCCCGCCTGAAACTAAGAGCGCGCCGCGAGTCTCGGGCGCGCTCTTAAAGAGAGAGTGGGAGCCTAATTGCCAAAAGGCTCCCATTGGCTCCTGTCATACCACACTCCCTATACAATTACCTATAGGGGGTGTGGAAGTGACAGGAGCCAATCACTTTCGTTTAAAAGCTATTTAAACTTACCTTTTTCCCTTAGCTCGTTGCCCTATCGTGGTTTCTGTTTCAGTTCCCTTAGCGCTTGTGGTGTTCAGTTGTGTTTTCTCGTATTGACTTTGGCTTCGTATTCTGACTTCGTTTTCGCTTTATCCTTATCTGTACTGTTTGCCGGCTTGCTGTTTTCCGTGTACCAGACCCCGGCTTGTCCTAGTTTCGCTGTCTCTCTGTGCCCTTGACCTCGGTTTGTTCCTGGCTCTGTCTTCTCTCATATACGTCGAGTCCGGCCATTCTAAGGTCCGGTAGACGTATCTCTCCTCTGTATTTGCCTCTGTTTAGCTGGATCCTGCGTGTAGGGGTATATTCTCGTTACAAGAATGGCTGGACTTAACGTACCAGAGAATAGTCAAAATACTAGCCGAGGTCAGGAACACAGAACGAGACACAGCGATAAGGAGAAGCCAATAGTCAAGGAAGTCAAAATGAAGCCAAAGTCAAAAACCATAAAAACACAATCAGGAACACACTTAAATAACCCTCTTGCAGATCCTATTGGCCGTACCTAGCCTTTGACCCCAAAACGTGCGTGTGCGTCTTTTGCGTTACGTCACACACACGTTGACGTTGTCTTTACCGTGAACAGGCGTGGGGCTATATTATAGCGTGGGTCTGCAGTAGCCGGCGTCCACCGACATGTCGCAAAAGCCAGGCATCATGGCAGAGGACCATCGAGTGGCACTCCTCTTAATCTTAGAAAGGCAATTATCTCCGTGTTTGCCACATGGAGATGAAGGATACGTGACACCGACACATACTCACTGATCAACACAAACACTCACTGACTAACAGACACATACACTCACATAGACACACACATTTACACACACAAATCATTTTATTTATTGCTGATTGCTCCCTACCTTTGGGAGCTGGTGGTGAGGCTTCTCCCTGGGGCCCAGTGGGGATCTTTCTCCCTCTCTCTCCCTTCCTGCTCCTCATTTGTGCAGATTAGTGATGCTGGGCCGGAATTATGCCATATTCCGACACCCGGCATCATTACAGAGGGCACGCGCAAGCAGTGAGGAGCAGTAAGAACAGACTGCGCTCGCTGCCACCAGCTTCCTGCTCCCTCTCCACCTGGCCTGGTAAATTTTAGCAGAGTAGGCACCTGCAATGTGGGGAGAGCATCACTGGGCCGCAAAGATATTCATTGTGGGCCGCATTTTGCCCATGGGCCACGAGTTTGACATACTTGATCTAAATGTTATAAAGAATTAAACATATTATTTAGAAGTCTTACATTTCACGAAGTAAACCACCAAATGGTGGTTATTCAAGGACGCTAACAGGTTTCCCTGTAAATTAAAACTCAAAAGATAAGAAAATTTTAAAAAATTGAGGTTCACAAAATGTAAATTTTGTAAGTGTTGTAACTGGTGGTCTAAATTTATGTCAGGCCTAATCTTGGGCCTATACATGTGGTTAGCATTTATGGTAACCTCTGTTAATAATCTGTCTTATATCACTGTCCATCACTACTTACTTTGTTTTAAGCACTTTCTGGGCCTAGCCAAGAGTACTTTAAAATTATGTTGGTCATAATTATGCCTGTTCACTTCCTACAGTGCCAGCTTTGCCCCCAAATAGCTTATTAGTGCCATATTTGTGCCCAGCTTCCCAGTGTCACCTCTGTCCCCATACAGCTTCCCATTGCCATCTTTGTCTCAAAATAGCTAATCAGTGCCATCTCTCTGTTCCAATATAACTAATTAGTGCCATCTTAGTCTCAAAATATCTTTGCCCCCATCTTATGAGTGCCATTTTTGAGCCCAAATCGCTGACCACTGTCATTGTTGTCCCACAATTGCTAATCAGTGACATTTCTTTTTCCAAACAGCTTACCAGTGCCATCTTGTTCTCAGAGAGCTTGTCAGCTGGTATTGTTTTTGTATGAACTGTATGTAAGCTGGGTGTATTTTGCCAAGAGTCAATTTATTTTTAATGCAGAAATGTATTTACAGATGTGTGTGAATTCAAATGAATATTTGTGTATAATATCAATGTGTATAGATGCAGTTATTGAATATTTGTATGAAATGTGTTAGTAAGTGTAAGAATGTATGTGTAAGGTGAGTGTCTGTGTGTGTGTATGTTTGTATGTATGTATGAGTGTCCTTCACTGGACGTTACTGTGCGCAGGCCCGGACTGGCCATCGGGCATACCGGGCAAATGCCCGGTGGGCCGCGATGGCCGTGGGGCCGAGGCCGGCAGGGAGATCACAGGATCTCCCCGGCCGGCCCCTGCAGGCCGGGGAGCCAGCCCTGCTGTGTGCCTCCATGGGCCGGTGGGGAGATCAAAGATCAAAATTGCCATGGAGCCAAAGTCTTTCACATAGTCTTTCGTTATACAAATGGGCTCCATGGCACAGCTATCTGGGATAAGTCTATTCGTGAAAATAAACTACCAATCGGACCGGCGTTCATATGCTGTAAAAATAGGAGAAGGGAGGTCAGCGACTTTCAGCGGTGTTCGTGAGAAACAGTGTCCGTTTTTAGTTCCATGAAATCATCGATGAACACCGCTGAGCATTCGTATGTCCAAGATGGCCGCCGCCTCGTGGTCGGCATACGAACGACGACCACCCAGTCGGCATTTGACAATTAAGAAGTGATTGTGGTTAACCACAACTATCTAATGAGGCCAAGAGGTTAACCAGCAGCACACTTCCGTGCTGGGTGACCGGCCGTTTGGTAAAACAGAAATAAGCGTGGGGACCATACGGACAAGGAAATAGCCGAAACAAACAGATGAATGAGGGAGCAATAAAAGTATTTCACAGGCAGTTAGTTCTGTCACATGGCTCCCTCCTTGTGGTACACTCTGGCAGACCCAGCTTTATCCTTTTCGGGTCAACTTGGGGATAACCGGAACTAGGAGACCGGAGTGATGTCTGTTTGTCGGGACAACCCATCAGCATTTCCATTTTGCGTACCGGGTCTATAACTGATAGTAAAATTGTACGGTTGCGGGGCTAGGCTCCATCGTTGCAACCTGCCATTGTCTCCTGAGACCCGGTTAAGCCAGACTAATGGGTGGTGGTCAGTCACAAGTGAAAATTCCTGTCCGTACAGGTAAGGGGTTAACTTTTTGACGGCCCAGACCAGGGCCAAGCACTCCTTCTGCACTGCCGCATATGGCGATGGCGCTATAGTCGGGGACAAAACGTCTACAGTACCCTGCAGTCCCCAAGAAGGCTAGTACCTGGGTCTTAGTGAGGGGTGTGGGCCAGTTAGCTACCGCTTCTACTTTGGCTGACTCTGGTCTCTGGCTCCCACATCCCACTCTGTGTCCCAGGTACTGTACCTCAGCCATGCCTAGATGGCACTTATCTGGTTTCAAGGTCAAGCCTGAGGCCTGAATCTTGTCCAGGACTACCCCTACATGCACCAAGTGCTCCTCCCAAGACCAACTGTAGATCGCGGTATGTACAAGCAAAATCCTGGAAACCATCGAGGAGCCTATCCACCATACGCTCGAAGGTAGCCGGAGCATTTTTCATCCCGAATGGCATGACCCTAAACTGGTACAGGCCAAACGGGGTGACAAATGCCGACTTGGGGATAGCATCCTCGGCCAGGGGAATCTACCAATAACCTTTACATAGGTCTATGGTAGTGAGATAGTGTCCCCTGGCTATGCGATCTAGCAGTTCATCTACCCTGGGCATCAGGTAGGCATCAGTGGTGGTCTTCTCGTTGAGTCGCCTGTAGTCCATGCAGAACCAGGTGGTCCCATGTTTCTTAGGAACCAGGACTATAGGCGAGGCCCAAAGGCTGTCAGAGGGCTCAATGACTCCTAACTGAGTCATCTCCTGTATCTCCTTCAGCATTCCTTCTCAGACTGCTTCAGGAATACGGTAAGGGGGCTGTCGCAGGGGTGTCTGTCCAGAGGTCTCTACCCTGTGCACAGCTAGGGTTGTATAGCCTCGTTCTTGGGAGAAAGTCGCCTGTTTCTCCCACAGAAGCCTCTTAGTCTGTCCCATATCGGTGTGGCTTAACCGGCCCCCTAGCTGTACAAGGCTAGTAAGGTCAGTCTGGGGGTCTCTCTCTAGTAAATCAGGGAGGGGTAAGCTTTCTGAGTCATCTGCAGCAGGGGCACACACTGCAGCGGCATCCTCCTGTCTTTCCTGGTACTCCTTCAGCATGTTCACATGAAAGGATCGCTGGATCCTTTCATCTGCACAGCTGGCAATGACATAAGTAGTATCACATACCTGGGCTACTACTTTGTACGGGCCCTGCCAAGATGCTTGCATCGTGTCAGTCTTCACCGGCTTGAGCACTAGGACCTTCTGTCCAACCTGGAAGACACGCTGTCGGGCACCCCAATCGTACCATCTCTTCTGTCTCCCCTGGGCCGCCTGGAGGTTCTCTCTTACCATCAGAGACAGTTGCGCCATGCGGTCCCTGAGTTCCAGAACATATGGCACTATGGGGGTCCCCTCCTGCTCTGTCTCTCCCTCCCAGTGTCCTCTAATGAGATCCAGAGGTCCGCAGACCCTTCTCCCATAAAGTAACTCGAAAGGAGAAATCCCAGTAGATTCCTGGGGTACCTCTCTGTATGCAAACAACAGATGAGGCAGGAATCTCTCCCAGTCTCTGCAGGCAGACCGTTAGTCTGGGGGTGGTAAGGTGAACTAAGCAGCGGTTTAATGCCGCACACCTCCCACAACTGCTGGGTGAGCACAGCGGTAAACTGGGTTCCCTGGTCGGAGAGGATCTCCTTAGGGAACCTGCCCCGGGTAAAAATCTTAACCAGGGCATCAGCTACTGTCCCTGCCTCTATGTTGGAAAGAGCTACTGCCTCTGGGTAACGGGTAGCATAGTCCACCATGGTGAGAATATATTCCTTTCCGGATGGACTAGCCCTGGCCAGTGGACCCACAATGTCAACGGCTATGCGGGAAAAGGGCTCCCCAATGATAGGCATAGACATAAGTCTAGCTTTAGGGTGTGTAGCGGAGATGCAATATTCCCCAGGTTATCTCCGCTTATAATCCAAGTGAGGCTCAGGAACAAGTAAATAGTAAATCCACAGGCAAGGTTTCCAGCAGGTAAAATAACAGCAATATCCCAACAGCAATCCCAATAACTGGACGACACACAGTTTCAGGAGCAGAACTGAAATCTTTAATCCACACTGTCCTTTTAAAGCATGCTCCCATGCAAGGGAGGGATTTACAGTCATAAGTACAGTAGCCAATCCTGTCCTGGTACACTCCCACACATCTCCTCCCCTCAGCCTGCATCATAATCCCCTTATCCAGTCTAGCAATTCCCCCCGTTTCTGGATGTACCCCTAAACGTAGGGGTACCCCTTTAAATCCTACACCCCCTGATAGCCCTGATCTGGGTGAACAACATATTCAAAAGTCACCCAGATCAGACCAGGGGTTCGGGAAATTTATGGAGGGAATAAAATGACCGACCGCACTGACTGAGACAGCCGAATGCGGTTCCATGCGAATGGGCCCTGCGGTCGGTCCTGGAATAAGGGAACAAACTGCACGAAAGCCTCTAGTTATAGAGGCTAGGGAGGGTTCGCCTGAATCCCCTCGTTCGGTTCTTTCTATCTACCGAACGAGGGACCGTTCGGTAGTTAAGAACCGAACGGACCGGGCTTGTGGAGGTTTCAGCGGTGTTCGCCTAGTCGAGTGTCCGATTTGAGTTCCAGACACTGGACGGCAAAACACCGCTGTTCGGGAGTTTTAAAATGGCCGCCGCCACGTGTTCGTTTGTCGAATGGCGGCCACCCCCGAGAACAAAGGACGGCTACTTCACTTGTCAATTACCCGTTCGCAACAATGTTGCAATGGGTAATTGAGGACACACTTCACACAGGGGAGGTCTGATTGTTCAGTAGTTTCATTCCCTTAGTTTATTCGAATGATTGTACCGAACAATCAGAGGAATACAATTCTTTTAAACACATATAAAACCAGCAGTTTACACGAATGCAGTTATTCAGAAGACATTTACAGGACAGCCCAGTGCCATCCGCTACACTGCTCCCCCTTGCCCACAAGCCGGCATACACAGTCTGATCCAACACGGATTGGCTTGGGGATGTCCGGGGACTCACGGATCATTTTTCCAGGTCAGTTTGTCTCGACAACCCGTCGGCATTCCCATTCTGTTTACCCGGGCGGTACTGAATATTAAAGTCAAAAGGCTGCAGTACCAAACTCCAGTGCAGCAGCCTGGCATTGTCCCCAGCCACCCGGTTTAGCCATACCAGTGGGTTGTGATCCGTGACTAATGAAAAGGGCTGTCCATATAGATACGGCTGCAGTTTCTTTAAGGCCCACACCACAGCCAGGCATTCCTTCTCGATGGCGGAGTAGCTTACTTCTCAGGGTAACAGCTTGCGACTGATGTAAGCCACGGGGTGTTCTCCGCCATCGGCCCCGACTTGGCTCAGTACTGCTCCCAATCCAAACATAGAAGCGTCTGTGTGAACAAGAAAACGTTTACTTGGATTGGGAGCTGCCAAGACAGGGGCATTTATCAGTGCATTTTTCAGATGTTGGAATGCCTGCTCACACTCCGGGGTCCAGGTCACCTGGCGGGGCAGATTCTTCCGGGTAAGGTCAGTGAGGGGCTTGGCTAGGGCACTATAGTTAGGGACGAATTTTCTGTAATACCCAGCGGTCCCTAGAAATGCTAAAACCTGGGTTTTAGGCCTAGGGGTGGGCCACTGGGCCACGGCCTCTACTTTGGCTGGTTCGGGCTTCTGTTTGCCGCACCCCACTCTATGTCCGAGGTACTGCACCTCGGCCATCCCTATGCTGCACTTGGCCGGTTTCAATGTCAAACCAGCTACCCTAATCCTGTCTAGTACCGCTCCTATATGGGCCAAGTGCTCCTGCCACGTATTACTAAAAATGGCAATATCGTCCAGGTAGGCACAGGTGTAGTCTTGGAACCCATCCAGGAGTCGGTCCACCATCCTCTGGAAAGTAGCTGGGGCGTTTTTCATCCCAAATGGCATGACCTTAAACTGGTACAAGCCAAATGGGGTGACAAAGGCCGACTTAGGGATGGCATCTGGGGCCAGGGGGATTTGCCAATACCCCTTACATAAGTCAATAGTAGTGAGGTATTGGCCCCTGGCCATCCTGTCCAGTAGCTCATCTATCCGTGGCATAGGGTATGCATCGGACACAGTCTTCTCGTTTAATCTCCTGTAGTCTACGCAAAAGCGGGTCGTACCGTCCTGCTTCGGTACGAGCACTACAGGAGAAGCCCAGGGACTATCTGAGGGCTCAATCACCCCCAGTTGGAGCATCTCATCGATCTCCTTGTGCATGTGTTCCCTCACCGCTTCCGGGATGCGGTAGGGGGTCTGGCGCATGGGTAGTTGCCCTGCGGTCTCTACCCGGTGAGTGGCCAGAGGGGTGTACCCAGGTACATTAGAGAACGTGTCTCGTTTCTCCTCCAACAGCTGCTGTACCTCGATATGCTCCTGTGGGCTCAGCCGGTCTCCCAGTGCAACCTCCCCTAAATCCCCAGACAGCTGCCCATCTCCCAGCAGATCTGGGAGTGGTAAGCTGTCAAACTCGTCAGAGTTGGGCGCACATATGGCGGTTACCTCCTCGGAGCGCTCCTGGTAGGGCTTCATCATGTTCACATGGAGCATGCGTCGCCCTCCCGTCCCTGTGCAGGGGCAGATTATATATGTGGTGTCACATCTCTGTTCCACCACCCTATAAGGTCCCTGCCAGGCGGCCTGTAGCTTGTCATGTCGGACAGGTTTTAAAATTAGCACTTTCTGCCCGACCTGAAAGCTACGGTCCCTGGCTCCCCGATCGTACCACGTGCACTGGCGTGTCTGCGCCGCCTGAAGGTTTTCCCTTACCGTCCTAGTCAATGCTTCCAGGCGGTCTCGGAAGGCCAACACATATGGTATGATGGGAGTGCCATCTGCGCTCCGATCTCCCTCCCAATGCTCTCTTATAAGATCTAATGGGCCTCTGACTCTCCTCCCAAATAGCAGTTCAAACGGGGAAAACCCTGTGGATTCCTGCGGCACCTCCCGGTAAGCGAACAGGAGATGCGGCAGGAATCGCTCCCAGTCCTTGTGGGTCTCTGCGAAGGTTCGGAGCATTTGTTTCAATGTGCCATTGAACCGTTCGCAGAGCCCATTAGTCTGGGGGTGGTAAGGGGCACTGATAATAGGCTTAATGCCACAGATCCTCCAGAGGTGTTGGGTGAATTCTGCGGTAAATTGGGTACCCTGATCCGAGATAATCTCCCTGGGTAATCCCATCCAGGGGAATATCTGCATGAGGGCATCTGCGACCGTTTCAGCGTGGATGTTGGTCAGAGCCACTGCCTCTGGATATCTAGTGGCATAATCTACTACCGTTAAAATGTACCTTTTGCCTGACGGGCTAGCTTTCTTGAGGGGGCCTATCAAATCTACCGCTATTCGGCTAAAAGGTTCCTCAATTATGGGCAGGGGGTGTAGTTTCGCCTTCCTCCGGTCTCCCCTTTTCCCTACCCTTTGGCAGGTATCGCAGGTGGTGCAATACCTGCGTACCTCCTGGCTGATCCCTGGCCAGAAGAAACTTTGGGTCGGTCGGTACCTAGTGCGACTGACTCCTAGATGTCCGGATAGCGGAATATCATGCGCTATCCGGAGTAGCTCTGCTCGGTACCGCTGCGGCACCACTAGCTGCCTCATCACTATGGGGTCTGACTCAGCAATCTGCTTGTCTGTCTCCCTGTACAAAAGCTGCTTGTCCCAGACAAATCTCTCTCCCTCCCCGCCGGGTGGATCAGTGACAACCTTGTCCCTATATACTTGCAGCGTAGGGTCGGTTACTACTTCAGCTGCAAATTCATTGGGTGGGGCCCAGGGGACACATTCTAAGGAAGGGTCTCTTACCTGAACCTCCGGGAGTGTGTTGTAGTCCTGGGTGCGGGCCTGTTGTCGAGTGACCACAGGGTGAGCTTCTCCTGTGGTGGGTGTCTGGGGCTGAAAAGCAGACGTGAGCCTACCCAGATCGTTCCCCAATAAAACCTCCGCCGGTAACTGCGGCATCAACCCCACCTCCACATGTCCTGACCCCGCTCCCCAATGCAAATGCACCCTTGCTGTAGGTAGCCGGTACACTGCTCCCCTGGCTACCCTAACAGCCACAGTCCTACTTAGTTTAGCTTGATCCGAAACCAGGTGACTCTTTACCAGGGTGATGGTAGCCCCTGAGTCGCGTGGACCTTGGACCGCTTTACCCTCCAGGTATACGGTCTGCCTGTGATGCTGTCGGTTGTCAGCATTGGCCTGGACTGGATCCGCCTCGTGCAGTACTTCCCACTGTTCCACAGTTGTAATGGGAACAGCTGAACCATATGGTGTGGCCACTATATCCTAGTAGTGGTGGGCTGCGGCTGCTCTTGGTGGTGGTGGTGAGCTGGGTCGGATCCAGGTGGAACGATCCCGCAGCTGGGGGCATTCCCTTTTATAATGTCCCCATTTCTGGCAGTGGTGACAGGGGCCAGAAGTGGGCTGGCGGAAACGTGGCTGTGCAGCGGGCGGTGGTGGTGGTGGCAGGGGTCTCGGTGGAGCTGGGGTGTAGCTGGTTCCTCCAAAGGTTTTAAAAGTGGCTTTTGGAGCTGCAGGTTTTTGCTGCCTGCGTGCATCCAGGTACTCATCTGCCTTCCTAGCAGCTTCGGTGAGGGAGGTAGGGTTTCTGTCTCTTACCCACTCCTGTACATCGCTGGTTACTCCCTCATAGAATTGCTCCATCAACATCATTTGTATTACATCCTCCATGGACCGTGCCTTGCTCGCTTGCACCCACCCAAGTGCTGCCCTTTGTAATCTGCATGCCCACTCTGCGTGTGAGTCTTTCTGCACTTTCTTTAAATCCCTGAATCTCCACCGGTATGCTTCCGGTGTTATAGCATACCTGGCCAGTATAATTTTCTTTACTTTGCTGTAGTTCCGTATTTCCTCATTGGGTACAGTACGATATGCCTCGGCTGCCCTCCCAGTTAACCTTCCTGCCAAAATAGGTACCCAGTGCTCTGCGCTGATTCTATGCAGTGCACACAGTCTTTCAAAATCTTGCAGGAAAGCGTCTATATCTTCCTCTGCCTCCACATACGTTTTAAAAGCCTGGTATGGTATCTTAGGCTTACCTTCTTGTGGCATATTTACTGCAGAGCTGCATTCTGGGGCTGCTGTTTGTTTTCTCAATATAAATTCCTGGACTTCTGTCATAGTCTTTGAAATAATTTCTGTTGTAGGGTGTTCCCCATAGAAAGACAGCCGAAATTGTAGCTGCCTCTGGAACTCCATCTGTTCCGGTGTTTCTCCCGAATCCCCCTGTTCGGGAACCGAATCGCCATCCATTCGGTACTCCGCCATAAGTTCAGTAATGAGTACCGCTTTCTTCTTGTTGCTGGCTTGTATACCCCTTGCCTCCAGGAGGTCTTTTAGCGTGGAGCGTTTTAGTGTGGCAAAATCAATCTCCATCCGTACTCCATTTATGCTTGTTCCTCTGTGAGTCTGGATCCTAGCGCTGCCAACCAATGTAGCGGAGATGCAATATTCCCCAGGTTATCTCCGCTTATAATCCAATATCCCAACAGCAATCCCAATAACTGGACGACACACAGTTTCAGGAGCAGAACTGAAATCTTTAATCCACACTGTCCTTTTAAAGCATGCTCCCATGCAAGGGAGGGATATACAATCATTAGTACAGTAGCCAATCCTGTCCTGGTACACTCCCACACATCTCCTCCCCTCAGACTGCATCATAATCCCCTTATCCAGTCTAGCAATTCCCCCCGTTTCTGGATGTACCCCTAAACGTAGGGGTACCCCTTTAAATCCTACACCCCCTGATAGCCCTGATCTGGGTGAACAACATATCCAAAAATCACCCAGATCAGACCAGGGGTTCGGGAAATTTATGGAGGGAATAAAATGACCGACCGCACTGACTGAGACAGCCGAATGTGGTTCCATGCGAATGGGCCCTGCGGTCGGTCCTGGAATAAGGGAACAAACTGCACGAAAGCCTCTAGCTATAGAGGCTAGGGAGGGTTCGCCTGAATCCCCTCGTTCGGTTCTTTCTATCTACCGAA
Organism: Pelobates cultripes; assembly: GCA_933207985.1. NCBI lineage: Eukaryota > Metazoa > Chordata > Amphibia > Anura > Pelobatidae > Pelobates > Pelobates cultripes. The sequence continues at coordinate 210,568,736 of OW240915.1, read as the reverse complement.
CGAGGGGCCGTTCGGTAGTTAGGAACCGAACGGACCGGGCTTGTGGAGGTTTCAGCGGTGTTCGCCTAGTCGAGTGTCCGATTTGAGTTCCAGACACTCGACGGCAAAACACCGCTGTTCGGGAGTTTTAAAATGGCCGCTGCCACGTGTTCGTTTGTCGAATGGCGGCCACCCCCGAGAACAAAGGACGGCTACTTAACTTGTCAATTACCCGTTCGCAACAATGTTGCAACGGGTAATTGAGGACACACTTTACACAGGGGAGGTCTGATTGTTCGGTAGTTTCATTCCCTTAGTTTATTCGAATGATTCTACCGAACAATCAGAGGAATACAATTCTTTTAAACACATATAAAACCAGCAGTTTACACAAATGCAGTTATTCACAAGACATTTGCAGGACAGCCCAGTGCCATCCGCTACAGGGTGGTCCCCCCGCTTTCCTACCCGTTAACATGTGTCACACGTCCTACAGTATTGTCGCACAGCCTGATTAAAATTGGGCCAAAAGAAGTTCTGCGTAATCCTATGTGCTGTGCGACGGGACCCTAATGGCACATCATGTCCAATTTGCAGAATCTCCAGCCGGTATTTCTGGGGCACAACCAGCTGTCATTTCTGCGAAGGGGCTTTATTTTTCTGGGATATAGTCTATCCCCCACCCACTCATAGCACTCCCTGTCTACCTCTTCTTCCCTGGAGTCTGCTTTAGCCCTATACTTGCATAAAGTCGGGTCTGCCCCGGTTTCCTTTCCAAATGCCTCTGGGGTATCCCAACCTAAGGGGGCCTGGTCCACAGTACATGTCGGGGGAGATAGTCTTACCTGGGTCAGAAGCAGGTGGGTCGGCTCCGGCAGCACGGATCTGGGCACGGGTGGTCACAAGGTGGGCTTTAGCTGGGCCCGTCGGGGCATAAGCGGACACAAGGGGGGCCAAATCATTCCCCAATAAGACATCTGCAAGTAAGTCTTTCATAACCCCCACATTAACGTGTCTGAAGCCCACCCCCCAGTCTAGGTGGACCCGGGCCACAGGTAGCCTAAAAATGGTGCCTCCAGCTACCCGTACGGCCACGATGTCCCCGGTATGCTGACTCTCGGGGACAAAGTTCTTCTGTAACAGAGTCATGGTAGCATCAGTGTCTCTCAATCCAGTGGCTACTTTGCCATTCACTCGGACCGTCTACGGATGCTGTTGCCAGTTGTCCCAGCTAGCTGCTTGTAACAGATCAGCCTCATGCAGGATACCCCAGCACTCCTCTTCCTCGACACAATGGGCAGCCGGCACTGCTGGGCATGGGTTCCCCCATTCTGGTCTCCTGCAAGACAGGGACTGCCGAGCCGGATTCAGGGGACACTCCGCTTTGCAATGGCCAATCTAGTTACAGCCATGGCATCTCAAAGGCTGTGAGTACTGGTGGGCATTGAACCTCGGTGGTTGTGGGTTTGTTGGAGGGGGTGCTGCAGGTCGGTATACCGGTGCTGGTGGTGCAGCCGCTGGTCTGTACTCGGTGCGAGGGGCAGCTTTGGTCACTTGGTTGTCCAGCATGCGGGCGTCCGAGTACTCGTCGGCTAAGTGAGCTGCTTCAGGTAGCGTAAGCAGCTTTCTGTCGCGGACCCATTCCCTGACCCCTGCAGTCAGCCTCTCATAGAAATGTTCCAACAGGAACAGTTGCAGCACCTCCTCTCTGGACATGGGTGTCCGCAGGGGGGGGGGGCAAGGGAGGGCACTTGCCCCCCCCTGGATTTTTCAGCTTGTTCTGATATTTTTCGTGTGAAATTTAAAATGAACTGCAATACCGTGTACTGTGTATGGAGAGAGACTGGGATAGGAAGCTACATCTTATCCCTGCATCTCTCTGCTGATTGAAACCGCAAGGGAACAACACATGCAGCCAGAGACAGCCTACAGATCAGGGGAGTGAGGGATGGGGGGAGGGTTTGAGATAGCCTATAGATTTTTTTGGTGGGGCAGCAGCCTATAGATTAGGGAGTAAGGGGGGGCATCCTATAGATTAGGGGAGTAAGGGGGGGCAGCAGCCTATAGATTAGGGAGTGAGGGGCACTCCATAGGATTAGGGGGAGTAAAGGGGCAGCAGCTCATAGGATTAGGGAGTGAGGTGGGGCATCCTATAGATTAGGGAGTGAAGGGGGGGGCAGCTCATAGATTAGGGGAATGGGGGGACAGCAGCCTGGCAGATTAGGAGTGGGGGTGGGGACAGCAGCCTATGGGATTAGGGAGTGAGGGGCATCCTATGGGGACTAGGGGAGTAGCCTGTGGATTAGGGAGTGAGGTGGGGCATCCTATGATTAGGGAGTGGGGGGCAGTCTATAGATTAGGGAGTGGGGGTGGGGACAGCAGAGATTAGCAGAGTGAGGGGGGGGGCATCCCATAGGATTAGAGTGGGGGCAAGCCCATAGGATTAGGGGAGGGGGGCAGCAGCCTATAGATTAGGGAGTGGGGGGGCAGCAGCCTATAGATTAGGGAGTTAGGGGTGCATCCTATAGATTAGGGGAGTAAGGGGGGGCAGCAGCCTATAGATTAGGGAGTGAGGCCGGGGGGCAGCAGCCTATAGATTAGGAGAGTGAGGGGGGGCATCCTATAGATTAGGGGAGTGAGGCTGGGGGGCAGCAGCCTGTAGATTAGGGGAGTGAGGCAATGGGGGGGGCAGCCTATAGATTAGGGCAGCCAGGCAGCCCATAGATTGGGGAGTGAGGCTGTAAAGGCAGCCTATGCAAATTGGAGGGAGTGAGGCTGGGCAAGGCCTATAGGATTAGGAGAGTGAGGGGGGCATCCTATAGATTAGGGGAGTGAGGCAGGGGGGGGGCAACAGCCTATAGATTAGGGGAGTGAGGCATGGGGGGGGCAGCCTATAGATTAGGGAAGTGAGCATAGGCGAGCGCAGCCTTTTGCATTAGGGTGTGCACCCTAAAGCACAAACACACGCCACGTGTATATGTATGTGTGTATATATATATATATATATATATATATATATATACACACACACACACACTGCTGTGTGTGTGTGTGAGGGTGCTGTTTGTGTGCTGTGTGTGAGGGAACTGGTAGTGTGTTGTGTGTGTGTGTGTGCGAGGGTGTTTGTGTGTGTGTTTGTTCGGGTCCTGTTAGTGTGCTGATTGTGTGCTGTGTGTGGGTGTTGTGTGTTTGTCAGGGTGCTGTTTGTGTGTGAGTGTGCTGTTTGTGTGTGGGTGCTGTGTGGGTGCTGTGTGTGCGAGGGTGAAGTATGTGTGTGGGTGCTGTTTGTGCGCTGTGTGTGCTGTGTGTAGGTACTGTGTGTGTGTGCTGTATGTTTGGGTGGAGGTGGGGGCAGATTAGTTAATATCCCAGTCCTGCTGCCTTCCCTGGTGGTTCAGTGTAGAGTGAACTCTAGCCCGGGTTCTCTGCTGCCTCCCTCCATGCTGCTGTGGACCGGTGAGGCAGAACTTTGATCTCCCCACCGGCCCATGGAGGCTTAGACCAGAGCCGCCGCTCGGATAGCGTCGGCTCTGCATGAGCCGACTGGGGAGATCCAGAGATCTCCCCTGCCGGTCTCAATCCATTGGCGTGCCGCGAGGATTAGGGTGTGCCCAGGCACACCCGACATACCCCGTGCACACGCCTATGGAAGTGAGGGATGGGGGAGACAGCAAGGAGCAAGAAGGTAAAGTAAGAAAAGGAGAAGGAACATAAATGAGCAGGAAGGGACATCAAGGAGCAGAAAGGGGCAGCAAGGAGCTGGAAGAGACAGCAAGGAGCACAAAAGGTAAACTAGGAGAAGGAGAACAAAGGAACAGAAATGAACAGGAAGGGTCAGCAAGGACCTGGAAGGTAAAGCAGGACAAAGGTAAAGTAGAAGGAGTAGAAAGGGTCAGAAATGAGCTGGAAGGGGCAGAAGGAGCACAAAGGTAAAATAGGAGAATGAGCAGGAAGGGCCTGCAAGGAGCAGGAAGGAGCACAAAGGTAAAGGAGCTGAAAGAATCAGAAGGAGCACAAAGGTAAAGTAGAAAAGGGAGCAGAAAGGGTCTGCAAGGAGCAGAAAGGGATCAGAATGAGAAAGGAGCAGAAGGGCGCTAAATAAGCAGAAAGTAGCAGAAAGGTAAAAGAGCAGAAGGGGCCAAGGATAGAAAACAGTGTCAGAAGAAAAAAAAAGACTGTCAAATGAAGGAGAGGAAAAGGAGATTGGAGCAGGAAGGACAAATGAAGTGAACCCTCCACTTTATTCTGGACACCATATCATAAGGCTTTGGTACCTGGGCCAGGCAGGGAAACGCTGGACCTTCTCATCTCCAAAGGTAAAAAAATATCAGTATTAATGTGTTCACTTTTATTTACTGAGTGTCAGGAAGCACAGAGTGCCGTTGGGTAGGGGTGTTGCTGATTGGCTAGAGCGGTCAGCTGGCACTCTAAGCCAATCAGTAGCTCCCCATTCATAAAAAAGTAAAAATATTTTATGAACCGGGAACTAGCGATTGGCTTAGAGCGTCAACTGTCCACTCTAGCCAATCAGCGGCACCCATGCCTGACATCAATCTGCACTTCCTGACACTCTGTTTCAGAAGCCAAATACCACTGAGCGACCTGGAGCTGGAGGAAGCCTTTGGGGTTAAACCATTTGAGAGCGATTTAACCCCTTAAAGGAAAGCGAGCACCCAGGGGCTTCCTGGCATCATAGCATTTTCATTTAGGTGAAGTTGTTATGGTGGCCAGAATGGTCCTTTAATTTACTTAAAGGAACACTATAGTGTCAGGAATACAAACATATATTCCTGACACCATAGTTGTGAAAACGCTATTCACGCTGGCTTTATGTGATAATGGCTATGCCCCTTCCATTTCATGGCACTGTCAAAAAGGTACCAAGCATGGATGTCATCATAGGCGTGCGCAGCCTATTGCATTAGGGTGTGCACCCTAAAGCACAAGCACACGCCGCATATATATATGTATGTATGTATATATATATATATATGTGTGTATATATTGTCAGAGTATTTATATCGGCAGACATTTTGTGCTATGATAGAAACTAAAAGTGTATATTCTGAGTCACTCTGAACAGACCAGACTCCATTTTGTTATTTTAAGTTAACAGAAAGACACTATATTTCTATCTGTAAGCTAACCACTTTCCCAGAGCTGAGGAATGCATAGTATATACAAGCCAAGTGATAAGGAAGGGGGTTGGACAGACTGTCTAATGCTAAGAAGAATATAATCAAATCTAAACCCAGACAATTGTGACAGAGAAGATTAAATAATTTAATATTTAACTGTCTATATATATAAGGTACCATTGTATGGAAAAGGGTAAACTTAGTTCATGATCTGTCATATCAGAAATTATAGCAGATTTGCAGACACATAGTCTGGACAAAATTTAAGAACCCCTTTGATCTTTGAAGGATACGTAAGTTATAGCCACTATCTAGATAGGCCAAAATGACGTCAAAATAGCCACCAGGAAAAGTTAACTCTTTCCTGGATAGGTATGTTTAGTGGGACAAGACTGCCCTCTATAGACCAAATACCTAATTTGCGATCTAGAAGATAACCACACCTCTAGTGCTTCTATTGGGTTATCAACTGATGACGTATAGAGAGTCTGGCCCTTTAAAAGTTAAGACAAAGGGAAGATAAAGATATACGAGATACGAAGGAGGCAGATGCAAGATATGCAAAGGAGAGAAAAGAGAGGAATTGGAAGTTTGGGGACTCCAACCTCCATGCAGAGACACATCCAAATAAATTCCTGAGACTACCAATCGGATGAAATATCTACTCAACTGGTAATTATACTGGTTTCATTTAATTAATTAAATTAATTAGATTATATTAATAGCATTATATATGACTGGATAAAGCACGGTCAGATTTCCATATTAAGAAATCTTAGTTAACTAAGAATATATAGTTATAAACATTCCATTCTGCAGGTGGAATTAAGAATAATTATATATTGATGTGATATTATCACGTGTTAGCATACCGCTGTTTTTATCCAGGTGTATTGATTTGCTCTAAATTAAGATAGATATCTTTTAGACAAATTAAAAACCTGCTTATATAATATGTAGATTCTCTTATTGGATGGTTTAAGAAAATGAATTTAAACTGGTTTAAATGTTATTTTATTTAAAAATTACATAAGAATAGATCTTAACTACCTAGGAGATCTAGCCAGCATTGAAAGGGTTATTCTAACTGTCTGCTAAACTTTACGACCTTACGCTGCACTCTGAGGAATTCTGTTCTCTGTGTGAAAAGTTTCACTTTCAGCCTGTGTTAAGGATACCTCATAAATCGTAGAAGTCTTGACAGATAATGAGTTAATAGCCATTGAAACGTAATACCCATTTCTTTGTATTGCATATAATTTTATACTGGATATTCATTGATTATTGTTATGCATGTTACATAATATTATTTGTTAATTATTGGTTATCATAAATAAAATCTATTTTTATATATTGTGATTATTTATATGAAATACTTTTCACTTAACACGATAAACGTTCTTTGGGATCTGAGAATTGAATTAGTGGGCAATTCTCACTGTTACTATTATTATCCCATAAATATCCCCACATATTGGAGGCACGGTGCTGAGATCGTTTAAGTTGAAATTATATTTCATATATAATAATATTGGTGTAATTCATGCAATTTAATCTTGATATAGAAAAGAGTTTTGTATTGAGATTAAATCACTGTATAGAAATATGGCTGAATCTAGTGCTTCATCTCAATCAGAGAATGGGAAGAAGTTAGCGGAAATGCAAGGTTTTCCCTTAAGCATCATATATCAGTATCTAAAAATTAAAGTTGATTATCCAGAGTGGATACTCCAAATAAAAAAACAGGTTGATGATTCGATTCATGATAGATCGGTTGATTCACCTATGGTTAAATATCTTAGCCATATAGATGAAGAGTCTACAATGCGATCTGTTACCAACTCATGCCCGTTTTTCATATTGGGTTATTCTATTATGTTAAAAAAGCATAATGAGATAGAACGTAAATTGGACGAGTGTCAGAAAGACCTGGTGCTCGAACAAGGAAGGTTCAAAACTTTGTCTGATGAAAATAATCTCATTCAGGTTCTAAACTCTGACCTTTTGAATAAACTGGAAAGAATGAACAAAATGGTGGATGATTATGATCAACAGATAAAACAGATACAGATGCAGCTAGATGAATATCAAAAGGGAAGTGAAGGATTACTGGGAGAAGACCCAAGTGATTCTTTTCAATTTCCTGATATTCACACACCAGACCAGGTTTTCATAAAACAGTCTCTAAGAAAAGATGTGAGTAATTCTGAGAAAACACCTGTAGATTCTTGGCAATCTTGGGCAGAACAGTTTAAAAAGACTGTCCTGGCCAAGCTTGACAGAAGGAATCAGATTCAAGGTGATAGGAATGAAAACAGACATGGTTCTGTACACTGGCAGGATTCTGATGCAGATCAGAATTGTGACAGTGAACAAGAAGCTCAGAGTGATGGGAGTGAAAGTGATTGCACTGTCCACTCTGAAGGCCATGTAACTGATATGCCATCTGCACTGTTGTACGGGTCTAATTCCTTTTCAGCAAACAGATCACATAGACGTTTACCCAAACACAGAAACAGAGGTCGTAAATCAACGATGCCTGTTTATGAAACACCAAAGGTCATCAAATTCCTTAGAGAGACTGTCCCACAATTTTCTAGAGGTTCAGGAAACATATCTGAACATCTGGAAAATTATGATAGAGCAATGAATTCATTGGGCATGTATGATGACATTCATAAGAAATGGTTCATTACATGGACCTTTGATTCAATGTGTCGTGTTTATCTAGAAAGTCTTCAAGCTATACAGTTAATGTCCTAGTCCAAGATGAAATATGAAATAATCATGGAATATGGTAAGTATAAAACTATTGCCTCTGCAAAGAGGGCGCTTTATAATTTAAAGTGCCGTCCAGATCAAAGCCCCAGAGAATTTTTAATAATTCTTAAAAATGCATACTCCGTGGCCCAAAGGAAACCCAGGTATGAAAGCACAGACTTCAAAGATCTGTATTTTCATGCCATGCCGGTAAACATACAAATGAATCTCGCAAGAGATTACGATTGTAAGTTACCATTAGAATGGCTAGTCAGTCAGTGCATGAAATTGTATACTATACACCATGCACATGACGAAAATCAGCCAAAGGTTAAGAAACCTGGTGATAAAATGGTGTCAGAGACAAAAATTCAGTTAGGTTTAGAAACCCAACAGAAAAAGAGGACCTATTCCGAGGTTTTGAAAACTCCAAAACCTCAGAAACAGGAAAATGCCAGAAGCAATTCTGCAAATTCCTCTAATAACTCTGAAAAATCCAATGCCAATGGGAATAAACGCCCCTGGGTTAATAAGAACCAAGGCAATTCCCAATGGAGAAGGAATCCTCAGGGAAATAGGAGATATGGAAACAGAAATAACCAATCTGCTTCCAGTAACTCCCAACAGTCTCAGCCATCCCAACCAAATTCTAATGGGCAAAGACAAAACGGCAATGGGGGAAATAATTTGCGTCGTCAGGTTGGTCAATTGACAGACCAGATGGGCAAATTAATGGAGGGAATGACAAAGATTAACCAAGTCTTTGCCACAAATCCTTTTTTAGGGATAGCTCCAATTGCAGAACTACCTGTGCAACCGCAGCAACAACAACAGGCGCCGCAGCAATAATAGCCACTGTGACTAAACAGGCTAGGTATTCAGTAGATGTAATACCTAACCCTGTTTCCTTTCCAGGTACTAACAGTCAAATAAATAATAGTTGTGTTAGAAAACCTATTGCCTATACCGTCACTTCACTTCCAGGTGAAGGAGGCGCAACGTGTTCCTCTGTTTTTTCATTTCAGCCAAAGGCTAAAGTAGCCCCAGCAGCCACTAGTTTCCAGGATCCAGACCTGAAAGGGTTAACTGATGAGATGCCGACCACTAATTCCCGCTTGATAGTTCAAGATGTTCCTAAAAAGGATGGGCCTGTGGGTAAGACTGAGCATTCCTCAGTACAGGTAGAAACTACTGCTGTGACCGGTAATGTATGGAAAACAAGTAATATGTTGACACATTCTAAATTCTTATGTGAATTAGAAGAACATGAAGGAAGGTATTACATGTCTGTAGAAATACAGGATTCGCTACCCCAGCCTTTTAAAGGGTTAATAGATACTGGTTCACAAGCCACTATCTTATCCAATACCTACTTCCAGCAGGTAATGGACTTAGCAACGGATAAGCCGAAGCTAAGAGGTTTCCCCAATGCTCTGTTGAGTGTAGGAGGAAATGCCCTTCATGTTATTGGCAATACCTGGTTAAAGTTTAAAATAGGTAACAAAACCTTTAGACACCCGGTGATAGTGGTAGATCTCCCCTATGACCGACTGATTCTGGGTATAGACATACTCAGAAGACTTAACACAATTATTGACTGTGTAAATGGAATTGTATGGTCACAAGCTAAGGTTCCCATAACCTATGAGAAATCACATGTACAATCTGATCGTAACTGCCATGTGATAGAAGAAAGACCTGACTCGATAGAGGTACATTTTAGGAATAGTCAGTCACCTGACGTGACTATCCTGCAGGTGAATGATGCAATCGCACCTGTAGATGAGCATTCCATAAGAATTGCTCCAGAGAGGATCCAGAATGTCTCTCTGGAAGGTGATGTTTTAACCATTTCTCTCCACAGGGACTATGTTGAATCTGTAGATCTGGCAGGTCATGCTCAATTCCTTGCCAGAATTGAAAGGGTTAATAACAACTTATTCTTTCCTATTCAAATACATGACTTAGGAAGAAGTAGGAATGCAAAGCTGGACTTACAGAGTGAGAACAGCTATATTAGCAGAAGTCTGTTAAAGCAGATCGCTAATCCTAAAATGATCAGGTATGCTTCCCCACATGACAGGTGGATCCAGAACCTGGATGGCGAATCAGAGAGTCACAATGTGATAGCAAAATGTTTACTATCTATTTCCATCGGAAATAAGACAGTCAAACATTTATTCCTAGTGATAGACGAACCTCGCTATCAGGTTTACGTTGGCAATGATGTCATACATCGCTTTGCCATACACCTTGACCTGATTAATTCCAACTTGTGGACAAGGTTAAAAGGTAATCCTTGTGGATACCTACACGAGGAAAACGCCCTGAAATCAGGACAAATACTCCCATATGCGGTAAGTATCCAAGTTCCTGATGACATAACCATCCCACAGGGGACAAGTAATTTTCTTTTACCCCTACAGGTCAAGGAGGGTCAGAGATTGGAAAACTCTGATGCCCTAATCTGTTTATCCAACAGGATACAACAATTAGGGATGGTGGTAACACATACACCAATGGTAAGTATTGGTAAGAATCCCACCTATATCATGGTCAACAATGTTACACCCAATAGTGTTACTTTACCAAAAGGAACATTATTAGGTCTAGCATTGGATGCTGAGTACTATACATTTGGTTTCCAAAACCAAATTATAGGCCTCATCCCTGAAGAATACTTAACTGAGGACGAAATTGTCGATCAAATATTCCATTCCTCCCCAGAAGGATTATTCACTATCCTATCTGTATATCCCTTCAACGATGAAGAAGGCTCGTGTAAAATCGAAGAAGCATCAATTACCTTCGATCATCCGCTCAATGAGCAGGAATCACAAGAGTATCTCGACCAAAGAGAAAAGGTAAGTCAACACCGAACTGACCTAACTTCTAGGCTTGAAGAAGCTTATGAGATAGGCCAGCCTGAAATCTTTCCAGGATTTCAGGAAAGGCTAGAAGAGCAAATATCTTTAGCTGACGGTTGCTCCAACGATGCTGAGCGGCAACAGCTAAAGGAAATCCTTTTGGAATTCCAAGATATTTTTGCCAAAGATTCCTATGACTGTGGGTTAACTAACCTCCACGTAGCCAGAATACAAACTGATCCAAATTTACCACCTGTATTTATCAAACAATATAGACTCCATTAGCGTCATATGATGGTCTACAAGACATCATTCAGAATTTAAAGGAAAGGGGCATTATACGTCCAGTGCACAGTTCGTATAATAATCCGATCTTGGGGATTCTGAAACCTAATGGACAATGGCGTTTATGCGCTGACTTACGACAGCTAAATAAACGCGTCTATATGTCTGGTTGGCCAACGCCATACATAGACCAATGTTTGGTACAAATGCAGGGATCCAAAATATTCACTGCCATTGACTGTGCGCAGGGATATTGGACTGTACCAGTCCATAATGAAGACCAATACAAATTGGCCTTCACATTTGGAAAGCAGCAGTATACCTGGACCCGTATGCCTTTCGGTTATATAAACTCTGGTCATGAATTCGCTGTGTTCATGCATAAAGCTATGCCTGACGCACTCGAGAGAGGAACGTTATCATATGTCGACGATGTCTTGCTGAAAAGCACTTCCTTTGATAAGCATATCTTAGAGATTAGACATGTTCTCACTCAGTTAAGAGAGGCAGGGATTAAACTGTCTTTACAAAAGGCGCAATGGTGTCGCACCCATGTCAATTTCCTCGGACATGAGGTAACTTCTGACGGATTAAATCCCCAGAGGAAGAAGGTTGAAGCCGTACTAAAGGCTAAAACACCTTCAAACATCAGGGAATTAAGATCGTTCCTTGGTATGACTAACTACTCCCGTAAGTTTATAGATAACTATGCAGAAATAACTAAACCACTCTTACACCTGCTTAAAAAGGAAACTACCTGGAACTGGGGGGAGCCTCAGGACCAAGCGGTAAGTGAACTGAGGAGGAAGCTCACTCAGGCACCCTGTTTAGCATACCCAGAGGGGGGTAAACCCTTCTATCTGGAGACAGGATATACCGATTTAAGCATAAGTGCTGTTCTGTATCAGAAGCAGGACAGTTTAAACAAAGTTATTGCATATGCTAGCAAGACTTTGTCACCTGTTGAAGTTAAATTCAACACGTGTGAGAAGGCGTTATTGTCGACTGTCTGGGCACTACAAAATTTTCGTAGCTATATCCAAGGTGAGAAAATAATTGTAGAAACAGCTCACCAACCTCTACAGTATCTGCAGAGTGAAAGAATTAGAGACGGTAATCTCTCTAACAGTCGGATTACTGCATGGGCTCTATCCTTACAGGGATGGCCGTTAGAAGTCCGTTATAAACACAATAAGAGAAGCCCAGTTGCCCAAGGTTTAGCAGAATTACATGACTGTACTGCCCCATCTCTGGATGATAATGACACCGGAGATGATTTCCTAGAAGAGCAATTGCTATCTCCTTATAAAGTTTATGACGAGGAATACTGTCGACCACTACCGTGGGTATACATTGATGGTTGTTCATATCACCACGTAGCTGGTGCTGAACGGAAGTTAGTTGCAGGTATCGGAATTGCCTGGACAGGTGATTATCCTAATGTATCTATAGGATACAATATTGGTCCCAAAAGCAGTCAGATAGCCGAACTCTGTGCAGTATATAAGACCATTCAAATGGCAATAGAATATGGTATCAAAGAATTTGTTATTATAACTGATTCCAACTATGTTCGCAACAGTTTCGTCGAATATCTGCCTAGCTGGAAACGAAACCAAATGCTGAAAAGCAATAACAAACCTGTTAAACATGGGAAATTGTTTTGTAAAATCGATGAACTGGTTAAGGAAAATGGTTTATCCATATATTGGAAGAAAACCAAAGGCCATTCTAAAATAGAAGGTATTGACAAGGATGGTAATGACTTAGCTGATTCACTGGCAAAACAAGCTGCCATCAATGGTGAAACCCTAAACATTGATGATCTTATGGGTTCAATTCATGTTGAAGCCATAACTAGACGTCAGGCTAGAGATAATGCCGACTTAAATGTCGTGCAATGGAGTCAAGAAGCTCCTAGTGAGGACCTGATTACTAGTCAAAAGAATGATCCCGTCATAGGCATATTCTATAAACATATAGAAGACCCTACTGCCAATCCCATCACAGATGAGGATTGCAAAAATAATGAAGATTTACGAATCTTGATGAGATATAAAGTCCAATTTAGTATCATGGATGGGTTGCTGGTCAGAACTTCTAAACATGGTATACAACAATGGGTAGTCCCAACTGTATACAGAGGGTTAATGCTCCAACACGCACATGATGCACCTACATCTGGGCATCGTGGTGATAAGATCACATATGAGATATTGCGTGATTATGCATATTGGCCACACATGTTAAGGGATGTTAAGACATACTGTCAGGGATGCTTGATTTGTCCGCAATATCAACCCCATGGTCCAACCCATCGTGCACCACTTCAGAAGAGGGGGGTGTCATTACCCTGGTCTGATATTCAAATTGACTTTATAGGTCCTGTAACAAGATCTTCAAGAGGTAACAAATACATGTTAACCGTTACATGTATGTACACAAAGTGGATAGAATGTTTGCCTTGTAAAGAGAACACGAGTACCGTGTGCGCCACTTTGTTGATTAACCATGTCTTTTCCAGGTTCGGTCTGCCTCAAAGAATTGAGTCAGACAGAGGTAGTCATTTACCAGCGAAGTAATGGCTAAGATGTGGAACATTCTAGGTGTTAAACGAAAGCTACATATTGCATACCGCGCTGCGTCTAGCGGGGGGGTAGAGCGATATAACCAGTCTATCGTTAATATTCTGAAGAAATATGTTAAGGAGTCTGGTAAAGACTGGGACATTAAATTGCCCCTAGTTTTAATGGCGATTAGAGCTACACCTAGCACTGCTACCAAATTGTCACCTTTTGAATTGATGACAGGAAGAAAGATGGTTTTACCACAGCATTTACTATATCGTACTTCGGATCATAACTTGATCAATGCTGCCACTACGCATCAGTATATCGAAGATTTGCGCAAGCATTTACAGCATGCATTTGCTTTTGCTCAAAAGAATCTAGAAAAAGCAGCGACAGGGGTTAAGACCTATTACGATTTAAAAACCACGAAAAAGGAATATGAAATCACAGATCAAGTCTATCTGTATAACTTTGCGCGAAATCAAGTCAAGGAAAAGAAATTTTTACCTTCTTGGAAAGGGCCATATGTCATTATTGACAAAATTTCCCCAGTAGCGTACAAGATAAAAATTCCTAAGGATGGTGATTTTATTGAAAAGTGGGTTCACATTAACCAGTTGCGTGCTTGTCATCCTAAATCTCAATTAAGGATTATAGGTGTGGATTCGGATGCAGAAGGGTGAACGACTAACCTGGATGAATGCTTGATTCACGTGGTATAGTATGATGTGAAATGTTGTGATGTGCCATGATCTCATGTACGTTCATGTCATTAACCATTTCCTTGCCATCCAATAACTACATTTTATAAGCAGGTTACTAGCTTGTTTAACTGCTATAGGCAAATTACTGAAGAGTCAGTAATAAATGTAGTGAGGGATGAAGTTATAAAAATAGAATTAGACAGAATACATATGTTGATGAATCGTAATAATGTGTTGTCCTAGGCCAAGTGATGTCACACTGTTATAAGTTTGTATGCTTAACAAACCTTGAATCATTAGTAGATAAGTCTGAAACGAGTTCCTGATCCGTGACTGTCGAAGGATGTCCAAGAAGGATGTGGCGTGTTTCTGGATCGTACTGCTCCTGTGCCAAGAGCTATGGACCGACCCGATCGCAGAGATGGGACCATCCTCCGGCATCCTGATTCAAGAGACACCAGGGTTCATCTTAACAGAGAAGAGGATCCTGACCAGACGTGTGTTCGTCAGCTTGGACCCCAAGATTTCCATCGAGAAGGCATACAACATTTCATCGATGCAGCTTCCTGAGTTACAGACTTGGTACCAGATGCACCTCCGAAAGAGCACAGGACCGTGTGCGAAACATCTTGGAGCAAGCCCGGAAACCATTTGTATCCAGTTCTATTCCGATGAGCAACCGACCCAAAAGGTTCCTCACCGCTATAATTGTTGCATTAGTTTGTGCCACTGTCGGTGCAGTTGTCGCAACTGGAATGTCTGCAGCCAACTCTATTACTGTCCAAAAGCTGGATATGGAAATCTATGCGCTAAAGCAACACATTAACGATATTCATCAGGTGATACAACAGCAAAGAACACTTCTCCAAGACGTGTTAACTATTGTGGAAGACACAGTTGTTACAACAAATTTGCATTCAGAGTTAATTGCCAAATCCACTGAGTTGCACCAAAGTCATGACTTATTCAAGCGTGAACTTTATTTCTGCATGACCCAATATTGTTCCACACACTTGCTTTTCTTGACGAAGTGCAAACTGGAATGATCGAATTGGCAGGGGGACGCATACCTCTGTATTTTGTATCCAAGGATATTGTTCATGCGATGCTTGCCAATGTGGATGGAGAGACAATTGAGCCTATGCAATTAAATCTGGCCTTTGAGATGGGGAGCGCTATACCTCTCTTAATTGATCCGGAACGTATGGAGATTTGCTTTTTATTGGCCATACCATATGTAACTCCCAAAAACATTTTTCAAATGAAAACAATCTACAATGTCGGTACATGGAAGGAAAATATCCACGTAAAAGTCCAAACCCCAGATGTTTTGGCTTTTCAACCATGGGTACCAGATTGGTATTCTATACCCATTTTGAATGACTGTGAGAAATTCAAAGACAATAATTTCCAATGTGATGGAAAACCTTTTGTGTACGATTCTACCAATGCTTTGTGTGGGATCGAGTACCTTAAACATGGCTCTGAAACATGTCAAGTAACTATGTCAAAAACCGACAGTAATGCGTTAGTACATGCTATCTTAGTAAAAGATAAATGGTTGGTAAGCACGTGTCTTAAAAACATAAATGTTTTTCGCAGGGACCAGGTGACTAATAAAGTAATTGCCTTACCAGCACCTGTCTCACTGATCAAGGTACCCCACGACTCTCGTATCACCATTGAAGGGAATGGGTTAATAAATCTCATCTATAATTTCTGATATTTTATTCTTAAGATTTACACAAGAGCTAAAAACTAGACAAACCACAGGTTATTTTTGATTTATCGCTTCTGCTTTTGAAACAACAGACGCATCCGCAAAGTAACGTTGACCTGATGCTTCCGAGAAAAGTGACGTTACGCTATACCCAGTGTACACTGACGTCATCGAAAGTGCTATTGAGATGGTGGATCCCTTCCAGAATCTAGATATCCCTCTAGATCCTAATCTAAAATTCTTGCTTGACCACAATCCCAACCACACTATCCAAATGTCAATCAGAAAAGATAACATTTCTGTGGATACATTTAAATACTCTGAGCTAGATACTGACCTTATTGCTCGTGTTGACTGGTTCATCCATGTTAAGATTGTTATTGGGTGTGCTATGATAATAATGATATTATGGTTGATTGTACTAAGTGTAAAGTTCAAAACTTTTACAGGTACAAATATATACAAAAATGTTCATTCCACGCACGGGCCTATGTTAGAAATGATGTGATTGCACAATATGTCTGATAACTTCCATAGTGCTTATTCATAAGCTAAATTAATTTTGGCTATGAAATGCACTAAAGGGGGGTTATGTCAGAGTATTTATATCGGCAGACATTTTGTGCTATGATAGAAACTAAAAGTGTATATTCTGAGTCACTCTGAACAGACCAGACTCCATTTTGTTATTTTAAGTTAACAGAAAGACACTATATTTCTATCTGTAAGCTAACCACTTTCCCAGAGCTGAGGAATGCATAGTATATACAAGCCAAGTGATAAGGAAGGGGGTTGGACAGACTGTCTAATGCTAAGAAGAATATAATCAAATCTAAACCCAGACAATTGTGACAGAGAAGATTAAATAATTTAATATTTAACTGTCTATATATATAAGGTACCATTGTATGGAAAAGGGTAAACTTAGTTCATGATCTGTCATATCAGAAATTATAGCAGATTTGCAGACACATAGTCTGGACAAAATGTAAGAACCCCTTTGATCTTTGAAGGATATGTAAGTTACAGCCACTATCTAGATAGGCCAAAATGACGTCAAAATAGCCACCAGGAAAAGTTAACTCTTTCCTGGATAGGTATGTTTAGTGGGACAAGACTGCCCTCTATAGACCAAATACCTAATTTGCGATCTAGAAGATAACCACACCTCTAGTGCTTCTATTGGGTTATCAACTGATGACGTATAGAGAGTCTGGCCCTTTAAAAGTTAAGACAAAGGGAAGATAAAGATATACGAGATACGAAGGAGGCAGATGCAAGATATGCAAAGGAGAGAAAAGAGAGGAATTGGAAGTTTGGGGACTCCAACCTCCATGCAGAGACACATCCAAATAAATTCCTGAGACTACCAATCGGATGAAATATCTACTCAACTGGTAATTATACTGGTTTCATTTAATTAAATTAAATTAATTAAAATGTATTAATAGCATTATATATGACTGGATAAAACACGGTCAGATTTCCATATTAAGAAATCTTAGTTAACTAAGAATATATAGTTATAAACATTCCATTCTGCAGGTGGAATTAAGAATAATTATATATTGATATGATATTATCACGTGTTAGCATACCGCTGTTTTTATCCAGGTGTATTGATTTGCTCTAAATTAAGATAGATATCTTTTAGACAAATTAAAAATCTGCTTATATAATATGTAGATTCTCTTATTGGATGGTTTAAGAAAATGAATTTAAACTGGTTTAAATGTTATTTTATTTAAAAATTACATA
>OW240915.1:210529408-210550855 GCA_933207985.1 Pelobates cultripes | reverse complement strand
GAGCATGTGTCTGTCATGCTCCTTTGCGGTTCCCACATCCTGTGCTGGGAATTGTGGGAACCACAGGGAGCATGACAGACACATGCTCCTCCTCCTCCTCCTCCTTCCGTGTTAGTCAGAGGAATGCCGCCGGACCGGCGAGGCTGCCACCCGGTCCGGCGGCTGCAGCATGAAACGGCCGGCCCCCCCTCACACCGGACCGGCCACCCGGTGGCACCTGCAGTCCCCAAATGCCGCCCCCAATCCAGCCCTGCCGCCGGGCCCCCTGAAGGCGGCCCTGGCGGCGGGCCCCCCTCCCGGCCGGGCCCTCGGACCGTGTCCAAAGTGCCCGACCGGTCAGTCCGCCCCTGCCCCTAACAGTACTTTGATTTCAAGGTCCTTCATTGAGTGGCTAGGCTGGGTAAAATGCTGCCCTTCAGGAGTGCAGTAAGATCCTTCTTTCTGGTGTTTAATAGAGTGTCTGTGCATATTCATTCTGCCATTTAATGGCTGGGTGGTTTCCCCAATGTAGCATCCTAGGTGGCATTTGGTGCATTGAATCATGTATACCACATTGCTGGATGTGCAGGAATATGATCCTTTAATGCCGTAGGTTTTATTGTTGTGTGTGGCTGTGTGCTGACAGATTGCAGCGAGTTTTTTTGCATTGACTTGTCTCGTTTTCTTTATTCTTCCCATCAGTGGGTAGCTTCCTGTTGATTAATTATTGTGGGAGGTTTGGTGGTTGTCTGAAGGCCAAAATGTGTGTTTCAGAGAAAAAAAATTTTCAGAGTATCATCTTCCGTTAACATTGGTTGAGGGTCTTTAATGATTTTTTTTTTTCTGTATTTCCTCAAGAGCTGGGTTGTAGGTGACCACAAGTGGCACTTGTGTACAGAGAGAAAAAAAATATCTACACGAGTGCCACTTGTTCTATCAAACCTGTCTTATCTGCACTCATGTCGCTTTAACCCCTGTGTCACAAGTCAACTTTGAATTCTGTGTCGTCTTGCTCAGAAATGCTTCAGACCTGAGAAAGGGAGGTTCTCCCGAAAGCTTGTCATTAAAAATTCTGTTAGTCCAAAAAAAAAGGTATTACAAGATACAAATGTTATCTGTTTTATTTATTTATATATATATATATATATATGTATGTATGTATGTATGTATGTATGTATGTATGTATGTATGTATATATATATGAAAAAGAGATCCTGCACTCCATCAACTGCAAAGAAATTCCAATGCCCGGTGCTTGTCCAGCACAATATAGAAAGACAAATAGGATAGCACTCTCAGGACTATATAAGAAAAATAAAACTTAACTTTTAATAACTTAGTCCAAAAATCAACGTTTCAGTCTGTTAATACCAGACTTTCATCAGGATTGATACACACATAATCATAATGAACATATACAGGGAGTGCAGAATTATTAGGCAAATGAGTATTTTGACCACATCATCCTCTTTATGCATGTTGTCTTACTCCAAGCTGTATAGGCTTGAAAGCCTACTACCAATTAAGCATATTAGGTGATGTGCATCTCTGTAATGAGAAGGGGTGTGGTCTAATGACATCAACACCCTATATCAGGTGTGCATAATTATTAGGCAACTTCCTTTCCTTTGGCAAAATGGGTCAAAAGAAGGACTTGACAGGCTCAGAAAAGTCAAAAATAGTGAGATATCTTGCAGAGGGATGCAGCACTCTTAAAATTGCAAAGCTTCTGAAGCGTGATCATCGAACAATCAAGCGTTTCATTCAAAATAGTCAACAGGGTCGCAAGAAGCGTGTGGAAAAACCAAGGCGCAAAATAACTGCCCATGAACTGAGAAAAGTCAAGCGTGCAGCTGCCACGATGCCACTTGCCACCAGTTTGGCCATATTTCAGAGCTGCAACATCACTGGAGTGCCCAAAAGCACAAGGTGTGCAATACTCAGAGACATGGCCAAGGTAAGAAAGGCTGAAAGACGACCACCACTGAACAAGACACACAAGCTGAAACGTCAAGACTGGGCCAAGAAATATCTCAAGACTGATTTTTCTAAGGTTTTATGGACTGATGAAATGAGAGTGAGTCTTGATGGGCCAGATGGATGGGCCCGTGGCTGGATTGGTAAAGGGCAGAGAGCTCCAGTCCGACTCAGACGCCAGCAAGGTGGAGGTGGAGTACTGGTTTGGGCTGGTATCATCAAAGATGAGCTTGTGGGGCCTTTTCGGGTTGAGGATGGAGTCAAGCTCAACTCCCAGTCCTACTGCCAGTTCCTGGAAGACACCTTCTTCAAGCAGTGGTACAGGAAGAAGTCTGCATCCTTCAAGAAAACATGATTTTCATGCAGGACAATGCTCCATCACACGCGTCCAAGTACTCCACAGCGTGGCTGGAAAGAAAGGGTATAAAAGAAGAAAATCTAATGACATGGCCTCCTTGTTCACCTGATCTGAACCCCATTGAGAACCTGTGGTCCATCATCAAATGTGAGATTTACAAGGAGGGAAAACAGTACACCTCTCTGAACAGTGTCTGGGAGGCTGTGGTTGCTGCTGCACGCAATGTTGATGGTGAACAGATCAAAACACTGACAGAATCCATGGATGGCAGGTTTTGAGTGTCCTTGCAAAGAAAGGTGGCTATATTGGTCACTGATTTGTTTTTGTTTTGTTTTTGAATGTCAGAAATGTATATTTGTGAATGTTGAGATGTTATATTGGTTTCACTGGTAATAATAAATAATTGAAATGGGTATATATTTGTTTTTTGTTGTTGCCTAATAATTATGCACAGTAATAGTCACCTGCACACACAGATATCCCCCTAACATAGCTAAAACTAAAAACAAACTAAAAAATACTTCCAAAAATATTCAGCTTTGATATTAATGGTTTTTTTGGGTTCATTGAGAACATGGTTGTTGTTCAATAATAAAATTAATCCTCAAAAATACAGCTTGCCTAATAATTCTGCACTCCCTGTATAGTAAAATACAAATTGTTAATCAACTTACCCTACACCAAAACACTTGTTCCTCCCTCTCAGCACAGTCTGTCTCCCACTTGGGTTCGGCCGGCGTCCGGGCGCACATCAATGACGTCATCACGTGACGCCGGCGTCATGACGTCATCACGTGATCGAGCGACCGGCAAGGTCATTGGGAGCTAGTTGCTAGGACAGAAAAAGCATCCTAGCAACTAGTAACTAAAAACAAATCACATCAGTGCAGACCAGAAGGCAGAAAACGGACTTACAAAAGGCAACAGTAAAAAAGCATCACAATATAAACACAATAGCAATACACTATGAATCCACATCCAGGCAATATTGGTATATTTAGAAAGTATGTATCTGTCTCAACAATTAAAGCTCAAGGCTGTATTCCCCCCTTGCTTAAATATGTATTTAAATAAGTGCCAAAAAGTACCTACACTTATTTAAAGGGATAGTAGCACTAATACATAAATGATGATTAAGGGCTGTAACAAAAGATATATATAATCCTATCTAGATTGTAGTACAGCAATGATAATAAAATAAACCTATCATGAATAATAATCCAGCTCCAAATCCTATTTTATCAAACACCAAAACAAAATTTATAATCACAAGAGACCTCACTATATCATACTAGCCAAAAGATAGAAAAAAGGTAAGATAAGGGGATCTATGGACTGGCTAAATACTAAAAAAAATTTTTTTGCTACAGCCCATACAACTATAATGAATATTAACCTCCTAAATGCCATGTACCCACAGCCTATAAATTAAACAACAATAGATTTTTTAGATGGTTAAAAAATGACACCAAAAGGAAAACAGTATAAATCTGGACTACGGATTAGGTGGCTAACCCCCAGGGCGGGCCATCTTAGTCACTTCCAGAAACAAGCGTATCTTACAAAAACGCAAATCTTACAAAAAAGCAGATCTTACAAAAAAGCCGATAATGAATATTTTTCATTAAGTCCCTCTGGATATACAGTTTGTAAAGTTCTAATCCAGAACAGCTCCCGCTGAAGGAGCAACTTTTTACGATCTCCACCTCTTCTCGGCACAGGAACATGGTCAATCGCCATCAATTTCATGGAAGACAAAGGATGTCCAAGTTCTAAAAAATGCTTCGCCACCGGCAGTTCTGACTTATTATCCCTATAAGCAGTTCTGATGCTCGATCTATGGTTACGGATTCTCTCTCTCAGGGGTAAATCCGTTTTACCCACATACGTTAAACCGCAGGGACACATCAGTTTGTAAACAACAAAATCACTTGTGCAAGTAAGACGGTGACGAATGCAAAAACTGGCCCCTGTGTAAGGATGTGAGAATGTTTTCCCTGGGATCATATGACCACAGGTAACACACCCGAGACAACGGTAACATCCTAAATTTTGTGGGACAGATTCCTTGGAGTAGCAATGGAAAGGGTCAGTATTGACCAACAAATCTCTCAAATTTTTATTCCTCTTATAACAGACCATGGGAGGGTTCTGAAATATGGGAGGTAATGTAACGTCATTTCTTAACACCCTCTAATTTTCCTCAATGATCCGTTTAAATTTAGAGGATGTTATGGTGAAAGTAGTTGGAAAGATCAATTTGTTGGTCGTTGTCTTTGGACTAGGGATTCTTGCTGAGTCAAGGCACTTATGAAGTGCTTTGGATAAAGTCTGACCAGTGTATCCATGTTGTCGAAATTTATCCCACATCATATCCAATTGTTCCTGTGCGCGATTTAAATCAGAGTTGTTCCTCAGGACTCGCAAGAATTGTGAATAAGGCAGCGAATCTTTTAAAGACTGCGGATGAAAGCTGTTCGCCTGTAGAATGGTATTTCGATCAGTGGGCTTTGAAAATTTAACCAGCTGAAGAAGCCACCTAGCGAAACGCGTTCTGGAAAGCGAAGTGAGCACTGAAAAACTTCATTTTGGACTTTATTGGACTTTATTTCAGCCATATAAGTGTTTTATTTTTTCTACATATATATATATTTTTATAATGTGTTACAATTTTATAGTCAATAAATGAGATATATTTTTTAATACACTTATGGCTTTTTCCTGCTAATTGAAAGAAGGAGTGTGGTCCTTAAACCACATATGCGCATTGAAGTGAGCCTATAGACTGGCTCTGGGTTTGTGAGTACCAAATTTACTATTTTAAAATTCTCATAATAATAACAACTATACTACACTATATACCCCCTCCTGTATCCATATAGGACTGGATCAAAGAAAGGAGAAGAAGGGAGAGGGTCGCCTATACGGATCCTAAAGCACCTAATTCTGAGCTAGATTTATAGCTCAGAAAATTGTGAGTTGACACTTGGCCCTTACTTTAAAATTATTTCCACCTATTTACATACAATCTGCACTATGTTATGTATTTTTTCCATTTTTTACCTTAAGGTTAACAAAGAATAACTGATTAACATAGAAGAAAAATTGGGTAAACTTTTTTATTCAATTCTGCACATAAGCGCTACACCGTTACTACCTAGGGCTTTGAAAATAGCGTGTAAGCCAAGCCTGACTCTTCCCGTAGAACTCTAATGTCTAAAAAATCGACTGTGCTTGGGTTCAATACTGCTGTAAATTTAATGTTATTCGTGCAGGCATTAATGCACCGAATCATGTCTTCCGCTTCCGATATAGAGCCTTTAAACAACATAAAAATGTCATCGATATATCTGACATAATGAAGGATGTAGTACTTATAAGGTTCCAAAATATGGCAGGTCTCGTAGCAGTACATATAACCATTGGCATACATCGGTGCCATTGCTGCACCCATTGAAGTCCCTGCAGTCTGTCTGTACCAATCCATCTCAAACCTGAAATAATTTTGAGAAAGTACTATATCCAAGAGTTCCAAGATAAATTCAATTGGAGGTCCTGAATAATGTATAGAGCTAGAAAGTATTGATCTCATAGCTTCAATACCTTCGTTATGTGGTATAACTGTATACAGGCTCGATACGTCACATGTCACAAGGACCACTGGTTCGACAGGTAATTCAATTTCTGAAAGGAGCTTAACGAAGCTGGGAGTGTCCTTTATGCATGTTGTTAAATGACCAATCGGTTCCTTGAACAAAAAATCTAGCCATTTGGCTAAAGGTTCCAAAACTCCCCCTACTGCTGATACAATAGGTCGACCAGGGGGTCTATCCTTATTTTTGTGTATTTTTGGTAATGTATATAGTACCGGGGTCCTAGGAGAGGAGGGTTTTAGAAATTGATATAATTCCATGGAAATATAGTTAGAATGTAATCCTCTTATAAGACAATTGTCTATAAGATGTATAACTTCATCTGTAGGATCCTTGTCCAATTTCTCATATGTGGATTCATCGGATAATTGTGATAGAATTTCCAGACGATAATCAGAATAATTCTGGATCACAATTCCACCTCCTTTATCCGCAGGTCTGATTACAATCTTTTTATCTTGTGCCAGGGATTTAATAGCCCGATCATTCTTGGTGCAATTTGAATGATATTGGTGTTTCTTATTTAAAACCTCAGTAGTCTCTTTCTGTACTGATCGTAAGAAAGATTTGATGGAGGCTTGATTAGGCATTGGATCAAACGTGCTTTTGGACCTAAATGTATGGCTCAGGTTGGAGCTTTCTACTGATTTAGATTTAAAAAAATCTTTAAGTCTCAATGAGCGACCAAATTTGTATAGTTCAACTTCCCACTCCAGAGCATTAGGTCCAGAAGTGGGAACAAAGGATAATCCCTTACTTAGCAAAGATGTTTCATCCAAAGTGAGTGGTCTGGAGGATAAATTGAAGATCGGAACTATATCTGATATCGAGGTGGCCTCCCTCTTGCCCCAGAAGGTACGCCCCTTTTGGCCCCGTCTAGTAATATATCTCCTCCTGGTGCTCCGTGTCTGCTCCGAAACCTGGTCCGTATCCCCAAACCGTCTGTTGTTGCAGTGTCTAAAAAAGGCTGTGCAGTACCCACTGTACTTACAGATTGATTAGCTGAAACTGACTCCAATACAGGTTCGGAGTCAGAGGTGGATTCCCCCAATGTTTTATCTATTGTGTACTGCCTAGGTTTACGAATAGGTCTTCGTTTCTTGATAAAATGTGGTACTTCAGATTTCCCACTCAGCCATCTGTAAACACGATGTTCTTTGTAATCAGCTAATACTTTGGCCTGTTTTTCTCTTTTAAATCTGATCAAATCTGTTTTGTAATTCTTAATGTTGTCTTCTAATTTTAATAATGTGTGAGCAGCCTCAGATGATGATAACAGAATCGCTTGTGTCGTTTCTAGTTCGGCAATTCTTCTTCTGACATGAATCTAATCCTCCTTGACATCCTCAATAATGATTAGCATTAAATCTAATGAACATTTATTTAATACCGCAATCCAGCGTTTACACACCTGTGGCTTCAGCCGGCCAATCGTAGGGATATTTTTAATCCGAAAACCCCTAGGGATTTGTAGTTTCCTATGGTACTCAGAAAGGAATAATCCATGCAGGTCCAAGTCAGTCTCACGTTTTCTTAACCTCACTAGTTCAAAATAAACATCCCTAAGGGACGTAGTGTTAGGTAATTCAGAGGTAGATGCTGTCCATCTTATCCGATCTGCATCTTCCTCACTGTATTGCCATGTCTCTGCCTGTTCTGATAGGCCCCCAGCCAATGTGAAAAATTCTTCCATAATTGAAAAATACAGGTAAAAGCAGATAAATCCAAAATTGTATATACAAATATGTAGACACTAACCAACCAGGTCACTGAGACAGTGAACCCATTTAAATCAAAAATATTAAAGCAGAGGGTGCATAGAAAGTCAGCTCCTGCCACAGAGCCATACATACAAAAGAAAAAGAGATCCTGCACTCCATCAACTGCAAAGAAATTCCAATGCCCGGTGCTTGTCCAGCACAATATAGAAAGACAAATAGGATAGCACTCTCAGGACTATATAAGAAAAATAAAACTATATATATAGAATTCACTTTGAATGCTGACAATTCTCAGTTTAGTAAATAATCCTGTATCAGTTTTGATGAGTTAGACAGTAAGGAAAGCCCTGTGCCCTTATTTTTCTGAAGTGATTATCGCAGCACATTAATATGTATTGCGTTAATGTTTAGCATTACACTTTTATCAACAATGATTTGACTTGAATCATATAATGACACAAATGCTGTATACAACATGGCCCAAAGTTATCTTGCAACATTGTAAGAGTTTCCATCTTGCAGTTCACATATTGTAACCTTGGCTGGACCCTTCTGGCAGCAGATATGAATGGAGACAGAAAGAAAGATCTCGTTATTGGATCCCCATATGCTCCAGGTGGTGGGAAGCAGAGGGGAGTCGTGGCTGCATTTTATTCACAAAGAAGGCGTAGAAGAGGTGATATGTTGCAATAAACAGTATATATGGATAGTTAGAGAGTTTCAGACAAAGCATTATAGCCCAAATCACCATTACATATTTCACAAGATTAAAGGCATACCCTAAGCACCAAATTTTTTTTAGCATAACCCTGTAATGATGCATGTCGGAGTTATTCCGTCATGGTTGTCTTTCCTACAAATGGGCTGAAAAGTAAAAATCCTTTTTCATTCATATATTCATTGGTAGTACATTTTAAAAGAGCTTGCAAAAACTACAGTTCTTATGAGCTGCAGCCTTTGCAACCTCTCCAATTACCCCCAGAACAGTCTCTTCATGGGGTTAATAGTCAGAGGCTTCTCACTGAGATTCTCTCCCTTTGCTTCTGGCTGTATACAGGCATTTAAATGGAGTTTTAGATCTCCTTTGCTACAATGTGATGTAAGCAGGATTTAGCGCAAGGCTGATAAGACATTTGCCTTGGGTGGAACTTTTAGGAGGACGCCGCCCCCTAATGCCCTGGCAGATACCTTGTCAGCCTCTTGTCCTTGGTGCCGAAGAAGTGGCTGGCTGGCCACATTGCGACCATCCCCCATGACTTGGTTCCCCTCTGTCAGCTGGTTCCATTTGTATTCGCCCAGACTGACAGCTGTGTTGCAGGCAGCACTGAAAGTCAGCCCAGCATACAGATCTTTAAATGGGGAGGCTGTAATACAGTGTGAGCAGACTTAAATCCCTGCTCACACCATGTAGAGAAAGCTATCAATCAACACCTGGGGCTTCCTTTTGTCTTATGAGGCAACTATTAGTCACCCCAGCTTGACAGGTGAGCTGTATGAAGTGCTGAAAATCAGCACTGCATGCAGCCTTTTATATCTGTTGAGAAGCCACAGTGATTCTCTGTGAGGTGCTTGCTTGTGGGAGACCCCATGGATTGGCAGGGTCTCTGAGAGGGTCTCTCTCTATGCCCAATGCCATTTTGATCAGTTTTAAATTTGACAATTGTATAAGATTGAGGATTAATATAAGGTTTAAAATGAAGTTTAAAGTTGGATTTAGGATTAGGTTTTGGAGTAGTGTTCAGATTAGGATTTTAATTACAATTTTTAATTATTAACATTAGGATTAGTGCCAGCAAGGAAATCCCTCTGCTGAAATCGGCAATGGAATCGCTCTGCTGACATTAGGAGAGTGAATTCTTCTAACACTATTGCTAGGGTTATGATTAGAATTAAGATTTGGATGATTAGGATTAGGCTTAGATGTGGGATAGGTATTTGGTTTACAGTTAGTGTTTGGTTTAGCATTAGGGATAGGATTAAAATTGCTGTACTCCAAGATGTTGTTG
This sequence comes from Pelobates cultripes, assembly GCA_933207985.1. Classification (NCBI taxonomy): domain Eukaryota; kingdom Metazoa; phylum Chordata; class Amphibia; order Anura; family Pelobatidae; genus Pelobates; species Pelobates cultripes. The sequence goes on along the minus strand of OW240915.1, from coordinate 210,541,161 downwards.
AGTACAGTTAAGATAATTGTATTACAGTAGTAAACATACGATTTAAAAACAAGCGGCACAAATACAACGTGTATGTATAAATAAAAAATGAATACCACAAACTTTGAGGAAGATGAAGCTGGGGGAAAGACGGAGATACAGCTGAGGAGAGAGAGGGAAATGAAGCTGGGAGGAGATGTTGTCTGTAATCCGGAGGGCATTATTATTAGTATTGGCATTTATATAGTGCCACATATTTCAACTGCACTTTACAATATTATAAAGGGTAAAATGTAACAATAAATGAGACAATTACAAAATGTTACAGGAATGATGAGGACCCTGCTCAAATGAGCTTACAGCCTACATTAGATGGGTTAAACAAACACTATAGGAAGGGCATCAAGGGAGATAGCAACCAAGCAACAAGGTGGGAATGTAGCAGAACTGAAAGGTGAGAGTGAAGTGTGATCCTTTAAGCGATACCTTTACTAAAGTGATGGGTTTTGAGGGACTTCCTAAATGATTGAAGACTAGGCAGACTTGTAATGCTACAGGTGGGACAGTGTGTGTGTGTCCATACAAATGCTATCTACATAGTTACCAAACATGTAAAGTATAAAACAATTACATGTTTGGTATTATTATGTCTTCAGACAGGCTCTCTGTAGAAGATGCAGAATGGAGTGTTACTGGGGAACATAACTATGCCTGGTTTGGTTACTCTCTCCATGGCCATAAATTCAAGAAGATTACATTGTTATTGGTCGGTAGTCCAACATGGAGCAGCTGCAAAAGGTTTGACATAATTATTTCAGTTTTTTTTTCTGTTATTGGAAAATAACAAAATGCACGTTCTAATATATTGCATTTAAAAAAAAATTCTCAGTTTTAGTGTATTATTTATAAATGATACATGATAATATTTTAACATATATCAGTTTGTTAATGTATACAGTATCTGTTTCAGCAGCAATGAATGTGATTATCCTGGTACTAGCTCACAGAGTATGGGGAAGGTTTATGGCTTTTATCCACCAAGCAAGAATATATCCTTTGTGTTACTTGGTGATACAGTAAGTACAGTTTTTTTTGTGTTTTTTTTAAATACTGAGGTAGAGGTGTAATCATGATATGACAGGATCTATTTTTCAGCACCAAGGAGCTCCATGTGAGTGGTGAACTCTCATACACGCTATATATACCTAATCCCTAAATCACCCAAAAGGCTCACAATCTCTAAATCTCACTATATATATCCAGTATGTCATTCACATGATTAACGTCCTGTAAAACTCTAGTACCTGACGTTGCCTAAATCTGCGCAATGTTACAGGACAAAAGTTACCATGTGACACAAAATCTGACTTCTTAGCAAACACAAGTATAATGTGTTGTCTGTAATCAAAGCACTCCAGCTTCAGATCACAATTAATTGAATCAAGTAGAAACATTGCCATTACATTTGAATCCAGTCAGACAAGGTGGTGAATGTCTTGTGTAAAGATTCTAATCCCTTGGCTGGAAGGATCAAAAATGTCCAATGTTACTGATAAACCTATGCCTGTCTGTATCTTTCTATCCTTGAAGGTCGGCTGCATCAAAGAGTTGGACCTCTCTGTTAAACTAGCCTTGGCCAAGTCAAACGCCTTTGCACAATCATGAGATATTTCATAACTAGAGTTTATGCAGGTCATTGCCTGGTTTATAAATCACAGACTGTAGTGTTGATTTGAGATGGTATTTGTGGTGTTGGTTTTGGCTTTCATTGGTTGTTCTAATCCTTTGAGGGGGAGCTTTTTCCACATGAGGAGAATGTTAGTCTCGTCTGGGGGAAAAGGGGAAGGCTTGCATAGGCTACAGTTTGTAAGAGTTGCAGCTTTTGCAAGTTTTTCTTTACAATATACCACCAATGCAAACATGCATGCATGCATTAATTGGGAGGTTATCTACTAAATAGTGAATTCTACTTTATTGCCCATTTGGACAGTGGAGTGTCCATCTAACCTTATGGTTAATCCTGTTCTGCTTTCAAGACATCATTGGCTACATTTTAATCACACCTTTTACAAGGATATTACCTTAAAGCTTTGACTACCCCATACTTGACTTTATTTAGTTCCTCCGCTCCATAATGAGAGCTTTAGTAGTTGCTCAGGATTGTGTGGAGCACATATCACCAAGTGCTTAGATTTCCATATCCCATATATTCTGTAGCCATATCCTTTCATCGTTTTAGAAGGGAGATCAGCTAAAAGTTACCCTGTTTCTGCATTTTCTATAGACGTTCAGTTGATTATATGATGTAATTTCATGGGGTTTATTCTGCATATTATTTTGATAAGTGCCTTTCACTAAATGCTTTTATAGTTAAATTTATCCTCAAATGTGTAATGAAACGTTAGATTATTTACTGAACAGCAGAAACTACATCATCATTAAATGACAGGGTGGCTTAATTATCATGCACACAGACTTCGTAGTAATGCAAGCACAATACATCTCAATAACAGTAATAAAGTGTTACATAATAAAATAGAACATTATTATGGCATAACTGTATTATACACATAGGCAGAATAACCAAGAATAAGAACTAGTATCAGTTTTTGAAACTTAAAAGATTTACAATGAAACCATATTTTCTATTTGTCAAAAATGTTATGCAGGGCTCCACATGAATGTTCTATTTTCAGCTTTTAAAAGATTGAGATTTATGAAAGCTAAGATTGTAAATTGGAGTTATTAGTAAACGCTAGATGATATACTTTTTTAAAAAATATATAATTTTGCAGGAGCAGAGCAAACTTGGCTCATCATTTGCCAGTGGAACTTTATCAATCAATGGGATTCATAAACAAATACTGCTGGTTGGAGCGCCAACTCAGGGTATGAAGTCCCTTCAATGACTATGCCTTCAGTGAATAGCACTACATAAACAACTGTTTAGAGATGATTTTACTATGATTTTACTAAAAATGGTTTAGCAGATTATTGCACGCACACAATAACTACGAAGAAGTAGGCAGAAGTATAGATCAGAGTGTTGCAGTGGATTGGATTTCTCCAGTTCCACACAATAGTGTCCAAACTAAAAGAAATTGGAGTAGATAAACATTCTTGTTCTTGTGTAGAACATTGGACTGTCATTAATGGTACATTTTCAAACTGGACAAAATTGGTGTCCTTCGGGATTCTGTTCTGGAACCGCTTCTATTTAACATATTTATACATTATCATGAAATAGGCATTGAAAGTCATGTTTCAGTTTTTGCAAATGACACAAAACTCTGTAAAGTAATACAATATAAGCAGGATACTAATTCGCCTCAGAGGCATTTAGGTAGCTTTGCGGACTGGTCATTAAAATGGCAGATGAAATGTAATGCAATCCCCTTCTCAGTGGTCTTACATGTTCCCAGAATGCACCACTGAATCTATAATGAATGCAGCGGCGAGGCTCATTTTTCTGTCCGCCCACACGTCCCACGCCTCCCCTCTCTGTCATTCCCTACATTGGCTTCCAGTTAGATATAGAGCTCAATGTAAGATTCTGGTGCTTGCTTACAAGTCCCTACATAATGCTGCTCCAACCTACCTATTCTTCCTCATACACAAGTATGTCCCGTTGAGGCCCGTGCGCTCTGCCGAAGACCTACGCCTATCCTGTGTCTATACTCCCACATCTGATGCCCGCCTCCATGACTTCTCCAGGGCTTTTCTGTGGAACTCCTTTCCCTTCTCCGTTACACATTCACCCAGTCTCCACTCCTTCAAAAAAAAAATCTTTGAAAACAAACTTCTTCAGTCAAAAAATAACTACAGTTTCTAGCCACCTATTTCATTACCCCTACTTATACCTTTTGTGACACTATACCCCATTCCCTCTAGCACGTAAGCTCATTGAGCAGGGCCCTCAACCCCTCTGTTCCTGTGCGTCCATTTGTCTGGTTACAATTACGTGCCTGTTAGTCCACCCATTGTACAGCGCTATGGGATTTGCTGGCACTATATAAATATAATAATATTGTAAAAAATGCAAAGGTATGTACTTTGGGGTAATAATCCACAAGCACCTTACACCCTAAATTTTAGTGAATTAGGGATAACTGCTAATTTAAATAAAAATTGAGAATTGTTATAGAGCACCTACTAAGCAATGTGAAGTAAAAGTTGCTAAGGCCAAAAAGGTATTATCATGTGTAATATTATGGCACTAGTAAATGTGCAGAGGTGGACTACAAAATTAATAAAAGGAATGGAACATTTGAATTGTGAAGAAATGTAACAAATTTAAATCTTTTTAGTTATGATAGCATTATACAAATATATTCGGGGGCAATACAAACCATTGTCTGAAAATCTATTCATAGACAGGACTTCAAGTCACACATTTACAATGGAAGAAAGGAGATTTAGTCTAACGCAAAGGAAAGGGTTTTTTACAGTAAGAATAAGAACAATTACCTGCCTGAAGAGGTGGTTTTATCAGAGTCTGTATAGATCTTTACACAGCAACCGGATGAATACTTTTTTATTTGTGGGGTAATAGCATTTTGATCCAAGGAGATATCGGGGGTTAAGGAGGATCTTTTACCTAGTTTGTTGCAAAATTGGAAAGCGCTTTAAACTGTTTTTATAAAACGCAACTGCATAAGTATCAGACAGAGACATTTTTCACTTAATATTAATCATACTCTGAGATGAATGCTTAACTACATTAATATTACAAATATGCAACGCTGCTATGCAGTAAATATTTTCTAAATGTTTTTATTGTCTTGTTACAGATGCAAACGCCAGGCTTGCATTCATACCGCAAGTGGTGCACCATGCTGGCGCAGTGAAGGTGTATGAAATAAATGCTGGAATAGTTCCAACACTTCTAGGCACTTTGAGTGGGAACAGGCAGTTTTCTCGCTTTGGAGCAAGCTTGCATTTGAGTGATCTAGACAATGATGGCCTTGGTAAGAAGAGATATTTTTGTTTTGTTCTTTTCATTTAAAGGAATAGTCTCTATACTTGGTGAAATATTATAGTGCTAATATTCAAAGGTGAACTATGACCCAGCAAATCTAACAAACTAATTACTAAAAAGTATCCTACCTTCTGTAGAAGAATTATTCTGGTCTTTGGGACCTTCTTGCATCCAAATCCTGGATTTGCTGGGCTAGGTGGATAATATCCCATGTAAGAGTCATGCAATACTATTGCCCCTTCCTCCTATCCCAATGTGTTTTGGGAGTGTATGATATACCAATGGGCTAGCCTAGGGATCCTCATAAGTGGGCCCTTGAGGGACAAGAGTGTAGGTTAGAGCTAACCACTTGGTTTCCAAATGTAGATACTGTTTTAAGGCCAAGGGTTGAGAATGTAACCAGCATGGTAACAACGAGGAAGTGTGTTGTGTATCGCAACAAATGTGGAATAACTTTCTAGAAAATGGGAACATTTCTAGATACCTGAAATCTTGAAAAATAACTAAAAATTTTCAATAATCAATAATAGTTATCCATGTTCTAGGTATATTAAATGTTGAAACTTGTAGCAAGATTGTGTTATTGCATTTGTGGCGGACCACTTGGCACCCCGATTGGGTACCTCCACCAATTGCAGCTTCCTAGTATCACCCAGTACTATAAGCAATGTAGTCCCCTTAGCCATGGCAGCTTGGCTGGGGTCTCTCCATCCCTTCCCACCCTGGACCAACCTCTGGATCCAGCTCCCAGTGGGAAGACCTCTCCTCCAAGAGAGTATAGCTGTATAGCAATCCAAAGAGCAGTAGAGCAAGTGATTATGGCATGTATAGACGAGGCTCTATGCTGTGCGTGAACTGGTTTATTGGGAGCCACACACAGGCTTTTATGCAACACCCCATGCAAGGGGTTTCCTAAATCACATTCCAGGGGCATTCCCTGCTGGACCTGAGAGTGAACAAGTTGCAAACAAACATCTAAATTAAGTTATCTCCCAGTAAAGAAAGCATGCAATATAACAATACCTCAAAAGTACTCCAAAAAAACATGAAAACCTCACAAACGTCACATACCCTGAAAGCCCCGATATGGGTGACCAACATATCCAAAAATCTCCCAGATCGGTTCAGGGGTTTGGATTTTCTATGGAAGTCAATTATTTGACCAACAGTGCACATGGTCCTATGCCCAAAACAGTTCTATGAAATCAGTGCTAACGGTCCGTCTCTTTCGGGAGTACAAAAGTACATAAAATACTGAACGGAATCCATAGTTAACCTGTGTAGCTTTTTCACCTTGTTCGTGGGAACGATTCCACCGACCAGTGGCCTTCTAAGTTGCATAGAACCGAACGCAGGCGATTATGGATGTCCAGCGGTGTTTGGGAGTTTCAGTGTTCAATTTCAGTTCCATGAACTCAACGACCAAACACCGCTGCCTGCGTTCATGCGAACAAGATGGCCGCCACCTCGTGGTCGTTCATACGAATTGCTGTCACCCAGGTGAACAATTAGAACACTGCAGTGGAACGCGTTGCAAGGTGTCAATTGAGCTTAACAAGCACCTGGATGGTCTCTGGTTCATGCGGCTGTTTGGTTCCCAAACCACATAACCCAAACCACACGAACAGAACTGTTTAAAGTGTGCTAGACAAGGTAAATTGCAGGGGCCATAGTCCTGAGGTAGGATGATGGAAAGCATGCTACTCCAGGAGCCCGTGGCGAGGTTCTGTTCGCCACAGCATTAATGAATGAACATAGCTCACAAAGTTGATTCCCAGTGTTACGCGTCTATGTGAGTGACATTGTTTTTATTTCATAGAGGAAGTCATTGTGGCATCACCTGCAAAGTCTGAAGATATACAATCTGTTTTCTTCGGCTCTCAAGCCGGACGTGTTTATATCTACAATGGAAATATTACATCTCCAAGTTTCCTGTCCAAACAGTGCAAGTCCTGGGTTTTTCCATGCCCAAAGGATTGGGTAAGATAGCTGCAGTCTCAATCTAAATACTATATATCCAAAACAAGATTTCTTGTTAACCCGATGCATTGCAGTACATTACTTTTCTGTACAGTACTTTGCAAAAGAAACGTGAATTTTTATTTAAAAATTGACAAATAGAACATTTTAACTACAAAGACCATAGAAATTAACTGAAGAGAGAAGAGTAGTCTTTGGCCAACATCTTTTCCTCAGGTGGAACAAAGCATTTCTGTTCCTTGTTGTGAATCTTCTATCACATCCATTTCATATGCTCACTCAATAAAGTTAATATTGTTTATTTTTTTATTTCACCACTGAGTCATCAAAGGTAAACCAGGATGTAGCCGTTGAAAATTCCAAATGACAACACACTATCAATGAATCTCTGGAACCAAGGAAATCCATGTTGTACATCTATGTATATGTTTACACATAGCTAATGTCTGTGTACTCAGCCTGCAATATAACCCCTCCCCCCTTTTCCTCGTTCTGAATCCCCATGTTTTTGACTTATGACAAAATAAAAAAACTGTCAATTGGGAAAAAAAAGAAAATTCCAAATGACATGGAATTAGCGGCTATGCTTACCAAGACGTATTCAAATTCAAACATTTTCAAACTATATTTTTTATTAAAACATAAAATTCGATTTTCTAAAAACCAAATGAATACCTTCCACTCAGTCAACTGAATGCATCAAATGAAAAACACCTCCAAATACCACTATATCAAAGTCCCTTTCTTACAAAAGGTTTCACCATATTTGAAAGTCATGTGTTGGGTAAGAAGCATGACCTGTAGACATCAAGGTAAAGCAGACACACAAAGCCAGGGCTCATTCTTGTTAAAAAGTTTATGGTGGAAATCAGATATGTGGATGTGGTAGCAATCTTAGGTTGACACGATGATATCCAATCATAATGATATAATTTAGCACATTAAAGAAAAGTTCTAATTTTCTGTTTTATTCAAGTGAATCAGATAGAAAGTCAGACTCCATTTTAGGTGATAATCCTACTTCTTCTGTAATCCCCAGGCCCAGAATGAATTCATCTCTCCTGAAGTAAGTATTAAATACATAATGCTTCAAAATAAATATCCTGTTATTGATACAGATATTTTAAATCTACTTGCTGTTTCAGGAAAAATCAAGCTTTGGAACATCTGTAATCACAGTGAAATCAAGACAAACAGTAAGCTTGTTTCTTTTCTCTTGCAGGCATATACAATCTCTTTTATATATATATATATATATATATATACCTGGATATTTCATTGCAGACTTAAAATAAGATTTCTGGGCACAGCATATTGTTTTGAAAAAAAAAAAAAAAATTGAAAGAGATAGCATGATAAACAATATAACAAATAACCGGAAATAAAAAAAAAAAAGTTATTAAAAGTACTTTTATTGAAAAAGTAAAAAAATGTAAGTAACAGTTTGGGATGAAAAGGATATATACTCTGCCATAATTGATGTGTATAATTTCCTTTACTGAAATACATATTACATGAGAGGGTTTTAAAGGGTTACTTCAATCACCATAACCACTACACCTCGATGTTTGTAGTGGTTATGAGGCCAGGAGCACTTTTGGCTAGTTCCCCGGTAATGAGCAAACAGTTTAGCAACCTGGGTACCTGCTCCGATACTCCCTGGTGGCCCGGTTTCTGCAGTCCCACAGAATTTATTCATATTGTAGATGTATTTTTGTTGCATGGATGCACCCATTAGGATATCACATTATTTACCTTTATTAATCTGTTTTTAAAGATGTTGCAATAAAGGGTTTTTAGCATCACACACATATTTTTGGGGAAAATTGCCCTTTATGTAAAGAGAGTGGTATGCAGTCTAGTTTTTAATTATGCTATACCTTTTTTACCCTATTCACAACCTATTAAATTAATGGTATATATATTACATACATTTTACAGACTGTAACTGAAAATTTAATTATTCTTGCATTATACTAACAAACTAATCACACGCTTTTTTTTCTTTTTAGAGACAAGTAGCAATAGCAGCTGAAAGTTCTTTGCATGCAAGACTTGCTGGTGTCATCTATTTGTATAATTTTAATTAAAAATAAGAATTTATAATAATTATATGCCTGTCATCATTACACACTACAAATATTATAGAAAAAAAAAATTTAATAATCTTAGTACGCTGCTCAAATATTGGTTTGCCATTTTCCGGTAGGGACTAAATGGTGGGTGGAACTGGAAAAGTCTCTTAAGAATTCTGATCTATTCCAGTCTAACATCTGGCTCATAAAACACAGCAGGCCTCTGTTTCAATTCCAGTGCCCTGGAACGCTTAACTCGATCGCATTATGGGATGTGCTGACTTTTAAACATGGAGCATGTAATGCCCCCTACCCTCTTATACCCATCCTTAGAAAGTTTCTACCCACCCTTTGACAAATGGGACTTTTGGCATATAAAGGATGTTGGCCTTCAAAGAATAAAAGCCTTGCAGTACTTTGCTATTCTAGTGCTATGATTTATGTGACTCAGTGGGAACAAGACTTAAATAAAGTATTGGAGGATAGGGATTGGAAGGATATACAGAAAACCCTTTTAAGCCTTGTAACAAAGTACTTATGAGATGGAATACCACTCGGGTTTCTTTATACACTGCTCAAAAAAAATAAAGGGAACACAAAAATAACACATCATAGATCTGAATGAATTAAATATTCTTCTTAAATATATTGTTCTTTACATAGTTGAAATGTGCTGACAACAAAATCACACAAAAATTAAAACATGGAAATCATATTTTTCAACCCATGGAGGTCCAGATTTGGAGTCACACTCAAAATTAAAGTTGAAAAACACACTACAGGCTGATCCAACTTTGATGTAATGTCCTTTAAAACAAGTCAAAGTGAGGCTCAGTAGTGCGTGTGGCCTCCATGTGCCTGTATGACCTCCCTACAACGCCTGTGCATGCTCCTGATGAGATGGCGGATGGTCTCCTGAGGGATCTCCTCCCAGACCTGGACTAAAGCATCTGCCAACTCCTGGACAGTCTGCGGTGCAACGTGACGTTGGTGGATGGAGCGAGACATGATGTCCCAGATGTGCTCAGTTGGATTCAGGTCTGGGGAACGGGCGGGCCAGTCCATAGCATCAATGTCTTTGTCTTGCAGGAACTGATGACACACTCCAGCCACATTAGGTCTAGCATAGTCTTGCATTAAGAGGAACCCAGGCCCACCGCACCAGCATATGGTCTCTCAAGGGGTCTGAGGATCTCATCTCGGTACCTAATGGCAGTCAGGCTACCTCTGGCGAGCACATGGAGGGCTGTGCGGCCCCCCCCAAAAAATGCCACCCCACACCATTACTGACCCACTGCCAAACCGGTCATGCTAGAGGATGTTTCAGGCAGCAGAACGTTCTCCGCGGCGTCTCCAGACTCTGTTATGTCTGTCACGTGCTCAGTGTGAACCTGCTTTCATCTGTGAAGAGTACAGGGCGCAAGTGGTAAAGTGCCAATTATGGTGTTCTCTGGCAAATGCCAAACGTCCTGCACGATGTTGGGCTGTAAGCACAACCCCCACCTGTGGATGTCGGGCCCTCATGGAGTCTGTTTCTGACCGTTTGAACAGACACATGCATATTTGTGGCCTGCTGGAGGTCATTTTGCAGTGCTCCTCCTGTTCCTCCTGCTGCTGGGTTGTTGCCCTCCTACGGTCTCCTCCACGTCTCCTGATGTACTGGCCTGTCTCCTGGTAGCGCCTCCATGCTCTGGACACTACGCTGACAGACACAGCAAACCTTCTTGCCACAGCTCACATTGATGTGCCATCCTGGATGAGCTGCACTACCTGAACCACTTGTGTGGGTTGTAGACTCCATCTCATGCTACCACTAGAGTGAAAGCACCGCCAGCATTCTAAAGTGACCAAAACATCAGCCAGGAAGCATAGGAACTGGTCTGTGGTCACCACCTGTAGAACCACTCCTTTATTGGGGGTGTCTTGCTAATTGACTATGAATTCCACCTGTTGTCTATCCCATTTGCACAACAGCATGTTAATTTGATTGTCACTCAGTGTTGCTTCCTACGTGGACAGTTTGATTGACTTGGAGTCACATTGTATTGTTTAAGTGTTCCCTTTATTTTTTTTGAGCAGTGTACATTATGGTTATAATGACCACTGACTGAGGTTACCAATGTGTAAAGGTTTAACAATTCTTGGCATTTGAATTTTTTGGGATATGAGTCAATTCCAGGACTGTTGGATGCACATTTTTTGCAAGCTAACAATAATTATCAGTACCAATCCGGTAGACAAATCGCTAAAAACTGTGTCGGCATAAGGGTCAAGTGATGTGGTGGTAAAAAGTAAAAATGCCTGCAGGTGTTGAAATATCTACTATTTTAATATTGATTGATTTAAAAAAGGAATAAAGTTTATTAAATATATTATATATATATTTTGGGAATTCATTTTTTCTTCATTGAAAGGGACACTATAGTCACCCAGACCACTTCAGCTCAATGAAGTGGTCTGGGTGCCAAGTCCCCCAGGTTTTAACCCTTCAGATGTAAACTGCTATGCTTACATTGCAGGACTAATCCAGCCTCTAGTGGCTGTCTTCCTGACAGCCAGCCGCTAGTGGCGCTTCTGCAATGCTGGATGCGAAAATACTGGCTCGGATCCGGCTCCGTTCCCCCCCTATGGACCGGGGGGTGATCCCGGTCCTTACACTGCAGACATGACCTCGACTCTGCTAATAAGGCCAAGGAGCCTAACCACTGCATCCAAAACGGCGGCGCCATGTGCGCGGACGG